>OX380340.1:18751173-19341173 GCA_947425015.1 Pterostichus niger
TGATAAAAATGACATTTTAGCTTTCGTCAATTGTTTATTTCAAAATATGATGAGCTTGGTATCAAATTAAAGCACATTGTAGTCAAATCACTAGAGTGCAAAATAATGCGCATAATACGCGTTGTCATGGTAATGTAAATGATGAAAAATTCACGTACTGCGCGTAATATTAGTGAAAAAAATGAACATTTTTTGACAGGAAAAAATATTTTTGTATTGTAATCAGAACATCAAATAATATATACCCTTCATTTTTTCCAATAATTTTGAAACACTGTATAAATTACATATAGTGAGAACCAAATTATAATAATCCAACTTTGATCTAATATAGGCAAGTATGAAGTATTTAAAGTTATTACATTTTCGAAATTCCTGTAATGACGGAAGATAAAACCAATCATTTTATTCGCCGAAGTTTAAGTTAAACATAATGATGATGCCTTCCAGTGGATTAGAGCCTAAAATGCCTATGGCACACTGGTCGAAGAGCACCGAAGAGCATCGATGAGCTCTTCGATGAAACAACAGAACGCACCCGTCATCTACGAAAATTAGAGGCTCCTCTATTTCCATCGAAGAGCTCATCGATGAAACGAACGTATCTCATTTCACTCGTATCTTTTGTGTCTCACTTCACGTTAGCATATTTTTTAAATTTAGTTTTTCTTTCTCAACTTTAGAAGCTTTTATTGTTTGTCAATGAAGGGTGCGTTCTGTTGTTTCATCGAAGAGCTCTTTGATGCTCTTCGACCAGTGTGCCATAGGCATAAAGTATTGAAGTAAAATTGTATTATTATTTTTTTAAATACGACAGAATTTTGTATAACTATATATAAATATTGTTTATTTAAAGTGCACTATTGAACATAATGTTCATATTATTTTGTAATAATATCTCAGTCGAGTACAGTATTTTTTTTAAGTGATAACTTTTGCATCAGCAAATAATAGAATATCACTGTTTTTGTAACAGATTCTGTAAATATGTCGAATCAGTTAGTATTTTTTGAATATGCTATTTGTTTATTTATTTATTTAGCTATAATTTTGGATAATTTAACAGCGAACCGAAAATTAAATATTAGACAAAATAAATAAACAAACCAGAAACTGCACAGTTTCCATATTTGATGTCAACTTACTCAAAAGTTCACAAACAACACAAAACATCAGCATCTATCACAAACCAGCATTCAGTTGTTTACTCCATCAGCGTCTCTTGGGGGGCAAAGGGAATACAAACAGAAATATCCACTCGGTTCATGTTGCGCGAATGTTTCCGTCCACTCTTCTGTTCTTGAGTTGCAGTTAGCGCCATCATGTTGCGATTGCGATCGTATGTGTTTTATTTTAGCCTGCAGCGCAAACCGCGGCATTTCCGGGCGTCGCGTAGCGTCTATGTTCCCTCTCTCTCTCTCTCTAGTCAGATGCGTGTGCGTATGTGTGTGATTGACGGTTATGTCATAGAGTAGACATGTCTGATAAGTAAGAAGTGTGAAATTAAAGATGTGATGAATTGGAAAAGAAAGTTTGTTTGATTAAGAGTGCGGTACTCATTCGTGACGTAATTAGAAGGTATGTTATTGTGGTTTTTGTTTGTGAATGTGTTATGATTTTGTTAGTTTGTTTGGAGTTTCGAATATAGCAGTGTTTCTCAAACTATATTAAGTTGGTAAATATTATCTTTATAAAGATGTTCTTCAATTATAAATAGAAAGTAAACTATAAATATTAAAATTTTGGAAAAACATTGGCTGGTAGCACAAGCTCTGTTTTTGCCTGTTTTAAGAGCAGTGTATTTGGGTGTTTTAGCTATCTCTAACATGTTAAAACCGTGCTCTTAGAACACCCAAAAACAGAGGTTGTGCTACCAGCCATTGTTTTGAATATAGATCACTAAGAATCTATAGTTTTTAGACATGGTTCAAATACTGTGATGCACTATAATTGGGAATCATTTCCTGTTGTAAAATAAGATAAATATATCATCACACTTCTTACCCATTACTGGGTGTGACACTGTATGTTGTACAAACAAATAAATAATAATTTGTATTTCCTTGAGTATTTTGTATATTTAAGTAATTGTATTTTTATTAGAATTGCACGTTTTTATCAAGTTGTTCATAGTAATTTATTGTTTTGCGTTTTATTTTATTGTACAATGACAAATTTAAAATGTAGGTAAGGTAGTGAATCAATATATGGTTTAAAATGATCAAATTTCAAGATAAAATAGCGAAAATCTAATTGAAACTAATAAAGGACTAACAAATTAACAAAACCTTGAATGTTTCAATCCAAGACCAAATCCGTAAAATTAAACACTTGCAAATTAGTTGGCAATGAAATGTAAACTTTTAACATTTGACATATAAATAAAATGAGTCCAAAACTCCCGAACCTTGCCACCATCATAGCATGCCACGACATAATGTTGTTTACCTCGCAAGGAGAATTTCGTCAAACACAACGCTTCGCGATTGTTGTTGTCAGGGTCGCCACAGGTGTCGGTGGGACCGGGAAACGTGGGCATACGCCCCCGTACAAGTTACTCATAGTGAATTTCACTTTTCAACATTTCTAATTCTATTCCGTAACCAGCAGAAAAAACATTAGAAAACAATGGGCGTACAACTGTGTTGATGTTGTTTTTCATGGCTAGCTTAAATTCATGCTACGCAATGTTGTATTTTAAATTAAACTGGAGTAGAATAACAATATGTTTTTCTGAAGTTGCTTTTGTTTATGTATAAATATTGCTAGCAATGTATACTTTCTATTTTTGATTCTATTTACCTATACCGATAACAATTACTGGAAGTAAGTAACACAATTTGACCTACTATTTTTATCAAATGCTTTTCTTTGATAGCAAAACTGATAAAAATACAAGATTATATAAGTATGAAAGTATAGAAGTTTCAAAAGATTTTAAACATTTCTGTATCATATACTCCTATATTTTCTCTTCTCAGAGATTTTAAAAATTAATTTTTACCAAAAAAAAAAAGCTTCAAATAGTGTAAATTTATTTCACTTATTAAATACATCTTTTTAAAATAATTGTGAAATGTTTGGCCGTGCATAATATATAAAAATTAATTATTGATGGTCAAAATATGAAGATCCCTTGAAAATAACTTTTCTAGGATTGCTATGAAAAGTTGACAATTACGCTCTCATTTGTCATCGTAAAATTGACGTTTTTTGTAGAACAATCGAAAAATTGTTGCACGTTTCCAATAGCAACGCACGAAAAGTATATTAGATGTTCGCTTAAATTAATAGTTACCAAGGATACAAACAAAACATAAACATATTGACAGAACGAATTTATTTTCATTATTTATACGTCTTTTAATAATTTAATATGGAAATAATTATGTGTGTATCACGAGCGTAAAGTGTGTTCTTCTTACACTATTGCAGCGCAAGCCAAAGGCTCTCGCCTTTGGCTTGCGCTGCAATTACCGTGTTCGAGTAACAAAGAATCACTTTACGCTCTTAATACACAAATAACTGTATTGCACTCATAAATATTGTTACAAATTCTGCCGCTTTTATTTGATGTATTTTTTCAGTTGAACTTTCTAACTTATATTTTAAAATTGTTTGAAATAAGAATAAATACATTAATATTTCATCACACATTTTACCATTTCTGGGTGTGGCACTGCCATAGTAGATCTCGATAAGCGATATATTTTGTATAGGAGGAGCCAAATGAGTAATTTTAATTCGCAGGCCGACATGCTTTCACTTAGTTATCTATCTCATAAAATTAGAAATAAAAGTGATATTTTTTTTATATAATTTAGAAATACTTGACAGCGGAAAATATACGAACATATTTGATGCCGAAAGTGTTTTTCCATGTGAAATACTTGTCACTATCAGCTCTCAGCTTCTTTTCTGATGTCCTGTTACTGTTAGGTATTATTTCTCATGATGTGCAAACACACATATAAAACAATAATTTTGCGACAACAAAAAGCAATTGCTATTAGAAACGCAAGTCCCAGCCTTGAGAAAAAGTGTTCGGTGAGGCAAAACTCCAGCGTGCTTGAAATTAATGAACGCAGTGTCGAAATTTGGCAGTGAAAGTTGAATTTTAAGGTTAGGTCGTTGAACGTAACGGAAGACAAGCTTCAAGCGTTCAAGCTCTTGCGTAGTGAAAGTTATGAATTTCGCTTGTGAGTGTTTCTGTTTCAACTGTTTGTGTTTCGTCATCACAGGAACGGGTTTGCCGTTTAAGGCTGGACGCTGTAGGCCGCAAGGGTCTGGGTTACATTTCAATATCACTATCTAGGTCATCGACGCCATTTTGGAACCACGACAGATGCCTTTTCGTTTTTGGACGGTCAGCGGACGCGGACAGAGAACTTGCATGTATCTCTGGTGTATAAATAACTTTACGGAAAAATGCCACGTGATGTAATCGTGCTATTTTGCTCAGACTGTTTTTCTATTCAATAATGCTCAGTTTATCAATTGACTATTAAGTAAACTAACTTAAATTACACATATTCACCAACAATTTAACAATTGGTGCCAAATTATAACAAATGTTGCGATTTGTTTCTTTTATTATATGTGAATGCACATGAAAACCAAAGTTTATGGTTGTAATCGTGCTATTATGCGGAGACTGTTTTTCTATTCAATAATGCTCAGTTTATCAATTGACTATTAAGTAAACTAACTTAAATTACACATATTCACCAACAATTTAACAATTGGTGCCAAATTATAACAAATGTTGCGATTTGTTTCTTTTATTATATCTGAATGCACATGAAAACCAAAGTTTACGGTTGTAATCGTGCTATTTTGCGGAGACTGTTTTTCTATTCAATAAAGCTCACTTTATCAATTGACAATTAAACTAACATAAATTACACTACAATTGGTGCCAAATTATAACAAATGTTGTATAATAATAAATTGCGATTTGTTTTTTTATTATTTCTGAATGCACATGAAAACCAAAGTTTACGGTTAAATGTATTTTTTTCCTTAAATCACGTCAATAAAAACTGAAGAACAGCGGAGTAATTTTTGAACGCTGCTTTTAACGTGCACCAGGATTATAAATACATATGAATTTAGTTCTGCACATTAAATATATATTTTCATTTACGTATATAGGTACCTATCTAATGTTTATGAAACATTTAATAATATCCAATGTTACAGTGACTCAGTGACGGTTTAAACATAAACTTTCGCTTAAACTATAAAATATCAACACAACGTGCATATTTCCATAATAACAATATTTAAGCGTAAGATTTTGTATTAGAATCGTCACTGTAATTTTCACCCTTATTACTTTACTAACTGAACGTATTTATTTATTTAATTTATAGCATGAAAACCTGATAGGTATATTATATATGATATGCATATCAATATAAAATTCTCTACGCGTGTTATTGATAAAAAAAAAACATTTATTTCATATTTCGATTCACCAAAGAAACGTTACAAATAGAATAAAACCTTATCAAAACTAATCAAGCAGACTTTGAACAAAACAAAACCTATAAAAACAACCCAATATCAACTTTCAACAATACGTCATTACTTCAATTGTTGTCGTACGTAACCATAACCTAACAATTCAAGGGACTAACGAAGCGTGGCTGACGGAAGAAAACGGCAAACAGCGAATCCCACATAATAATGCATAAAGTTTCGATTTCCACGGTGTGAGTGTGAGTGAGGTCTATGAACCCGGCAGAAATTGGGTCAGCAATGCCGTGCTAGCGTTACGTTCACGCGCGGTTGCCCAGACGTCAGTGACCGCGGTAGAGTGCGCTACCTGCGAGTGCTGCCATCTAGTGACGTTTCCGCGTAGTAAAGAACAGTGCATGTCAAAATGTTCATGTATACGCTTACGCAATCATTTTTTGTTGTTGTTTTTCACTTGTTGACTTATTTTCTGTTACAAATTCGTTTTTGTTTATACATATAATGTTACGCTTCAAAAAATTTATTTTTAATGATAACTTTTTACGATTTTCACATTTATTACCTTAATTATTATCTACTATTTTATAAATATCGTGGGATTTTTATTAAATGTATTCATAGCGCGCACAATTGAACATTTATTAATTAGTTAATTAAACTTTACATAATTTTTTATGGAAAAATTGCAATTTTATAAAACATTCCTTTATAATTTCACCCATAAATTTACACATAAGTACTATTAATTAATTAATATCTAAATTAGTTAAAACAATATTATTGTCGATAAACAAGGCCGCCATATATGCATAGGTGCCTAGCTTCGGAAAAGACCCCAAATAATTTGAAACAGAAATATTTTTTATGAATTTTATGTAAATCTTATTATGAGAAGTTCTAAAAGTTTATTTTTTTAAATAAAATTTTCTATTTTGTTTGTTGTTTTTTTTTTCGTAAATAATAATAATTCTTCATTTACTCTTAAGTTTCTGTAGATATTTTGATAAGTTTGCATTTTGGTATTTTAATTTTTTATTTCATAAATTCAATATTTGAACAAAATGTATAGCGTGATATATGATTAACCTTTATGTGTTTGTTGCAGGAATTATGACCCTTACGCGTGCCCCGTGTGAGCTCGACAAAATGAGCCTCTTCCAAGACCTTAAACTGAAAAGAAGAAAAGTTGATTCCAGATGTAGCAGTGACGGTGAGTTCATTTACATTACTGCGTTATATAACTTAACCGCTAACCGATCACTAACGCTAGCTAACAACGCTTTCACTTGCCGCCATACAAAAAACAAACGGTCTTTCTCTTTCCTCTCTCCCATCAGTGAAGTGAATTCACTTCCGTTTTGTTAACATTATACGCTGTTACTACTTATTAATTATTTTTTACTTTTACGTTACATAACGTTAGAATACAACTCTCGATGAGAGAAATTGATGATGGAATGTCAGTAAAACTTGAACAGTCAACTTGTTACGTTATTATAATAGTAACTGCTTTCTTTATTTGAATGTTGTCAGCCTGAATTTCAATTGCGGATTCAGTTTCAATTTGTATTAGTGGTTTTTAATTATTATTAGTAATTTGTATTGTTACAATTTTTTTTTAACTTGATGCCTTTTTTGTATAAGTAAATTTTAATAAATATAGGATATTTTTTATTATTTCATTTTCTTTCTTTTTGTAAAATAATTTGGAATCATCAGCATTTTAAATAAATAAATAAATAAATATATCACCTTGCCTTTTATCCATTATTGGTTGTGGCACTCTGCCATAGCAGAACTCGATAAGTGATATATTTCTTCGCGTGAAGTGCGGTTACCAGTCGTCAAATCACCCCCCCCCCCCTCCAAAAGTTTTTAGCCACAGGGGTAGTTTTAATGTGGGGAAAATTATGTATCGGCTGTGGGAATCGAACCCTGGTTCTCAAATCCACAGGCCGATTCGATATCACTGAACCACCTACCCCAAATTTGCATTTTACTATAATAGTTTAAGAGGCTGCAGCTCGAAAAGCCATATTTTCTGGCTAGTCATGAAGCTGTATTATACAACCTAGGTTATTGAAATTTTGTATAATGAATATTAAAGGATAGATTTAGTGCGCTATAGAACATTTTTTTTATTTTTTTACTTAATATTGAGTTAATATGCAATTCAAATATGTATATATCTTGAAACAGGCAAACTTTCGGCTAATCCAGAGCCTGTAAATTAACAAATAAACTGTTCAAATTTTATATACTATATAAGAAACTATATATAAAGTACGCTATAGGATAGAATTTGGCATATTGATTGCTATAATTAAATAAATTAAATCTCAAGTTGACCATTTTCGGACATTGGTTTTAACACTTACAAACATAGAAAATTCATATCTATTTATACAATTCGTAAGTTTATACATTTCTGAAGACAGTTTATTTTGTACATTTTCAATTTTTGCGTTAATAACAACAATATTTTGCATCTGAAACATGCCGATATCGTGCAATTTAGTTCATATCACTCTCGCTAGATAGAGCGCGTAGATCACTATTCCAGCAATTAATGGCTTATATTTTGATTGGATCACTAACACTGTAGGGGGTGGAGCTTCATCTGTTCAAGTGAGCGTTGAAAGAATAATGCATTCGCCAACAAATTTAAAACTTTTATCATTTTTATTATTTGTGGACTATGTAGTGACAATTATAATCGTAGGATATTATTACATATTATCTTGATTTCTCGCTTATTGTTTATTTTTTATCATGGGCAGAAAAAATACGAAAAATTTAAAACACTCAAAAGTGAGAAGAAGTATAAAAAATAAATTAAAAAAAGTGCGTGCAGTTAAATTAAAGTTATCTGAGGATAATCCTGATTTGGTAGGTTTTATCTCTTATTCATTGTATGTACTACTTATACCCTTAAAAGACATTTTAAACAGTATTCATCATGTGTTTGGAGATCATGATAACTGTGAAAATTATTACTGCAGAGGAAAGTTACTAAATAACAATATAAAACGATTGAGAAATGCTGTAGTATGTGCAGTAAACAAAAGAAACAGCATGGAAATAAATTTTTCACAAAAAGTTCAATTGCTAAATAAAGACATTTTAAACAGTATTCATCATGTGTTTGGAGATCATGATAACTGTGAAAATTATTACTGCAGAGGAAACAAATCAGGAGAAAAAAACAGGATTTTGGATTTTAAGGATAGTGGATTATATGAAGAAATTCTTCTCTGTTTAAATCGAGTAGCAAGTACAATTGTAATTCCGAAAGTTTAATACGTAACATGACAAATAATGCTGCAGAACATTACAATAGTATTGTAGCCAAATTCATTGGTGGTAAAAGAATAAACTTTTCTTTGAAAGGAAGTTACCAAATGCGATGTGAAGCTGCAGCGATAACATATAATTTAAAATCAAATTATTATAGATCGCTCTATAAATCAATAGGCACAATAAGTCCTGGTAAACACGTGAAGAAATATGCCATGAAAAAAGATGCAAAACGGATGAGTAATCAAAAACATAAAAAATACAGACACAAACGTTCGAAAGAAGTAATACAACTACAAAATTTTGATTATGGTGAAGATGCTTCTGGTACTCCTGATATGGTTCCAGAAATATTTGAAAGAATGAAGAAAAATCTATTTGATGAACTTTCAGTGTCAGATGAGCAAAGAATTAAAATTGAAAGAGAAACTGTTGGACAAAGTTCAAATCAGAAATGGATTCAACACAGATCAAAACGATTGACAGCTTCTTGGTTTGGCCAAATTGTAGATCCGCGTCAATCAATAAATTTACCAATCAGAACATTTACAAAATCAAATAAATAATAGTCCAATTATATGAGTACCTATTTACAATAAAATATTTATTTGCATGAATACCTAACTAATATTGTTATTATTTACTGAGATTTTAACATTGTCAGATGTTTACCTATTTTATTATTTATATTATTTGTCAAATATAATATTTAATTTTAATCATGTTATAATATAATTTCTTTTTTAATATGCATTAATGTGTATTGTGTTACGTATTATAACATAATAAATGCATATTTGTAAAAATAACCATGAATACTCCTAATCTATACAAGTTGGAGACAATATTTCTTCACTAAAAATAAGTTTGAATTTTCCTTCATGTTTTACTCGCTGTAAATTACAATTCTAAACGGTACGTGATTTTGTAGCATGCTGCTTTTGTTATACAAAATAACTAAATGCGCCGCACAACATAAATAAATATATAAATAATTAATTATTAACAATATAATATCTTGTTCAACATATTTACATGTTGGATAGTTGCTGAAATTCTATTACAAAATATAAACTATGTATGCTTTTTAGTTTACTAGAAACACGAAAAAAAGTTCTAAAACGAGGAAAAATTTGTGTATTTTCTATAAACTTTGAAAGTTTACGTCGGTTATGATATTTTCTAGCCATATACCTACCTAAATTTCCGAATGTTAAACATTTTTTGAAACGAATTTGCTCATAACTCAATCTACAATGACCGAGTAATAAAGAATAAACTGCTTGCAGAATTAAACGTGAGTGTGTCAGTGTCAGTGCATTTTGTACGAACAACCCATTTCGCTTCATCAGATAGTGGAAGGGGAACGTGCCAGGGCCAGCCTACTTGCTACCTGCCACCGCACGTCCCGGCCAAAATTTTTTCCCGCGATTGTGGCTGCAGCCTCTTAACGCTTTTTATTATAATGTTTTTTTTTTAATAAATAATTTGGTCCTCTGTGTGTATAGGTGAGTCGGTGGCGGACACAAGTACGTCATCGCCAGATCTAATATCGCCAGCGTCGCCGAAGATGTCGGAGTCGGTACCAAGTCCGGACTCGACACCACCGGCGGGCGCTGGAGGTGGAGCGACGCCGCAGCCCGAGGATTCAACTGCGGGGGTGTTCGACGGTGGTGGCAGTGGCAGCTTGGGAGTGATCCGCGCCGTGCCGAGCCGCTCGCATAGTCCGCCCGCGCGACCGCAGCCGCCTCCCACGCCGCCGCAGCCACCGCGGCCACATTCATCGCCCGTGCGCCACTCCAGTCCCGAGCACCTCGCCGCCGTCATCCGCCACAGCCCACTCGAGGCGCTCGTGTCGCCGCCCCGCACTTCACCCCTGCACCATCACCATCACCACCACGCGCACAGCCCCATTCCGCCGCCACCCTCGTCTCCGCGCATCAACATCAACACCCCCAGCGTTATCACCAGCCAGCAACAGCAAGCCGTCATCCAATCCCAGTTCTGGGTACAAAACTCCCGCATCAATGGCGTGAAACCCGAGCTAATCGGTGGCAACTTCAGCCCTGCCTCTTTACTCACTGGCGAGATGAAACCTCCGGTGTTGTCGCCCAGCCACCGGCCAACCACTCAACCCCAAATTCGGCAGACACCCACGGTCATTATGGGCGAAGCTGGAGGAGTGCGAACGATGATCTGGTCGGCGCCTGCGGTAACATCAGCACAAAGCAGTCCTTTAGATACACATGCATCAACATCGAGTTGTTGGAGTAGTGGAAGTAGTAACAGTAGTTCGACGACAACGGCAGCGGTGGCAGTGAATCCAGAAGAAAGCGCTGCACAGATGTTGTTAAACCTTGGTCAAGAACGAGGAAGTGTACAGACTCAAAGAACGACCCCTGGTCGACCTAGTGTGAACGTCCGATCACCAACCACAACCTATACGTCAGTACCTTTAAATATGGAGCGGTTATGGGCGGGCGATTTGACTCAACTCCCAACGAATCAGCAGCTCCAAGCGCTGAACCTAAGCTCGCAAGCCGCGGGCGCAGGGCCGGCATCGATGGTGTACCTGGGGCGCTCGCCCGGCACCGACGTCAAGCTCACGGTGCTGGGCGACGCCGCCACCAGCGTAGCGCCTCCACCAGACGCTGATTCGCAGGAGGAGGACGAACAGCCCATGATCTGTATGATATGTGAAGACAAGGCCACAGGCTTGCACTACGGCATCATCACCTGCGAAGGCTGCAAAGGCTTTTTCAAGCGGACGGTGCAGAACCGAAGGGTATACACGTGTGTGGCGGATGGCAACTGTGAAATCACGAAGGCGCAGAGGAATCGATGTCAGTATTGCAGATTTAAGAAGTGTATAGAGCAAGGAATGGTCTTACAAGGTACGTCAACACATTATACAACTTTTTTCTAAACATATGTTAATAAAATCGAAGAAAATATTAAAATAATTCAAAATTAAATTCAACTTTTGCATGAAGATATTTCTTCCAAATCCAGATTCCAAATAATACAATAAAAAAAATTCATCCAAAGTTAAATTGTATAAAAAAGAATTACTTTATCCACTATTAACTTAAATTTTTAAATAAAATTCTTTGTAGCATTGTATATTTATGTGTTTTTGGTATCATTGCAGCTGTGCGAGAAGACAGAATGCCAGGCGGACGCAATAGTGGCGCCGTCTACAACCTGTACAAAGTAAAATACAAGAAGCACAAAAAGACCGCGAAACAGCAAGCGGCTGCACAACAGCAGA
Organism: Pterostichus niger; assembly: GCA_947425015.1. NCBI lineage: Eukaryota > Metazoa > Arthropoda > Insecta > Coleoptera > Carabidae > Pterostichus > Pterostichus niger. The sequence goes on from OX380340.1 coordinate 18,763,223, forward strand.
AACAAGTGGACAAGTCACTTCTCTCATCCCAAGTGAAGTCCGAACCCCACGCCAGCATCCCGCCGCACCTAGTCAACGGTACCATCCTCAAGACCGCGCTCACCAACCCCAGTGAGATCGTCCATCTACGCCAGCGGCTGGACAACACAGTCAGCAGCTCGCGGGATCGCAACTACTCCATCGAGAACACGCTGGCTATGATTCAGACGCTCATCGACTGCGACGAGTTTCAGGACATCGCCACGTTACAGAACCTCGACGATCTACTGGATCACAAGTCGGATTTGAGTGAGAAACTGTGTCAGATCGGGGACTCGATTGTGTACAAGTTGGTGCAGTGGACAAAACGATTGCCGTTCTACCTTGAGTTGCCTGTTGAGGTGCACACGCGGTTACTGACGCATAAGTGGCATGAACTTTTAGTGCTCACCACCTCGGCTTATCAGGCCATTCACGGCTCTAATAAGCAGACCCAGCCTGATGTCACGGAGGTTGACTTCACGCAGGAGGTAAACATTATAAAAACTTAACTCTTACTATTACCATTCACATCGAATAGAAATGAAAACGGTACAAACTATCAGAACATCGTTTTTTACCCACAAATTGTAAACAAAAATATTTCTACTATATTGCCAATAACGAAAATGGCGGGTTACATTAAATTTGATTAAAAGCAATGTTTAAAATTGATTTCATAGTTCAATTAGATTCAATATTGTTAGTGGTACTGATTGTTTCGTTGCAGAAACAATAACCTTATGTATTTTAAATAATTTATTTAAGATGAACATGATGTATTTGTAAAAAATAAATGATTACTTTTGTTTTCTAATATAATTTGCTGATTGTGTGTTAGGTGAGCACGAATTTATGTACGCTGCAAAGTTGCCTAACATCAATGATGGGCCGTCCAATAACGATGGACCAACTGCGACAAGATGTCGGTCTGATGGTTGAGAAAATCACTCACGTCACACTCATGTTCCGCAGAATAAAACTCACCATGGAGGAGTATGTGTGCCTTAAGGTCATCACAATGCTCAACCAAGGTAATAATCGTTCTAAGAAATCTACCATATTTTAGAATAATTGGTAATTACTTAAAAATAGACTGTCTTTATATTATACAGACAACATAAGGCTAAAAAATAGCATTACGCAGTATTCAATATAAAATAAGTAATTTTCGTGTTGTATTTTAAATATTAATACATAAAAACTTGCCTTTATTGATAATAAATGCCATTTTTTTTATTTACTATCTGTCACTACACAATTAAAAGTTAACAAACAGCAAAAATCTTGCCGTAATTAAAACTCAAAATAATGTCTGTTTGAATCATAGTACTATATATAGTCGCTAGGCGCCACTGTAAATGCGCGCGCTAGTTTGTTTAAAAAATTACTTAAATAAGTTATTTATGAGTATAAATTAATACATTTTGGATATATTTTAGCACGTCCAGGCGGTAGCACGGGTACCAGCGAATTGGAAGCCATCCAGGATCGCTATATGACTTGTCTACGAGCGTACACACAACACGTCTGTCCACAGCAACCTACACGGTTTCATGAGCTACTTGTCAGATTACCTGAGGTTGGTATTATATTATATGTCATCACGCCGTATATCCATTCTGGGTGTAGCACTCTTCAGCTGTTGTGATTTTAATAATTTATCAACATTGCATAATTAATATATATTTTTCAAAATATTTTCTTAACAATTGGAAATAAGGCATATGAAACACTAAATAATTAATTTAATCATGTATACGACTAAAAGCAGACCAATCCGTTTTTAAAAGTTCAGTATCATCTTACTTAATTTCCAATATACTAAATACGAGAATTATAATTTACGTAAAATATTAAGTTAGTTTATTTTTTTACTGGGAGACATCCACCTTGGTCCATGTATTAATTATTTTTTCTTGTTATTGTGAGTACAAGCTTTCATAATCTTTGAAGTAAAATATTAAATTTATAAATAGAATTGATTATGATTTTTATTAACAGTTATGTTTGTGTTTCAGGTACAATCGGCAGCTGCCCTCCTTCTAGAGAGTAAAATGTTCTACGTTCCTTTTCTACTGAACTCTGCGATTCAGAGATAGTACCAGTGATCACGTTTCACGTGTCGCACTCGCAACCTATTGTCTAAGTCCAAACACACTATACCAATGTTCCCTGGTTGTGTTGTAAACTCAAGTCTGATATTAGAGATAAAATGCCCATTCTTATGATTCTTCATTCCACTCAACTAAACTTGCCAAAGTTTGTCTGTTTTCATCGTTCTGTGTTTCATTCTCATCATCTTCATGCTTCACTCATTAACCATATCGCTTCATCGGATTTGGATCCATTCCTATTACTGCCAACTTTTGTTGTATTTATTAACTACTACATCCTCACTGAGTAAATAAATTTTGTTATAAATAAAAAAAGGTATGGTAGAAAGGAATAGTGTACTATTTTGTAAAATAAGTTTACTGAATTTATTTAAGCAAGTGAGGGTGTGAGAACCTACCAGTATAAAAATCACTGCCAATTTTCTATTTCCTGTACTTACTACCTCTGCCCTGCATCATCATCAGTTCATGATCATTTTACTCTAATAAGACGACTTGAAGACGCATCATTTCGGAATTGACTAACTATTGTTTGCCTTTACCTATTCACGTGTGAGATTTAGAGTTACCATTTTTATTTCCATGATTTCCAAATATCCCAACACGATGTACATATTAGTTAAGAAATGTTCGGGTGTCCCGAAACTAAAGTCTGAGTGCGTTGCCTTCTGCTAGGCTGTGAACTGCGACGCGCTTGAAGTTATTCAACGACGACCAGTGGGCTGATTGTACGACATAACATTACCGTAACGTATACGTTGGACGTAAACGCGCGAATAAAGACTTAAACCAACACTGCCTTTTCCAACACAATTTTTTACAAAACATTTTCTCGTTTTTTGCGAGATTCTTTTCTAGTCCGAAACGTGATTTTTTATAAAAAAAGCAATCGTTTTTATATTTTGTTGACGCGAACTCAAGTATTTTTATCATCGTATTTCATCGTTTCGTCATTTGCGATTCACCGCCCTCTTCTATTTCACAGTTTTACACTTATGTTTTGCAAAACAAAAATTGTTTATTCTATTGCCAAGCAACTTAATTGTGTCAAATGTTTTTTATTAAGTTTTTTCGTGGTGAAATGGAAGAAGGCTGCAAAATTCATGTTAGAATGCGAGTAGATGAACTGAGTGCACGAATCACGAATCAATCGCTTGCCGTTCATCCCCAGATTTGTGTACTTGACGTTTCATTCCAATCCCGAGGTCCGCTAGTGAATGACACACAATAACTTGAAATGCGCCGCACGTTTGCAGCTAAATAACATTCATACATATGTAGACTAGATGATTAAATATAATATATAATATAAATATAATAAAGTACATGAACTGTCATATAAATGGCGGCGCCGTTCGCTGTAGTCAAACTGCAGCGTTGCCGTCTCAATGTGCGACAAATTTGGCGACAAAATGCCTGCAACCAAAAGTTACCAGTGCAACCAAGTACGCATACAAAACATTCATGTTCCTTTGTCTTTCAAACAACCAGCTGAAATTCTGTTGTGGAGTGTACAGCAAACAATTGAGTTCTGTTCGATACATGTTACTGTATGTAATGCAATCTATTCCTTATACAAGAAACAATGATATTAAAAACAAACAAAAAGTAAAGTTGCAGCGTTAGTAGCTCATGCTAATTTTATTCTTGTTGAATAAACGAAGTTTGGATGCATTTATTGAAATATTTTTTTGATAGAATATAAAATTCCGTACTAATAAATCTAGTATTCTGTGCATTTGTAAAACTGGAATATCGTTGGCATGATCTGCTAATATGGCAACTTTGACGCGGCATTTTTCTACTACTTGTATAATGAATAGGATGCTAATGACGGTGTGCAAGGGAGAAGACCTCAAGGCGTTGTGATAAGCCCTAGGGCTTCACCCTTGTGCCCCACTCACTACTCTGTGGTGCTAAGTTATATTTATTGTCTCGAGGACACTAAAACTCTGTATAGTTTTGTTGAAGGCTTCTTGGAAGTGCAGTTACAGTTATATGACAGTGAGAGTCGAGGTCGGTATGAGCTGAGCAGATGCAAGACTTAAACTAAATAATGGTTAGACTTTTAAATTTTAGATATATCATTGAAAATGTATTATTATGTAGCATAGCCAACAATGAGTTACCTTTTTATTACTTTTAAGACAAATTATATATCATTTTAAGATTATAACATACATGAGCTTGTGTATTTAAAAATAAATCATTCATTTGGAAAAACTTGTCATTTTTATTTTTTGTGCCCACCTGAATAAATTATAATATTGTAAAAATAACTACAGCACTCGTAATTATAATAAGTTCTGTGTACGTATCGCATTACATGATTAACTTAAAATCACGGTTAAAACATCCAATTTAATAACACAACTTATTCGACATCTTGCCGATCCTTTTGCAACTATTTACATATTTAAAATCTAACAATAAATTTGTACAAAAAGGAACACAATATTAATTGTTTCGTATATTTTCTAATTATTTAAAGCTTAGTTTCTTGAAAAATTTTATCAGATCGTGGAACGTAGTTCCCCAAAATCTGCTAGATGTCTCTAATCCAATGTATGTAATAACCGTGATAATAACTTAGAAAAGAGTTGATAATTTGTTGTAATACCACTGAAAGGGAACGATTTATCACAAGTTGTCGCCTCTGAAGGGGCTGGCAATGTTGGGGGTGGGGCGGGCTACAGGAAATAGGGCGTGGTATTGCGCGGGGGGATCACACGGTCCGAGTCCGGTACAGCGTGGAAGAGTTTCGCATCTCGCTGGTCGATCGAGTTGAACTGCAGAATACTGGCGATGTTACCGCAACGGTAACAGTAGTTCGGGGCAGACCACACGGTTACCAGCTTCTCGTCGAACATATATTTGTAACCTACATGAAACACAAATATTATTATGAGTAAATAACACTAAATGAGAACTCAAGTGAATCCCACTTCCCACAACTAGAATTTTCCATATAAAAATTATCTCTGTGGCTTCCTCTCCACAAACTTCCTTGATGGCATTTCACCCACAAAATATATAACTCATAAAATAAATTTAATATATTGTTACGTATTTTGATTTAAGATTAAGTTCCATTATGAAGAAGATAATGTCAAAAAATTGAATAACTGTAAAACCAATTTATTTCAACACTCGTATAATTAAAATATTCTTACACTTTTGTTTTGGAACTACTGATTTGACAATATTCCAATAAGGAAATAAATTATTTTTCACTTTTCCTTACTTGATTCAAAATAAAACTTAAACTTAAAGATTATGAAATTATTACATTTAAAGTTATATCTTTACTGTTTTTATATTTCTTACCTTCGTGCACCAACTGATGAGCTCTACATATTAAATCAAGAGCATTGATTTGCATGAATTCGTGTACAACTTTAGCACCGAATAAATATCCTGCTCCTCGAGGACTTATTGACCTAAAATTAACCAAAATATAATATGACTTTGCAAATAATGTGTATCTTTACATACCATGCTTCTACGTCTTCGGGATCTGACCAAACTAAATCACAAAACGCTCCTTTGTGTGGAATTTCCTGATTCCGATCAATCGACCGAATCTGATCTAATGTTACTATATCTGGACTTAGTCCACCATGTACACATAATACTTGTTCATCTATCAACTATAAACATAAAGTTAAAATCAATATTATCATTGAGATAAAATTACTTACGGCAGCAACAGTCAAAAGATCAAATACTTGACAACAATATTTCCAAGCATTAGCATTGCCATATTTACTTAAACACTCGTCGTAAAAACCATACACTTGAGTAATTTGTCTACTTTCATGGTTTCCACGTAGTAGAGTGATCTTCTCTGGCCAACGAGCTTTGAGTGTTAACAATCTTGTGAGAGTTTCTAAACTGTAGTAGCCTCGATCTACGAAATCTCCCATGAAAATATAATTCGTGTCAGGTACTTGTCCACCACATCGGAATAATTCTTCTAAATCGTAAAACTAAAAACATAAAATATATAGATAGGAGTTTATTATGTGTAATTGCACAGTATGTGATTCGAGGTTACCTGTCCGTGTATATCTCCACATACTGTTACTGGCGTAGAAACTGGTTGAATGTTTGATTCTTCTAATAATAAATCACTGACAATTTCACATAATTTTTTTAAATCGTTTTCTGGTAGATATTTACATTCTTTTACAATATCAATCCATTTATCTAGATCTGTCATTTTGAAAGACTTACCCGAGATCTTATGCTATAGTTGGTACTTCTAAAATTACCAACTCCAGCACTGTGCAGTTCTATCGAACTTTCTGCTTCTTCCACTAGATGGATACCCGGAGGTTGCCATTATTTCATTTCATACTTTCATCTATTCAATTAGTTTAATTAATTTTTGTAAGTTAGAGAAAAATTAATATTAATTTGGAGACATATTTATATATTGTTGATTAAATAAACATACAACATCAATTTACAATAAAACTGAAAACTTTTCATATATTTATTTTATAAATTCAATGTGAATCTATATTATATTACTACAATAATGTATGTTACATGTGCAATAATGTGAATAATGAATTAGTAATCGATTAATGTGTGAAATGTAAAAGATTATATAAGTAACATGTTGTATGGTACCTCATTACGTTTTTTAATAATTGAATATAACGGGGTTCCAGAAGCATTGGTCTCGCTGTTCTATTGGCTTAAACCAGTCACGTGGCCTGCAACGTTGCTAGTAGATCTGAATGTTTTTTGTTGTTTCATTGTTATGCCGTTGCTATAGTGAGATAGACGCGCGTCCATTCTCGGCGCAACAAAACGGGAACGTGCTTCTGTTTACAAAATATATCAAGTTGTTTTTAATATTCTCAATTAATTCATGACTTAAAATATAAAACTGTAGACTGTCGCTAATGTTTAATATTGTTTTCAATCAAAGATTGTGCATTTAAAGCTGACTTTACAATATGGACCATGTTAAGTGACGTGTTAAATCGCTATTCTAAGAGAAGTGAATAATCAATTTGTGATAGTGTCTTATGTTCAAAAATAAAAGCAAAATAATGCAACATCTAGCGTCAAACCATATTTACAAACAAAATTAATCGACGTATAAACAAAAGTTCAATTCTATATCTGCATTGATATAAGCAACGATGATCCAAAACCTTTTATTTACGGAAGTAAACAAAAAAATGTTAATCATAAGATTTATATCAGGTTTTTTTGTTTGAGCAAACTTGTTCGTAACACACTTCGGCCTCTTTAATTTCGTGTCACGTCAGTTTTGTCGTGAAAAAGTGGGCGTGCAATTGAGAGGATAAATAATAGTTTTAACCCAGTGAACTGCGAATTTGTGAGTGTTTTGAGTTTAGTGTGTGGGTGTGAACCAATGTAAATCATCAACAATGGACGACATCGCATTTAGCGATTGGCCTGGACAACCTGTTGATCTCGCTGGAAGCAATCCATGGCTTCCAGCGTATGGATATCAGCCGCCTTCGTCCCTCCTGGATAAAGATGACTTCATTGGCAATCCAGGTCAGTGACATTCATTTTTTTTCGCCCATGTGCATTTATTTATTTTTAGATGTTAAGTGTTATTGGGACAGGAAATTTATATCTTTCGTTTGTTTTGGTTTCTTTAAATGAAAACAACTGCATTGATTTAATATTCGTATTTGTTTTGAAGTTTGTAATAAAAGAATGATTTAAATTGCAATTTAATCAACTTTCGATTTTTTTATAATTCTGGATAAATTTCTTTTCATTTCAATAAATGCAATTATTAACATAAAAGCTTAATAACATAATAATTTAATTTATTGTAAATGCGCCATTAATATTTCTTCTTGGAATTATATAAAATTATTTAAATTTGTTATTATTATAATTTAAAAATTGTTTTTAATTTACCTAACTAAATACCTATGTGATGTACCAAGTGGGCCAATTCCAATGGAATGCTGCGAGACCGACCCTGGCCAATTATGAAACGATCTTTTTGCTGAATGCACGACAATGTTTTGATTAGTATGCCAGTGGTATCACAGCCCTCCAAAATAGGGCACTGCGGTCATTTAATCGACTAATCAAATGATGAAAACAAACAAATTAATTATAGACTAATTGCATCGTTCTTTATATAAGTATGCTCCGTTATTTCGTTCGTTTATATTTAATATTAATTGTTAATTTAAACAAGCGCAGACGATGCAGCCTTCATTTCTTTATAGATTCGTTGTTAGAGAAGTGGGCGTAAGTGAAGATTTACGAAACAGGTGTACATGAGCGAATGGCTGGAAGTGAATGAAGGTTTGTTGCGTGATGATGGATTTTGGTTGTGAGGAAGGAAAGAGCTCGTATGGAGGAAGTGTTAATGTGATTGAAACGAGTATCGTGTGTCAGAATAAGAATGTTGATGTGAACTGATTTTTTTTTATGATTCTTTTAGTAGATGTTCTGTGAATGTTTCAGGGGTTTGTGCTACCCCATTTAATGGAATATAGCGTGATGTTATGTATGTAATTTAAACAATAATGCAGAATTTAATTTTCTCTCATTTCTCTAACTTCGTTTAAAGTTTAAACAATACAAATTGAGATTAAGAACGTAGTTCAAATCTGTTTTAAATTTTTAATGATTTAATTTATTTTTTATAGCCTTCAACGCCAACTGTATTTCAGTCATAAGAATCGATAATAAATTAGTAATTCTTTATTGCAAAGTCGTTTCGCTATAAAAGGCAATTATAGTGGGTGTTAGTTAACAATTTAGGCCATTGTTTTCGTGAGATAGCTTCTTTTCTGTAATGACAGATGAGAAAAATTGTGGCGCCGCAATTATTAAATAATATTTTTAATGGTTATAGACAGAAAAATAATTTAATAGATCCTGAACGGTTTAAAAAATTATAACCGACGTTAATTGGTTCTAGACAGGTGGGTTTCTTTTATGTTACCGCTATTGGAATAGCGTGAAGTATGCTAATTAATAACTATAATATTGTAAGGTTTTTTTGCAATGTCACTGTTTTGACATGTTGGTATAAATAAAATAAAATGATTATTGTAATAAAAGTGTAACGAAACAAATTTAAATAATGTTTCAGAACTTTTGTTTTTGTTGTTTCATTTTGTCATTTGCTTTTAAAATTTCGTTGGATTACTGATTACCAAATTGTAGGTTGTAATTTGAAATTTGTTTTCTGAAAAATATGACAAACAAAATCATTCCCTCTCTATTTTAATTCTGTCTACTATTTGTCTACATTCCCTGGGACAGTACAACATACATAACATCTCGTTATATATACAGGGTGTTTCACAACTTAGAGCAAAAAATTAAAGGGTATATTCTGTACGACGTGCTGATCATGAAACAAAAAGATTTTTTTTTAAATTCGAAAAATTAAGGGTTGTTAACCTAAAACATTTTTGTAGTACTGCACTGGATTCGCTTTCCTATTAAACACAAATTATGAAGTAGGTATCAACTACGAAAGAATAATTACACAATTCAATTATTAGCTGTTATTTATAATAGAATTTTATTTAATTAATAACTTTAACATAATCATCCACCCAGTGGCAGTGGCAACGAAAAATTTTGGACTGGGAAACATGGAAAATAGTTTTGCGAATTAAAAAAAAAATTCTTTTTGTTTCATGATCAGCACGTCGTACAGAATATAACCTTTAATTTTTTGCTCTAAGTTGTGAAACACCCTGTATAATGTGGTAGCACGAACCCTTGAAACATTCACAAAACATCCAATCATTAGATTTATCAAGAATCAAACTTCATCCAACATTCTCATCCAGACATCATACTCGCTTCAATAACATTCACGTTCCCTGCATACATCTACCACGAATAATAATTAGTAATAGTTATTTACGTTATAAAATAAATATATCATCACGCCTTTTACCCATTACTAGGTGTAGCACTTTTCTATTGCTAATCTCGGTAAGTGACATATTTTTACGCGTGAAGTGCGGTTACCAGCTGTCAAATCACGGCCTCGTCAGATGTTAGTGGTGGGGGTGCCACAGGGGTAGTTTTAATGTGGTGAAAATTGTTTGTGCTCGGTAGCACTGAGCCATTTACACCGTACGTTATAAGTCCGGTAAATAAATTTTTATGATACGAGTAAGATTTTTACGTAAGAGGCGACGAAGGAGCAGAGTATGGAATTTCATAATGAGTACTGTAAAAAATTATTAATGGACGTATGACGTACTGTGACGCATGTGATTATTAAAGTTATTTTCATACGAGTTCTGTTCAAAAAATACGTTTCTAAAACCAAAAAACTACCAAGTTCCAGCAAAATCAAACAGACAGACAATAATTGTTTGTATTAGATATAGGATTCTTTGCAGATTATATTGTTTTAGAGAAAACTATTTTTAATAAGTAGCCTTATTTTTATTGATTTGCAAATTTTAGCATATTGACAAGTTTGGAATTAAAATAAAATAATATGTCATCACACCTGTTACCCATTATTGTAGTACTCTGCCGTAGCAGATCTCGATGATATACGAGGTCTGTTCAAAAAATACGTAGACACGTCATAAAGCAAAATATACTTTTTCTACGATTGCTATAAAAAGTTGATAATTACGCTCTCATTTGTCGTCGTAAAGATGATGTTTTCTGTGGAACAAAAAAATATCTTTTTTGCGCGTCTCCAATGGCAACGCGCGAAAAAGATGTTAAATTTGCGCGTTTAAAATGGCAACGCTTGAAAAAGATATTAAATGCGCGCTTATTTCAATAGTTACCAGAGATACTAACAAAACAGAAACTTGTCATATTTACAGTTGACAGAAAGAATTTATTTTCAATACGTATACGTTTTTTTAAATAATTTTAAGATGCAATCGTAGAAAAAATTATGTGTGTATCACGAGTGTAAAGTATCTTTGTTACTCGAGCACTGTAATAGCAGCCCGAGCCGAAGGCGAGAGCTGCAATAGTGCAAGAGGAACAAAGAATCACTTTACGCTCTTAATACACAAATAACTATTATTTAAAAGCTACATGTCTGGGTCACAACAATAACAAAAACAGTAACTATGTTAAGAGCTGTGTGCATGTAGCTTAATGTATAATTTCGCTTCAAACTCTATAAATTATATCAAATTTAACCAATTATAATTGGCGCTAGAAACAGCAAAATGTTGTCAGATTTTGTTTCTATCAACTATTTCGTTTGAATTTTGAAAATATATGTTATATTGCTTCTCAATTAGTTATAAACAGAAAAGTGTAGATATCTTTTAAGGTTTTCTTAGATTAGTTCATTTTGAAAATAGAGTACGAACTGAAAACAAAGTTTTATTTGATCAAAGCATCTTAAAATAACTTGATGTTGGTCTTCTTCTTCTTCTTCTGATGGCGCTACAGCCCAATTCGGGCCTGGGCCTACCGGACACACCGAGCCGCAGTTTTTACACTGCCGTACTGCCGGTCTTCGTAGTCAAATGCTACATTATTTAAGGCGTATAAGTGACTAGCTTATAGCGCCCGAGTGTGATAAATACATGTAGCTGTATTTTATATTTTACGACAGATCACACATTGTCGACAGGCGGATTCGAACTGACGAACCTTGGTTCGGGTGACGTCACAGTATGTTAAGAGATGTGCTTTAACACGCTCGGCCACCGCACCTGATGTTGGTCTATCTCGACGTTTATCTGTACCTTATTTATTCTGGAAATGATATATTAAAAATTATAGGAAATGTTACAGTAGCAATAATACAATTTCACAAAATATAAAAAACAAATGTATTGAGAACAAATATAATTAGCACCTATTCTTACCTACTTGAAATAGCTCATTTTATGTCAAACTAACGATTCTGAGAACAAAGTATGCATAGTTAAATGCCTTTAGTTTATTTCCTTTAAATCGTGCTTAATGGGTGTTTACGAAACCGCGAATAATTTTAATTTGAAGTGCATGAGCAGAGAGAGACTTGATGTGTACTTCTCGAGATATTTCTGTTCTCCTTGATTTGCAAAATGATTGATTTGTCGGGAAAGTAGGTAGATACTTCACAGGAAACATTTAATTATTAGAATTTCATTTATCATTGCTATTTTATTTATTGATTACTTCCTGTCGATTTTTTGTATTTTTAACTTTCTCAAATTGCAAAAACTGACTTAGATTTTCATTATTTTTTTTGTAAATGTTTCTGTCATTCTGTTATATGGCGACTGTTATTAATTTTTTAGGTGAAAGAGAAAATTTCTATCCAAATATTTGAATTTCGCTATTTATAATTTACAGTTTTCTTTGCGTGCAAGTTCTTTTGAATAATTTCGATTGTGTGTTTTTCTTAAGAGTAATTGTCGACGTGCGCGTTAATAATATAATTGTAAAGAATTATTAACAAGTATAAAATTAAATATTGTATTTTATGTGTCGACTCTGTGTTTGATGCGATTAACTATTGTTTGTAACAAATGAATTATTTTGGATCATTCATAACAGCGAGAATGATATTTTTTTAATGTAATGTTTTTTCTACTCGAAATTTGTTACTCAAGTTCTTTTCCTACTCATGAGTAAATGTATTTTATAGCACCCGGTATACTGATCTGAAGTAATCGTTACTCAATACTCGAAAATTAACATCACAATGGAACACTTTAACCTCGACTTTAACTAAAACAAAATTAATTCGCGTGAATCAGAAATTTTTATCCATACACCACAGATGAAAACAATAAAATAGTATGTTATGCATCAAGGGAGGGATACAAGCGATTATTCCCACGTGTGAAGTTGACAAACCGAGACGTAAGCGAGGGCCGAAGGCTCGAGCGGAAGTTGAGGTTTGCCAACTTCACACAAGGGATAATCGCGCCCTCCCGTGAAGCATATTATACTTTTCGTAACAAGTGCACAAAAATTACTGTCTTATCGGGACAAATGTCAAATATGGGTTGCGTAACTTGTTACCTAGGAAACGCCGCAAACAGCTAATTTCTCTAGGGAGAGAAACATGGTACCTATGGAAACATAATGTTTCTCTCCCTAGGGGAGAAAAGCAGTGTTTCTCTCTCTAAAATTAGGGAATAAGAACGTGTTTCTTGTGCATGTGTTACGAAAATGTACATATTTGTTATGCGACTGTCAAAAAGTTAATATTTACATGCGCGATTCTGTTCGTGAAGTTCCTCTGTTTTGTACAATACGAGACTATTTTATTGTACTTTGTAAGTAGCAACGTCCATTAAAATGTTTTTATTGAACGCTGTTTTTGGCCATATCCGTTAAAACTGCTAAAATACCAAATATTTGTTGGAAATAAATGGCAAACAAGGATATTGTTTTCTTGTGTACACATACATGTTTAAGTATTTAAAATTTAAATTAAAATTTTGCAATTTTTTCAATGTACTCGTGCATAATGTACTTGCATAAAAGTATTTTATACATCTCAGCTGTGAAATGTATTTGACGTACTCTGAATATCGTCTCCATTGGTTATCACTTCGCCCAACAATTTCATTCTTTGAAATAGTTATTTACTCCAATATTCGTCAATTCAACAAAATATAGGTATACTATTTTCATTTTAAACTGGAGGGATCGGCATAAAACGATTAAATGCACCGCAATTACGTTTACAAAAGAATTCAAAATATGACCCATTATAACTGGTTTCACAAGGTTCGCATAGGGTTGTACAGCTCTATTCGCTGGTACGTGTATAATAAAAACAAAAAAATTACAAATTACATTTCCTTATTCATGCGATTTACAATTTCTACATAAATTTCTAATTGTAAGGATAAAATATTAATTGTCTATGTATATTTAATGACATTTATTTTCCCCATAATAAAACTACTATGGCTCTCTTTATACTAATATGTTTGGGAACTATAATTTAACGGCTGGTAACTACACTTCACGCAAGAAATATATTACTTACCGAGATCTGCTATGACAGGGTGTCACACTCAGTAATGATTAAAAAACGTATTAATATATTTATTTTATTTGTACTCATTTTATGTTAAAATCTAAAGTAGAATTATTTTTTTTGGATACATAATCGCACTATCAATGTGTTTTACCAAGTTAACTGTAGGGCTATTATATTCTATCGACAAGCCAATGAAATAATAACACTTGTAAATTAAGGCGATATTTCATATAAAATGAAATATATTAAAATGACAAAGGTATTTACACATTAATATTAAAATTAAACAAATTGACCAAAGATGGCAACATATGAACAAGATATTATTTAAGTTATTAAACTACTAATAAGTGGCTCAGTGGTATCGAGTCGGCCTGTGGATCTTGAGAACCCTGGTTCGATTTCCACAGCCGACAAACAATTTTCACCAATTTAAATCTACCCCTGTGGCTCCCCCTCCATATCTTTGAGGGCCGTGATTTGACGGCTGGTAACCGCACTTCACGCGAGGAAATATATCACTTACCGAGATCTGCTTAGGTAGAGTGCCACACCTAATAATGGGTAGAAGGCGTGATGATGATGATGATGATGATTATGAAACTACTAATTACTTTGTTTTGATAAGGCTACATCTTGCACGCGTTAAACAAGAAACAACTTGTTTCAACTAAAGTTAAAAAAACTCTGACTAATATTTGTTGTTGTAAGCCAATAGGATGATATCGTTGCTTTGGCTAACAGATAACTGTTCCCATGAATGAATTTTTATTTTTAAAACCTAAACGCTTGCAAGGGATAAAATGCAAAGGTTAAATCCATCCCAGACCAACACTCAGCTACTAATTAACCAAGACATGTCAACATCTACTGCCTAAAGAAAGCACTACAATTCAGAGGAGCCATAAATTTGATAAATAATGATCTAAGGAATAGCGAAATTATTATATTTATAACATATACATTAATAAATTTGATAACAAAGATTTAGCTTTAAGATAACATTTAATTAGTCTGTGTCTTTTAAAGCTAAGTTCATAGTGAAAAAAATCTTAATTATACAAAACTAATTCTCAATTGTTTCACTTTTTTACAATATCAATACCAATATTGCATACAAATATTTTTATAAATCTTAGCTTATTTATTTGTAACTTGGCATAGTAGGAATCGTAATTAGAGTACAGAGAACCAAGCGCTTATAGAAGCATCCAATTCACTCACAGATGTCGTATTTTTAAAATTTGAAATAAACGACTCAAACCAACTCAACCTTGAAAAACTCCCGAGGTGTGTTAGAAAAGTAATGAGACTGGCAGCACTGCGAGCAATATGGCAACGCTATGTTGTTCTCTTTCACTAGGCATGTGTGTCAATCCTCTCCAGTTGCTTTGGCTAGGTTTCAACTCCATATCAGTGAAATTGTGTTTTTGTTGTGTATTACGCAAAATGCAACAGCGGAATTTGAGCAGCGTTGTGCCATTGAGTTTTGTGTTAAACTTGGAGAATCCGTGAGTGTGACCTTTGAAAAATTGAAACAGGCCTATGGGGAACATTCGTTATCAAGAGCCCAAGTTTTTCGCTGGCACAAATCATTTTTGAAAGGCTGAGAACACGTTGAAGATGAACCTCGCTCAGAGAGGCACTCAACTTAATAAACCGAAGAAAACGTCGAACGTGTGAGGGATCTTGTGATATCAGACCGTCGTTTAACAATAAGAATGATGAGTGATCAGTTAAACTTAAACAGTTTCATCAAATTTTAACAGAAGATTTGCACATGCGATAGGGCTGTGACAACGCACCATGTCACGCGGCCATCTCCATCACGAAATATTTGACCTCAAAAGGCATCCATGTGCTTCCCCAGCCCCCTATTCACCTGATTTAAGTCCTTGTGACTTTTTTCTTTTCCCAAAACTGAAAAATGTCTTAAAAGGACGTCATTTTGAGACTGTGGAGAACATCCAAAAGAATGTGACAGATATGCTAAAGGCCATACCGGTTGAAGCCTTTCGGCGCTGTTACCAAGACTGGGAACAACGACTCTGCCAAAATATAAAAAACTTTGGTAAATACGAAGTCAGTCTCATTACTTTTCTAACACACCTCGCATATTCACAGGGCTACGACTGCATTCCCTCATATGAGCACATCAATTGGCCGATATCTCCTTATTCGTTAAAAAATAAAATAAATAAATAAATATATCATCACGCCTTTTACCCATGTGGCACTCTGCCTAAGCAGATCTCTGTAAGTGATATATTTTTTCTCGTGAAGTGCGGTTACTAGCCGTCAAATCACGGCCCCCAAAGATATTAGTGGAGGTGGAGCCACAGAGGTAGATTAAAAAATTAAATAATGCACGAAATGCAGATAAAAATCTAGCTGTGCATTAGCAACTTATAAGTAGGTATAATATATTTCTCATTAAAGTTTTTTCAAATCTCTTACATGAAACGCAACAACTAAAACTCCAAAATAAAATATAACATAAAATATATGATTTTGGCTAACAGATATGATGCTGGGCACGGACATACGATATACCTTTTTCAATCTCAATCACTGAATACAAAATAGAGTCTGAGTCTAAGATTATCGGCTAAATCTGCGACTTATTGACTTATTGTTTAATTATTGAAGAGATGAAAGTAATCGGAACCAAAAGCGTTTTTATATATTTTCGGAGGAGAAGATAAATTATTTATTTACATCCTCAGCACAGTAAGTGTATCATTACATCCTTGATAACAGGGATATAATACGTTATTAGTAAAGAAAAATTTGACATGATTGTTATAGTAACAGCATATAAATCATCATACCTGACAGATATATTTCAAAATATTTAGTGCCCGATTGAACCAACAGCTTATATTTTAAGTTTGACATAAACTGACAATATCAAATGTTTAATAGCAATGTAAATGTCAAACATATGAAATTTTTGATACTTTAATTTTCTTTTATTTATTTAAGTCAGACTTAAAATGCAGACGAACATTTTAATTTATTTGTCACAAAATATTCTACTGTAAAACATTACTTACCGTTCTTGGTACATAAATAACTTTTTTCTACGATTGCTATGAAAAGTTGACAATTAGGCTCTCATTATTCATCCTAAAGTTGACGTTCATTTTTTTCACTAATATCAATACGCGAAGTACGTAATTTTTTCATCATTTACATTACCATGACAACGCGTATTTTGCGCATTATTTTGCACCTTAGTGCGCAAACTGTTTCGTATACTAGTGCGCAAAATGAGTATTTCGCGCACGCTCCCAAATTATTTGTTGTCAGGTTTCATTAGTTACAACACATCAATAGTATCAAATTAATATTATTGTTGATTGTTTTCTTTCAATTTACTTAAATAAATCAATAATTTTTGTCTTATTTTTTATTTACAGTTGTAGAAAAAATGTTGTTTCTGGAAAATTCTTGTGTTTTGGCGCGTTCGAATGACTTTTATTGTCTCGACCTGCGGTCTCGACTAAAAGTAACATACTCACGCGCAACAAAAGAAAACACTCATTTTGCGCACTTAATACAAAAATAACTATTTTGTAAAAGTTTTATTTATATTGAACGTTTCGATACACTAAACGTAATTATAAACAAGTTACTTAGTAACAAATATTAGTTCTAATCTAATAGCTTTTTCCATTTGTCGGAGATGTTACTTTACATTAAGTTTCTTCTTAACTATCAACATCTCTTCTTCGGCCTCATCTCGTGTTCTGACCATGTAGCCATCTGCATTTTTCTTACATTCAGGCGCCACATCTCCGTGGACCGCGGACAAGCGGCGATGCGGACTCGGGCACACCTCCTTGGCGGCAGCGATGGATAGAGAAGGCCAAGCTGCGTTGCGACCGCTAAGAATGCGGAGTACACTCCGTGGAGGAATCCACCAGCACTGAGGTTGCTGACCGACTCTATAGTGCTTTGTTGAGGATGAGGTGTGATGAGGATGAGGCACTGGGAAATTGTATTGAAGTTGCAGATTATTATATGTTTTAGGCAGTGATGTAGACCTCATTTGTTAAAGATGACAAACAAATTCGCAAAATTTTTAGTGTCACTAGTTTCAGAAATATTTCTAAATAAATAAATAAATATATCTTTTACCTTTTCCCATTACTGGGTGTGGCACTCTGCCTAAGCAGATCTCGGTAAGTGATATATTTTTTCGCGTGAAATGCGGTTACCAACCGTTAAATCACGGCCCCTGAAGATATTAGTGGAGTGTAAGCCATAGTGGTAGATTTAAATTGGTAAATATTTCTAATATATTATTAATTAAATTATAATTATAAACACTACAATAATTCATTTATTCATTATACAATATCAGATATGGGGTAGGTGGCTCGGTGGTATCGAGTCTGCTTTTGGATCTTGAGAGCTCTGGTTCGATCCCTACAGCCGACAAACAATTTTAACCAAATTACAACTTGTTAAATTTTGATATATTATATAATATTTATGATTGCCAAATTATTTAAATAAATAAATATATCATGACGCCTTTTACCCATTACTGGGTGTGGCATTCTGCCTAAGCAGATCTCTGTAAGTGATATATTTTTTCGCGTAAAGTGCGGTTACCAGTCGCCAAATTATTTAATAATAAAAATTAAGAAATCTAGTCGGTTTAGTATTGATTGATTGAAAAACATATTTTATGAAATGTCATTCTTCTTGAAGTAAAATAAATAATTCCGGTTTTTCTGTGTGGACTGGTTCATTTATCCTGAAAGTGTTATCTATCTTCATGTCTTCGTCACTGTATTTTAACAATAAAACTACCCCTGTGGGTCCTACTCCAATTTTATCTTTGGAGCTGCTATTTGACGGCTGGTAACCGCACTTCACGCGAAGAAGTATATCACTTACCGAAATCTGTTTCGGCAGAGTGCCACACCCAGTAATGGGTAAAAGGCATGATGATGTATTTATTTACTACATCAGATAAATACCTATTAGTAGAGTTATATTATAATTTAATTATTAATATATTAGAAATATCTCTCAAACCAGTGGCAAAAAAATGTTTACTTCATGTGCAATTAATTTAGCGAATTTGAAAACAATCATTCTGTTACCTAGGAATGTTACAGCCACAGATATCAGTTTGAAATCCAAGCTCGTAGAGCAAGGCTTTTAAGACATCTAAGGCCTGTTATGACTCATAACATCCATGGTTTATTCAATAGTTTACTGGTTTTAGAATATAAACACGTTAACGTTATTAATAAATATTATTTTTCGTAACACATGCACTAGAAACACGTTCTTATTCCCTAATTTTAGAGAGAGAAACACTGCTTTTCTCCCCTAGGGAGAGAAACATTATGTTTCTAGGTAGGATGTTTCTCTCCCTAGGTAGCATGTTTCTCTCCCTAGAGAGAGGTTTCGCTCCCTAGAGACTACGATTATTAGCTGTTTACGGCGTTTCGTAGGTAACTAGTTACGCGACCCATATTTGACATTTGTTCCGATAAGACAGTAATTTTTGTGCTCTTGTTACGAAAAGTATAATATGCTTCACGGGAGGGCGCGATTATCCCTTGTGTGAACTTGGCAAATAATCGCTTGTTTCCCTCCCTTGATGCATAACATACTATTTTGATATTCTTTTATGAGTAACGTCATTGTCATCATTTTAGAAGGTGATCAAATAAGTGTAATCTGTATGTTTTTATTTAACTCCATGGTTACAACTATTTTGTATCATATTTATAAATAATTTTTTTATTTAAACGTCATAACGTGGTCATCTCTAATTTAAAAGACTATACAATTAATATATATTATGATAAGAAGGAGAAGTAATCTTTGTATTATTGTTGTTTAGAGTTCCGTTTGTATTAATAGTGTTATATCATCATTATGTTTATTTTCATTTTCTTTACTGTTTTGACAAGTCAGTATGGTAATATTACCGTACAGAATACAGTTATTACTTACTTACCAGCCTACTTTTGTGCATGTAAATATAGGTCTAATATCCTGAAACCGGTAAAGTACTATATAAGTTGTGAAACATTCTGTATAGGCCGAAGAAGTAAAAATATAAATACCATGTCAAATTTGTTTCATAAGACATACATCATTTTGTTTCTATCATTTAAATTTTTAATATTTGTTAAAAAAAACTACAACATCTTTCGGTTATTATTGCATCATTCATCATCATCTGTGGCGCTGCAGCCCAAATCGGGCCTGGGCCTACCGGACACACCGAGCCGCAGTTTTTACTCTGCCGTACTGCCGGTTTTCGTAGTCAAATGCTACATTATTTAAGGCGTATAAGTGACTAGCTTATAGCGCCTGAGTATGTTAAATACATGTAACTGTATTTTATATTTTACGACAAATCACACATTGTCGACAGGCGGATTCGAACTGACGAACCTTGGCTCGGGTGACGTCACAGTATGTTAAGAGATGTGCCTTAACACGATCGGCCACCGCGCCTGTTTTGCATCATTATGGTTTAAAAATAATGTAATTGGAAAACCAGTTCACCTAGAGCTTACCTGTAATGTATTTTAAAAATGAAATGTGTTTTAATTGACTAATAAAGAGGGTTTCAGTGTTGGTTTGTGCAACTTTTATGTAGTTAATGTTAATTACATATTTACTTACACTCGTTTCAGTGGTAGGACGTTGATGAACATATAAGGTTATATAGTCATAAATTATAATTTAATTGAGGCCATTTTTAGAGCGAGATCGTATGATCAATAGAAGTAGAATTAAAAATAAAAATAGAAATATACAGGGTGTTTCACAACTTAGAACAAAAAATTAAAGGGTATATTCTGTACGACGGGCTGATCATGAAACAAAAATAATTTTTTTAAATTCGAAAAATTAAGGGTTGTTAACCTAAAACATTTTTTGTAGTACTGCACTAGATTCGCTTTCATATTAAACACAAACAATGAAGTAGATATCAACTACGAAAGAATAATTACACAATTCAATTATTAGCAGTTATTTATAATAGAATTTTATTTCATTAATAACTTTAACATAATCATCCACCCAGTGGCAGTGGCAACGAAAAATTTTGGACTGGAAAACATGGAAAATAGTTTTGCGATTTAAAAAAAATTCTTTTTGTTTCATGATCAGCACGTCGTACAAAATATACCCTTTAATTTTTTGCTCTAAGTTGTGAAATACCCTGTATATAAAGAAACTAATAGCGAGAATCAACTATTTATGTGTTATATAAATTTCAAAGAAATTGTTGATAAGCATTATTTAGAATTCCTTTAGCATTTATTTATTATTTCAAAAAATGAAAACAATTTTTAAATCATAGCTACACAAATAACTAGTTAACACATTTACAAAGTGTTTCATATTCATTATTTTCAAATTCAGATATTATTATCAAAATATTGTTAAATATAGTTGTCGTTTTAGCATGACGTCATGTTAGAGTTGATAACTTTATTCAAAATATTTATTATAATCTCAGCGATATCAGTTTGGCATTTGTTTCACTGCAATTTTTCTCGTCGAAATAAAAATCGCGCCTTGAAATAACAGAGTGTATGATTTATCACTGGCTTTCAAACCACGTTTGGCTAAATGCCATTTTTTATATTTGTTCGTAAACAAATGTCATTAGGTATTCTGAACGGGTACGTTGTAGGTACACACATAAACTGTTGTAGGTTTATGACAATGACAAGCCAGTGCCGTACGTCATACATAATAAATGGGCATCAAACAACACTTTGAATTCTTTACAATCATAAAACAAGTGTTAGGTTTGTTTATATTTAAATGCCTGAGCGAATGAAGACAATACCATTATACAATCGTTCAACTGTTCTACATTATTTATTTATAAATGTAATTGAAACAATAAATTTCTGTTGTGGATGTATTTCATTTTAGTTTTATAGTAGAGCTCAGATAGTATTTAAAAATATTGGCTGGTAGCACAAGGTCTGTTTTTGGGTGTTTTAAGAGCACGGTTTTAACATGTTAAACATAGCTAAAACACCCAAAAATACTGCTCTTAAAACATGCAAAAACAGAGCTTGTTTTACCAGCCATTGTTTTCGTAACACATGCACAAGAAACACGTTCTTATTCTCTAATTTTAGAGAGAGAAACACTGCTTTTCTCCCCTAGGGAGAGAATAATTATGTTTCCATAGGTACCAAGTTTCTCTCTCTAGAGCGATGTTTCTCCCCCTAGAGAGATTAGCTGTTTGCGGTGTTTCCTAGGTAACTAGTTATGCAACCCATATTTGACATTTGTCCCGATAAGACAGTAATTTTTGTGCACTTGTTACGAAAAGTATAATATGCCTTTCGGAAGGGCGCGATTATCCCTTGTGTGAAGTTGGCAAACATCGACTTCCGCTCGAGCCTTCGGCCCTCGCTTACGTCTCGGTTTGTCAGCTTCACACACGGGAATAATCGCTAGTTTCCCTCCCTTGATGCATAACATACTGTTATACGCCATGTTAAATGGCTTGACATAAATGTCATTGTTTAAACTAAGATAACACAACAAACTATCAAATATATTAAAAATATAATGGCAGAAAATAATCAACGTATAGCACAAATTCAAGTCAATGGCGTAATTGTTAAGTCTAGACAAGGCCACAGGAGTATTGAACCAGGGTTCAAAATATTAAAACACCAAAAAACCAAAGTAAAATAACGGCGACATTTTTAAAAATAAATTCTAGGAAATAAATTAAGGAAAACAATGGGTAATTATTTATCCTTTTCGATCTCAAATTTCTTTCTTACGATTTTTGATTAAATCTGTATGTATACATTTAGATACAATTACAAAGATATGAAAATAAATATTTCCAGACGAAAATTTACAAGAAGTGGTGTTCAGGGGTGGTAGCAGAGGCGTAAATAGGGTCCGCAAAACCTCGCAATGCGGGGGGCCGCAGTTAAGGGAGCACAACATAATTTGCTACGAAACTATAATATACCATTTGAATATGAATATCTCTCTTAGTCGGCAACAGAATTACAAAACATTATTGCAATGATTTATCAGAAAATTTTCCGATGCAATTAATTAATGCGGTTAAAAATGACATTAATGCCAATACAACTATACAGGAAATGACAGATATTATTTTAATCATTTATTCCTTTATAGAAAGTGATTTATGTGAAGTTTTCACTGCCTTTTTACAATTTTTAAGTATTCCTGTCACTCTGGCTACAGAAACATCCTTCAGCAAATAAAAAATAATTAAATCATATCTTAGAAACAACATGAATCAAGATGGATTAAGTAACCTCGCTCTTTGGCAATAGAACATCATGCAGCAGAACATTTAAATTTAAAAACTCTTATAACGGATTTTGCTAATAAAAAAGCCCGAAGAACTGATATTTAATTTAATTTTATATTAAGTATGTGATTTATTATATATTTTGTTACCTTTAAGAATTATAAAAATATTGCACTTATTACTTTTTTCCTTGTACGTTTCAAAAATAAGATACTATTATAATGTCAGAACTAAAATAGTTATTTTTCTACGATTGCTATGAAAAGTTGACAATTACGCTCTCATTTGTCATCGTAAAGTTGACGCTTACTGTGGAACAATCGAAAAATATCTTTTTTGCGCGTCTCCAATGGCAACGCGCGAAAAAGACGTTAATTGTGCGCGTTTCCAATGGCAACGCGCGAAAAAGATTATTTCAATAGTTACCAGGGATACAAACAAAACAGAAACTTGTCATATTGACAGTTGCGAAAATGAATTTATTTTCAGTACGTATACGTGTTCTAATAATTTTAAGATGCAATCGTAGAAAAAATTATGTGTGCATCACGAGCGTAAAGTGTTTTTGTTCCTCTTGCACTATTGCAGCTCTCGTCTTCGGCTCGCGCTGCAATTACCATGCTCGAGTAACAAAGAATCACTTTACGCTCTTAATACACAAATAACTATTGTGTATTAAGAGCGTAAAATGATTCTTTGTTACTGGAACACGGTAATTGCAGCGCGAGCCGAAGGCGAGAGCTGTAATAGTATAAGAGGAATAAAGACACTTTACGCTCATGATACACACATTTTTTTCTACGATGCATCTTAAAATTATTAAAAAACGTATGCGTACTGAAAATAAATTCGTTCTGTTAACTGTCAATATGACAAGTTTCTGTTTTGTTTGTATCTCTGGTATGCGCGCATTTAACGTCTTTTTCGCGCGTTGCGATTGGAGACGCGCAAAAAAGATATTTTTCGATTGTTCCACAGAAAACGTCAACTTTACGATGACAAATGAGAGCGTAATTATCAACTTTTCACAGTAATCGTAGAAAAATGTCATTATGTTTGATGGGCAGTGAAACAGTTTTTACATACAGGAATATCGCATGCGCCGGGGATAGCTTATACGATATCAGGGTCCCACTGGGACAAAGGCAAAATATATTTATAATGCATTTATTTTCCTCTGGGTACCTTCAAAACTTTCCTGGGACGTATATGACCCATTGGGATTGAAACGATTAAATGATTATTTAAAATAGGTAAAATGCTTATACAATATATTCTTGTGAGTTTATACTAATTTTTTATTCATATCACTTAATATTTATAATTTATTTTACACTACAATTTGAGGTTGCTACTTAAATTGCATTTTCCTACAGTTCATTATATTCATAGTATTATTACTTATCAATTCAAACAAAAAAAGACAAAATAGACAAAATTATTGTTCATATTGTGAGCACTCGATGAAACTTAGTTTAAATAAAATATTTAAATAAACACTTGTCAAAGTTTCACAAATTTCAGTTTGGCACAGTTTTCGTCACAGCTCCTTTATGTGAACTTGTTTCTCTGTGGAGGAGTTGGTTAGACCATACTGATGAGTTCCGTCTATGGTTACTAACTGTGCTGGCCGGCCTCTGAGATGATGACCTGATAAGTCGACTTGGAGGCTGAAATTTGTGAAACTTGTGTTTATTTAAATATTTTTTTAAAAAGTGAATATGTTTAAATTTCCATTATTTTCAAGAAACTCTAGAATCCTAAGTTTATTACATAATTCATATACATGAATAACATAATGTTATATTCTATAAAATTCTTTTTCTCATCACAAAACAAACCTTCAATCATATTCATCCATTTATTCTTTGATCGTCCACGCAATCTCTCACCCTCAATGTCACCAGCATACACCTGTTTCACCAATCTTTCATTCAACATACGTTCCACATGCCCAAATCATCTCAACTAACTTATATTCACATTTCTATCAACGTTCTTCTCAAAATACAGCAATGTATTCCGAACACGATATCTTCTAATGTATCCCACACACACTCCGCAAATATCTCATTTCCATAGCAGTTATACGTCGTTCAGGACATAATCCCCATTTTTACTCGTATATACACTCACAACCCGCAAATTCATATTTCCTCAGCATTTATGGTACCGTTCATGTTTCCTCATTCACTACCATACATCAAAATCGGCACTAGCACACCATTATAAACATTCAATCGAGCATTTCTGAATACATTTACATTTCAAGCAAAGGTTCCCAGAGCACACAATACCTTGCAATACGCATATATTCTTCTTTTAATCTTTTGATCAATACGTACACCCTTCGACAATATTCTACCCAAATATACAACTCATTCACTTAACCCAGTGTTACAACATTCACTGAAATATTGCAAGTAGTCAACAAATTGCTCTTCTCAAACACTAACACTTTACATTTATCAACATTCAACAGATTTAAACCTTTTCCTATTTTTTAAATTTTTTTATATTAACAGGAATGAAAAAGGTAAAATTAATTATTCATTTTTTTAAACTTTTTTTATTAACCTAAGAAGGCGACGTTTCGGCCAATATTTTGGGCTAATTTTCAAGCAATTTTAGTATGTATTAACAATTAACAATTTAAATTTTACAAATTGAAGTCAATTGAAAATTTTTTTTTGTTGATGTGTGTTTCTCAAGGGTCACATAGTAATTTATTGGCCCAAATATTGGCCGGAACGTCGCCTTCTTAAGTTAATAAAAAACGGTTTAAAAAATGAATAATTAATTTGACCTTTTTCATTCCAATTAAAGCCTGAAATCCAACTAATATAAAAAATTAAAAATGTACCATACGGTTTATTAAAAATTCTTTTGATTTTAATTAAAATATTCTACTTTTCCTATTTTATTTATGTTTATAATCATTCTATTTAATTGCTCTTCAGGTTCATGCATTACAATATCAGCCATATAAGCTAATGCAAGCACTGTACTAGCACTAATACATACACCATCCACAAATTCAACACTTTACATAACACATTCATATGCATAATTCGCAATAAAAATATCGGTACAAGTTTTATATTTAATCAGTCAAATTATAGTTGGAGTAATGAAATATTTAATTCGCCAAAAAAGTTTTTCAGATTTGACTGAAATAGGATTTGTATCTTAAAGACAAATATATATGCAGTTATATAATAGTCCGGTAAATACATTTTTACGGTTCGAGTAAAATGTTTCCGTAAGAGGCGACGAAGGAGCCGAGTCGAATTTCGAAATAAGTACCGTAAAAATTCTTAACGGACGTGTGAAGTACAATGTTTTATCTTACTGTGTTGTATTTAATTATTAAGTAACATTATTTTCATATTCTAACCTTGAAAGTAACATCTTAACGTAACTGTTCTCAAGAAATGTTTCATTTGTTAGGCGGTAACACTGCGGTTTGACAGTTGATGTTACGGATATAACCTAACAAATATTCTGTAATTGTTCTTATTATTATTTATAATCGTAGATAAAGTATAATACACAACTCGAATTGTATCGCAATTACATTGCTCGTGAAATTACTGCACTCGCGAGGGCTCGTGCGCATCTTTTCCACTCGCACGTAATGTGCTTGTTACAATTCTCGTTATGTAATATACTATTGTTACCTAGCAACTTCAAGATAACAGTATCGTAATCTTTATCACAGTACTAGTACTGTAAAGTCTAACTTTCCACACTAAAATTACTACTGTAAACATTGAAATACGATACAATTAGAAATAAAAACATATTTGTTCCTAATCGTCATTTATTTATTTAAAATGAATAAATCAACAGTTCCAGATACCCAATTACAGATATAAAAACATAAAATATTGAACAAAACATGATAAGACAAATTAGGTTTAAATGACTTTAATAGTTTAAGGCGATAAAAACAAAGTTATGTAACAATATGATAATTACTTAGTTTAAAAAATTTACAAAACAATATACTCATATGATAAATAATAATACATAATTTTTACAAATAACTTTATAAATGAAAGAAAATAATTTAAACATTACAAATCAAATAAGTCGGCAATACAAAACTTTGTTTACAAAACTCGTTAAAAGAATCAATAAATATTACTACTACATTATACTTTTAAATGTGAGAAACAAAAAAAATAAGGTGGGTAGAGGCGCCTATATGTAATTTTGCATCAGGCAATAGTTTACGACGAATTGGTTCGCGATAATTACTCCTCAGTAATTCGATCCAGGGATTTAAA
Source organism: Pterostichus niger (assembly GCA_947425015.1). Classification (NCBI taxonomy): domain Eukaryota; kingdom Metazoa; phylum Arthropoda; class Insecta; order Coleoptera; family Carabidae; genus Pterostichus; species Pterostichus niger. The sequence goes on from OX380340.1 coordinate 18,790,928, forward strand.
TCCCGAAAAAAATCGCCTCATTTACACATAGTTTTCAAAATATAGGGAATAAATAATTAAATAAATAAATATATCATCACGTCCTTTACCCATTACTGGGTGTGGCACTCTGACTAAGCAGATCTCGGTAAGTGATATATTTTTTCGCGTAAAGTGCGGTTACCAGCCGTCAAATCCCAAAGATATTAGTGGAGGGGGAATTTATGTAAAAATGCTATGTAACATGGTAGATTCAATGGAATATTAATGAATAAAGAATAATGTAATTTCTAACCATTATCAATATAAATTATGTAACAAGTTTTATAAACTAGTCACATACTATCCTGTTTCTACGATCGAAAATTAAGTCAACAAAATTTAAAGTTTTATGTATTATTTGAAAAGTTAGGTTAAGATGCAAAAAGCTAACTTCACCCAGTATTTAATACGTCAGTTGCTATCTTCATGCCGAGAAAAAAAAAGTTGAAAGTTAAAATAGTGCATTTAATTAAATAAAAATAAGACTTTACACCAGGTACCTACATAATAACTAATTATTAAATGATTATTTGTAGGCATTATTTCATTAGTAACATAATTATTATTAATTAAATGTACTATTAAATCAGTGACACTAAAAATGTTCGCTAGGAATTAATTTTTGCGAATTTCAAAAAATCTTTCTGTTCTATAATCAGTATATCAATTTATATATGTCATATAAGTTTCATGCAGAGGTATAGAAACACCCTGTATAGCTGCTACATTTAGAACCGAATAAAGAAAAGACTTGATGACATATTTATTTATAGATATTGTTTTGTTTGCTTATTTTATCCAAAACAGAGATATAAAAATACAATATCTATCTTCGTTAAAACATTTGTTTTGACAGAATAATTAATTTTTTTGTTATATAAGAACAAGTACGTCAAGATAAGTCATTCAGTGTTTTTTATAGACTGAGGCGCATATAATAGCTGAGAACCAACCAGATTCACAAACACAATACGATGTAATTATGCGATTAGGTAACTAGCTACTACTGCAAAAAATATATTTATACTTTTTTTCGTTTGTAATAAGTACATTACGAGGACTTCTGCAGATAATGCAAGAATTTAGAACAGGTAAAACATTAAATTATTTGACCCTACAGTTTTATCAACTATTAAGATGATTAAGTACAGTAAGTTTAATTTATTGAGGTCATAGTTTTGACGTTCATATTAAAATTTTACGCAGGGTTAATAAAGGTGTTAATTTGTGGTTACACAGGAACAGAATAATTAAAATGTTATTAGGAAAATAATTAAGACTTTCTTTTGTAGGTGATTATAAAATTTTAATATTTAAATTTTGTTAAATTAATTTATTAGTGAAGCGTTGTTACCTTTTGTTGGCTAATTGAGGAAAGGACGTGACGAAAATATATGAAAGAGCTTTCCGTATTTATTTCATTAGAACTCGTTAAGCCAATAACAAAATTATTATGAATATAATACAGTGTTAATGCTCTTATTAATACAAATGAAATAAATGTGGCATGATGATATAGGTGTTTATTATCATGCCACTTAAAAATGCTGGGGTAAATCAATGCTGCGGCCACTTGAAAATCGTACACAGCAGGATTCACACCCGAATGCCTCCCAGTTTATAAATGCTTGTGATTTGTAAGTCAACTCTACAAGTACATACTTATTATACAAACATATACTGGGTGTTAAAAAAGTTCCGGGACGGTGAAATATCTCGAGAAATACACATCGAATCAAGAAACCAAAAAAACACGTGTTTCACATTTTGCAAAAACCTATCTAAGCACACCAAACACAATCAGAATCATGGCAAAACTTATTTTTGCGATTAGAGAGCCATTTATTCCGAATTGGAAAAAAGTTTTAGATAAAATTAACTTTTTTTTTTTTTCGCAGAATACGAATCTGCAATAAAAAATGGGGGTTCCCATTTAAGGTTTCAAAGTTGCCCCCCGTCCCACTCCCTGGGGGTGGGAGTTGGGGTTTGTGTTTGGTGTGCTTAGATAGATTTTTGCAAAATATGAAACACGTGTTTTTTTGTTTCTTGATTTGATGTGTATTTCTCGAGGTATTTCACCGTTCCGGGACTTTTTTAACACCCAATATAACATTACACTATACCCCTTAAAATGGAGTAGCTCTAACCCTTGAGGTATTCACTAAATATTTATATATCAGATTCATCCTGTAATAATCTTCGCCAAACATACCTAACTTGACAAATCTTTCGCTTCATCCACATTCATAATTCCAGTTATACAAGTTCATTAATTTCTTACACTTGGAATCTTTCGTTTACGTAATAAACCTTCAATTATATTCTTTAATTTATTCTTAGGTTACCCGCAATTTAATCAACATACTGTAACACGAGCAAGAGCTGTGCGAATAAGTTAATCACTATTCTTCATTTTATGTTTATTAAGATATATTCACAACATAAAAATAAATAGAAAAGTTACAAAATTACAAAAGTGATAGATATTAAACGAAACATAATAAATCCCTATTTAACAACTTGACCGAAGATGGCAAACAACAACAACATATGAACTACATCTTGTCAATCCAAAAGCTAAACCACCACTGACTATTTGTTGTTGTTTTCCATGGGACGTGCTGCCAAGGGGTAAGAGGGTGGAATCGTTGACTTGGATAGAGATAACTGTTCCCATGCATGAGTTTACATAAAAAACACCAGATGCTTCTAAGGGATGAAATTCAAGGATCAAAAGCTATCTCAGACCAACGCACAGCTAATAATATTTTCGTAACAAAAACATTTTATCCTATAGTATGAGCTTGTCGATGTAACAATATGAGCTATCTCATTGTTGTTATGTTGCGTTTATTTAAAAGATTGATACTCGTGACCACATGTGCCATTAAGGCTGAATGTCAGATCTTTTGGTTTTCAAATATAGGGCATTAAATTATGAAACAGACAGTTATAGTTAATATTCTTAGAATTCCAACAAGATTTCATGTTCACGTTATCTGCAGTGCCAGAGTGTCAGACTACATAACCAAAACACTTGAGGCATCTGTGTCCACCCTGATACGGGAGGGATGGATTGCAGATGTGGGTATTGTACCCAGGACAGCAAGTGTTTGGTGGAAACCTTCAGTCTCGTCCATCGACTCAAAGCGTGAAGATGTAGATCTTCACATCACGCGATGTTCGCGTTTTACTTAAGTTTAAACTTGAATAATTACAGCAGTGCGTGAAGGTGTTGATCTTCAGATTAATTATTATAGTTAATAAAATGTAACTTAAAATCAAATCGTAAATCTGTGTCCACATCATTTATGTATTTGTAACATGTTATGTTATTAATTCGGAAGTGTGTTTAGTTTTTTAAATACATTTTATTTCGCTTACCCATCACTGCGTCCAGCCGCGGTCGTGTTACACCGACAAGTTTGCTTAATACCACTTTATTTCAATTTTGTTCATATTTTTTTTTTTCGCTAAAGTATATGTATGTCGTAAATAACTCATATGTAATAGAAAATTAAAAACGAAAAGCTGGTAAAAGAAAACAAACTTCCAAACAGGTTGTTGTCAATTATCATTAATATTTATTGTAATTTTAATAAAAAATAAACGCAATTTTTATACAAATAGTGCATGCCATGCGACTGTTGTCCATGTACACTGACAAGTAACGCTACCCAACTGTCACTCACCGATTTAAAAGAAACTTGACACACGAGTAGAACTCTAAAAAATATTGAACCCCTATTTTGTTTTCTGCCGGAAGGTACTTTTTAGGGGTACAAACCACCCCTGAAAGGTGGTAAAAGCAAGAAGCGCCATAAATGAAATTAAATAATACCAAAATATTACGCGTGCAACTGTGGTTATCCAGGGGTTTTTGAGTTCGCCAAAATCTATTTTCGGGGTCATTTTGATCATATGCACTTTTTTAAGGTGTTAAAAATGGGATGGGGAGATGAAATTACGATTTTCAACTGAAATAGAGTTTTAGGTTCAAAACTAGATATTGGGGGTTTTTTTGGGGTCGCTGAATCTATTTTCGAGGTTACCTCTGGGTAACCAATGTTGAACGCGTAATATTTTGGTATTATTTAATTTCATTTATGGCGATTCTTGCTTTTACCACATTTCAGGGGTGGTTTGTACTCCTAAAAAGCAACATCCGGAAGAAAAAAAAATAGGGGTTCAATATTTTGTAGAGTTTTATCAGTATGCCAAGTTTCATTTAAATCGGCGAATGACAGTTGGGTAGTGTTACTTGTAAGATACAGAATTTATATTCATGCTAAGCAATACTGGTAATACGTAATTTTTTTAATTATAAATGTGTTTTAAGAAGTGGTTGTACAATTTTGCTTCAGTTTTCCTGCTACGTCGCCTTTTGGAAAATCTTACATGATTAAATAACCACGTTAATCGATCAATTTAGTAGTGGGGATAAGGTGAAAGAAATAAGCATGTCAAATAGAACAACAAATAGGTGATTCGTGTATTCTAAAATTGATTTAAATGGCATATGAAATAAACCTATTGTAGAAGACACTTAAAATTAAGTAAATTGGTTGATAATTTATTTCAATTAAAGATATACAAATAAAAAAGCGGGCCATAGGCGTTAAACATATGATATCAGTTTTTCCTTGTGCGAAATTTTTCAAGTGATTATAAACAAATCGTATATAAATATTGTATTTATCAGTCAGTATGGTGATGTGTATAGCAATATGGAATTCTAATCCGGAGATCCCGAGTTCGAATCTCACTCAAGCTAAAAACTGTATGAACTACCACACTGCGGCTCGGTGAGTGCGGATCCTGTACTGTAATTGGGATTAAGTTCCTGTTGTACAGCGTAACATAAATAAAGAAAAATAAAATAAAGTAAATAATTAAATTCTAAACTAATTGTTAACAGTTTTAAAAATATCGCTCATGATAGCCATGGTATTGAAACAAAATTACAAACAACTGCATGTCATTTAAACTGCTTTACATAACAATCACAATAATATTTATTTGTTGCTCTGCACAACAAAAAGTTTAATCTAAATTACAATACAGTGGTACAATGAAATCTGAATCACAATTGTATTATGCGTATGGCACTCTGGTCGAAGTGTAACAGAGAGCATCGAAGAGCTCTTTGATGAAACAACAGAACGTACCCGTCATCCACGATAAATAGAGGCTCCTCTATTTCCTTCGGAAAAAGCTCATTGATAAATCGAACGTATCTCATTTCACTCGTATCTTTTGTGTCTCATTTCACGTTAGCGTATTTTTGCATTTTAGTTTTTCTTTGTCAACTTTAGAAGCTTTTATTTTTCGTAGATGACGGGTGCGTTATGTTGTTTCGTCTAGAGTTCTTCGATGCTTTCTGATGCTCTTCGACCAGTGTGACATATGCATGTAATGTAATGTAATATGTAAGTGAGCAAGATTAGAATGCACCATCTCTTGCTTATTAATATTTTGGCAAAACACCATACAGGCGTTTGTAATTTTATTCTAATTTCATGGATATTACTACAAATGAGCAACATTTATGACACTTTAAACTTGATTTACAGGTTACAAAACGTGTAAAATAAAATCTGATTTGTGATATAGATGTAGAATTTAATTATCTACTATCTGTTCTTATTTAAAATTAATTTGGAATTATTGCACAAGAAAAAAATATTTCCGTATTAAACGCCTATGGCCCGCTTTTTTATTTACACTATGTGTATAAATATATAAACGGAATGTTAAGAAATTATTGGTTATCTGTCATGGACATGGTCAATGCTAATCCACAGATTTTGATTATTAAAAAAAACCTTATAATTATTATTATTTGAATCAGGGTTCGAAGATACGAGTATATATCGCTCGATATGCATCATGATATTTATTTTGTTATTATTATATATATATGTTAGTGTCAAAAAATTCAGATATTTTTTCTCTGCGATAAAATATTTAACTTTTTTTTTATGTAAAATAATTAACATTTCAAAAATTGAAAACGCTAAGGTGCGTCCTTCTAATAGCTTTCACCCTGTATATATACATACTAGATATTTTCATATTTTTTATAAATATCATGATATTTACGAAAACTAACATAAATTTAAAACGTAAATAAAGAAACAGTAAACCATAATAAACTGTTTATACATAAATACTTGTTCTACACAACAATCAGTTAATATAATATCTTTTTGTTATTAACAAGATACATGATATAGAAAACTACTGTCACTTATTGTTTAAATGATACTTTTTGTTACAAATTACACATAGAAATATAGATGATATACGAAGATAGCGAGGCTGCGGTGAGAGTTGATGGTAGATTGAGTGATTGGTTTTCTATAGATGTTGGCGTGAAACAAGGTTGTGGGATGTCCCCGTGGTTGTTTAATTTATATATGGATGTGTTGTTACGAAAGTCGCTGAATGGGGCGGATGGTGTACGTATTGGTGGCAGTGTAGTGCCTGCGTTAGCTTATGCGGATGATGTAGTTGTAATGGGTGAATCTGAAGAACAATTGAGAAGAATGATTCTAAGTATAAATGAAGTAGGGAAAGGTTTAAATCTATTACTGAATGTTGATAAATGTAAAGTGTTAGTGTTTGAGAAGAGTGATTTGGTGACTGATTGCAATGTTTCGGTGAATGGTGTGAGATTGGGTCAAGTAAATGAGTTTGTATACTTGGGGAGTGTGTTTTCGAGGGATGGACGTATTGATCGAGAGATTGAAAGAAGAGTATCTGCTGGATGTAAGATATTGGGTGCTCTGGGAACCTTTACTCGGAACGTGAATGTATCCAGAGATGCTCGATTGAGTGGTTATAATGGTGTGTTAGTGCCTACGTTGATGTATGGTAGTGAATGTTGGGTATGGATGAAGAAACATGAACGGCGTATAACTGCTGTGGAAATGAGATATTTGCGGGGTGTGTGTGGATATACTAGAAGAGATCGTGTCCGGAATACATTGGTGTATGATGAATGTGAGATTGGGAAGAATGTTGTAAGAAGAGTGGGAATAAGTCAGTTGAGATGGTTTGGTCATGTAGAACGTATGTCGAATGACAGATTGGTGAAACAGGTGTATGTTGGTGAAATTGAGGGTGAAAGTTTGCGTGGACGGCCTAGGAACAAATGGATGAATATGATTGAAGGGTTGTTGCGTGAGCGAAAAATTCTGAGCGTGAAGAATAAACGAGCTTGTATGAAAAGAATTATGAATGTGGTTGAAGCAAAAGTGGTGTGTCAGGATAGGAATGTTTGGAGAGAATTAATTGCGGGATAAATATGATGAATGAAGACAAGCGTATGATTCTTGATTTTAGATTAATTGGTTAGATGTTTTGAGTGTTTACCTGCAATTGTGCGGAGACCATCTTCAGAAACAAGCGCAGTGTACACTAGCGAATGGATGAATGTTTGTTGTGTGTTGATGGATTTTGGTTGTGAGAAAAGAAAGAGTTTGTATGGAGGAAGTGTTAATGTGGTCGAATCGAGTATCGTGTGTCAGGATGAGAATGTTGACGGGTTCGTGCTACCCCATTTAATGGGATATAGCGTGATGTTATGTATGTATGTATGTATGTAAATATAGAGGTAAAGGAAGAATTGCCAAATTACAGCACATTTTTTGCTAAAAACATTTCGGGAGTTATTTATTTTTAAAAAATGTAAACTTTGAATTTATTATTTATTAGAATTTTAAGGTCTACGAAAGTAAAATTTTCAAAAGATTATTATTACTATTAAATCGGAGCTCAGAAATTTGTACTAAAAACCAGAGTCTCCGAGCTGAAACCGCCGAGGTGACAACCCTAGTCATACAGCCCAGTATTTACTTTCTATTCAATCTACACAAGTTCAGTCAAGAAGTTATAACATCACAATATAAATTTATTTCCGTCAATTCTCTTTGATAAATAAATGATGAGTTACATATTGAAAATAATTCAAAATTATATTTAAAAGATTCCATCAGCAATATACTATGTATATATTCCCAATTCAGCCAGAATCGTGCATCAGCATAATTCCATCGATATTTGAATACAACATCAACATTATCCTTATCACTTCAATCACAATCTCGCTGCTGAAATTGTTGAATAAATTAAACTCATTTCTCTGCGAGACGTACACGCGGATAACCTTGACACTGGCCACCAGTCACTAGATTGAAATTACGTCCGTGATGTCGCATACGCACTTGTTTGAAAAATTCTCACGTAGTGAGTTTGTTTTGTAGCAACTGTAGTGTTCGTTTGTTGGCAGTTAGCGTTGTGGCACCGTAGGCTAGGAGGTAGAATGACGTGGGCTTGTTTTTGGGGTACTCAGTTGTTTTTAAAATGCTAACTGGGTTCTTCGATGAAACAACAGAACGGTATCCTTCATTGACAAACAATAAAAGCTTCTAAAGTTGAGAAAGAAAAACTAAATTTCAAAAATATGCTAACGTGAAATGAGACACAAAAGATACGAGTGAAATGAGATACGTTCGTTTCATCGAAGAGCTCTTCGATGCTCTCTGTTACACTTCGACCAGAGTGCCATACGCATAATACAATTGTGATTCAGATATTTTTTACATTTTTCAACTCCTTGCAAGTTCGATAGTTAAATTAGTACAGAACAACATTAGGCGAGCGCGCGCTCGCTAGTGTTCGTGCAGCTATCGGTTGCGTAGGATATATGTGGATCCTCTTTCCAAAATTAAAAGAAGGTCGTTTGGTGAGAAAAGAAGCCAAACAACAGCAAGAAAGGCTTTGATAAGGGCTTACTTTTCTATGGTCCAGGAATAGCGGATTAACCGAATGTGAATGATAAAATACGATTTTTAATAAGATATTTAACAAATAATACGAAAAAAACTTTAAACGGAATTTTCTCGAAATGACATTTGTGCAAATGGCGGACAGTTAATCTCAGGATCTACTGCACCGATTTTAATCAATCTTGGCGCGTTTTGTTTATTGAATTATTTTACACAATAATTCATCACAATTTGACCAAGAATAAAAATTTATAATTTTGGAGCAAGAAAAAAGGATGAAAAAGGGTCGTATTTTCACACTTTGTTTCAAAAGTCCGCCATTTTTTTGTTTTTACCGATTTTTCATTAGCGGTGGTGAATTATTGTATGAGACAATTTCCTCTTTAAAATGCTTCTTGAATTTTTTATTTTAGACTTGCCAATCCTGAGATGAACTGTCCGCTATGGGGCAAGGATGTTTCAAGGATTAAACTTTGACTCCATATATAAATTGTATGAAAAGTCAAAAAATATTTAAAAAAAATCTACTCCTGTGGCTTCCCCTCCACTAATATCTTTGGGGACCGTGATTTGACGGCTGGTAATCGCACTTCACGCGAAAAAATATATCACTTACCGAGATCTGCTTAGGCAGAATGCCACATCCAGTAATGGGTAAAAGGCGTGATGATATATTTATTTATTTATAAAAAATTGTATGGTCATATCAAATAAAGAAGCTGCAAAAAAATTCTTGAAAATTTACGTTTTCTTACCCTTCTAATAGATGAAATTTGAAAATTCATAATATTGGTTTTTTATTCATTTTATTAATATTAATTATGGACATAGGTATGACAAATGTCTGAATATTAACGTTATTATGTATATTGAGGAGTTGGTCAATATTCGAATACATATATAGAATAGCATACAAATTTATGCGTACTATTAGTATCAGTACTAATGCATATTGATTTTCAGAGTAACAAACCAAACTGTTATCAACTGACTATTTGGCTGACGAAACTTTTGTAACTAATTGTAACAAAGTGAAATAATATAGATTAACTACTGGACTACTGACAATAATTTTATTGTATTGACACAGGGCTTACTTATACTTACACATTATTGACACACAGGGTCAGGTCAACCTTAGTGAATCTTAGCCTCCGTATTGCTCCATATAAAAGTTGTTGATAATAGAATAGCTGTCATGTTAAGTAAAAATTAGTTGTTTTACTATAAAAAGTTGACTATTACGCTCTCATTTGTCTTCGTAAATTTGACGTTTTCTGTGGAACAATCGAAATATATCTTTTTTGCACGTCTCCAATGGCAACCCGCGAAATAGTTATTTGTGTATTAAGAGTGTAAAGTAATCTTTTGTTACTCGAACACGGTAATTGCAGCGCGAACCGAAGGCGAGAGCTGCAATAGTGTAAGAGGAACAAAGACACTTTACGCTCGTGATACATGCATAATTTTTTTCTACGATTGCATCTTTAAATTATTAAAAAACGTATACGTACTGAAAATAAGTTCTTTCTGTCAACTGTCAATATGACAAGTTTCTGTTGTGTTTGTATCCCTGGTAACTATTGAAATAAGCGCGCATCTAATATCTTTTTTCTACGATTGCTATGAAAAGATGACAATTACGCTCTCATTTGTCATCGTAAAGTTGACGTTTTTTGTGGAACAATCGAAAAATATCTTTTTTGCGCGTCTCCAATGGCAACGCGCGAAAAAGATTATTTCAATAGTTACCAGGGATACAAACAAAACAGAAACTTGTCATATTGACAGTTAACAAAACGAATTTAGTTTTAGACGTATACCTACGTTTTTTAATAACTTTAAGATGCAATCGTAGAAAAAATTATGTGTGTATCACGAGCGTAAAGTGTCTTTGTTCCTCTTGCACTATTGCAGCTCTCGCCTTCGGCTCGCGCTGTAATTACCGTGCTCGAGTAACAAAGAATCACTTTACGCTCTTAATACACAAATAACTATTTCCCGCGTTGCCATTGGAGACGCGCAAAAAAAATATTTTCCGATTGCTCCATAAAAAACGTCAACTTTACGATGACAAATGAGAGCGTAATTGTCAACTTTTCATAGCAATCGTAGAAAAAAGATATTAAATGCGCGCTCATTTCAATAGTTACCAGGAATACAAACAAAACAGAAACTTGTTGACAGTTGACAGAACGAATTTATTTTCAATACGGATACGTTATTTAATAATTTAATAATTAAGATGCAATCGTAGAAATATATATGTGTGCATTACGAGCGTAAAGTGTCTTTGTTCCTCTTGCACTATTGCAGCTCTCCCCTTCGGCTCGCACTGCAATTACCATGCTCGAGTAACATAGAATCACTTTACGCTCTTAATACACAAATAACTATTATATAACACAATTCAAAATAATAGATGTTTTTGTATCATGCAGCATATAAAAGAGATAAACTTCGTTTCATTTACAGTTTTATTTAGAATGTATTAATACTATTAAATTCTAAATGGCGCAGACCGGGAGGAGGACAAGATTTTTCTGTATTTTTTAAAATTGTTTATTTATTCAATAATTAAAAAGCACCAGTTTCCAAGTTATACCTTTCAATTATTTTAAATAAATCCACAGTTAACTTTTGTAGTTTTTTTTTGTATAATTTTTTGCTGAAACATTTTATTTATTGCACATCATTGTATTCAGAATTTAACGTAGAATTAATAAATGTAGATATATGCAAGCTGTTTCATTTAAAATAAAAAAGCTGATGCCACTTCCGGTTAAACCGAAAGTTATATGTTGATCATTTATACATAAAAATTATGTCACATATGTTAAGTTTACGTAGGTGGCTCAGTGGTATCAAGTCTGTCTGTGGAATTGAGAACCCTGGTTCGATTCCCACTGGTGACAAACAATTTACACCTTGTTAAAACTACCCATGTGGCTCCCCCTCTACTCACATCTTTGGGGGCCGTGACTTGACGGCTGGTGACCAAACTTCACGCGAAGAAATATATCACTTACCGAAATCTGCTACAGGAGAGTGCCACATCCAGTAATAGGTAAAAGGCGTGATGACATATTATTTATTTATTTTTTATAAATAAAGCAGCTAATAAGGGCGCCCCGCTTTCTATGGAAACCCGGTATATACGTCGTGAAAGTTAAGAACTGTTTGTTGGCTGTGGGAATGGAATCCGGGTTCTTAAATCTACAGGCCGATACGATACCACTGAGCCACCTATCCTATTTATATAATAATCATAAACCTCTCTACAGTCTACATCAATTATCTGCAATAAACTATAGATTATAGATATACCAGCCACATATTTCAACAGGTTATCATAATATAAATTAAATTTTTTCTCTTACAACGAATTGTGAAATGAAGTATAAAACTTATAAATTATCAAGTGAACGTATTCATACAACATTACCATGGTATCAGTGTAGGAAAATCTATCTCGGAAGGCGATGATTATTCACATAAGTTGGCAGGCCTGCTTGTCGGAAGTAACTAGGCTTGAGTGCGAGCCTGAGTTGAATGCATTCCGGCAAGGATTCAGTGTTGCTTGGGTGATTTTCTCGTTCTCTTCTCTTATGTTATCACCAGGCATTAGTGTAAGATATGTTGGTATCCGTGGTGTCGGCGTAGATCATGTTGATGTGGCCTAGAGCCTCAGAATTTATTCAGTTAGTCAAATTCATACTATAGTAGTGTTTGTTAATATCAACAATTCTTTCAGATGTCCACTAACATATTTGGGGGCCGTGATTGGCGGCTGGTAACCGCACTTCACGCGAAAAAATATATCACTTACCGAGATCTGCTTAGGGAGAGTGCCACACCCAGTAATGGGTAAAGGGCGTGATGATATATTTATATTTTATTTATTCTTTCAGATGTGAGATTTCTGCATCATACCGTAAACTGTAGCTCATCTTTTGAAATATGTACTAAACTATGTTATTACGTTATACTTATCTTATGAAATGAAGGAGCACGAGCTCTTAGAACCTTAATGGTAATTTTGAGTTAATTGCATAAAAAAATCGATATCATTATATTTCATGCAGCAGTACCAACTCCAAACATATTTAAATGCCTCAAAATAAATAAAACATTTTTGGAAATAATTTTTTTTATAAAAATACACCAAAACTGAATAGTTATTTGTATATTAATGACAGAAAGTGGGATATATCTTCCAGAAGGTGCCGTTTCATTTCCCCAAAAGTAAGGGATATATAAAGCATCTGTGGGAAGAATGACACTTTCTTGACGAGGCATACTTATATTTTGTACTACCCTATGAAAAAATAAAATTTTCAGAAATAAATTAAAAATTTAGATAATATACTCTTGGTAAATGTGACCTACATGTTATTAATAACAAAGTATACCGTTGTTTTCCATTTGCTATGATATGACATTACTTTCGGTCTCTAGGGAAGAACAATTTACTTTCTCTCCTAGGGATAAAACATATTAATTTCTTCTCGTAATAGAGGAAACAAAATATTACTTCCTGATAGAGACGCGAAAAAAATAGGTTATAATCGTTTCAATTACAATGAATAATTAATATTAAGTATGAGCATAGGCTATGACAAATGTCTTGATATTTACGTTATTATGTATATGAGCGAGTCGGCCTGTGGATCTTGAGAACCCTGGTTCGATCTCCACAGCCGACAAATAATTTTCACCAATTTAAAACTACCACTGTGGCTCCCCCTCCACTAATATATTTGGGGGCCGTGATTTGACGGCTGGCAAGCGCACTTCACGCGAAGAAATATATCACTTACCGAGATCTGCTTAGGCAGAGTGCCACACCCAGTAATGGGTAAAAGGCGTGATGATATATTTATTTATCTATATTGAGGAGTTGGTCAATATTCGAATACATATATACAACAGCATACAAACCTATGCGTACTATTAGTATCAGTACAGTATGTTATAATCGTTTCAATTAAAATGAATAATTAATATCTAATATTAATATAATCAATGGAAAGAGTGTATTTAACAAAAGAATAAAATTAACGCTAATCATTTAAAATAGAATTATCGCGAAACTATTGATTTTGAGAAAATGTTAATCTTGCACTAGAGATGCGATATGTGTATTAGATTTAGCCAACGTTGGTAAATATTCCTATTCTGACATTGTAGCATAACGTCCTCACTTCATCAACATTTATAATATCTTTCATACATTTTTTGTTCACGAAACAAACTTTCAATTATATCCATCAATTTATTTTTAGGTCGGCCATGAGATTTTTCACCCTCAATTTCCCCAAAATATATAATTTTCAACAGTTCATCATTCGGCATATACGAATCATCTCAACTGGCTCAATTCCACTCTTTTAAAATAATTCTTCCCTATCTTACCCTTATTACATATCAACATTTACTATCTGGTTGTTTAAAAAATCTGATGTGGACACCACATGACTTCCTTGTACGCGTATTATACTATGCCTACATTTTTAATTACACATTTTTGATGTAATTTGACATTGATATAAATTTTTTCTTATTTTTTGTTTTAATCCATAGCCAACTTAATTACAAGAAATATATAATTTTAAATTTTACATATCTCGCTTATACAAAAGGCTAATTTAATAATTCGTTATGTGCTAGACGCAGAATTTAATTCTCTAAAACTTGTATTTGCAGCATTTATTTCTAAAATCAAAAGAATTCCATTTTTTCAAGAAAACTGTTAGCAGCTTCATGTAATGTATCACTTCCGGTTAGTCCATTTTAACCAAATCTATGTTATGTTATTTCCTTTGATATAGTAGTCTTATATACTAAATTTAAAAATGTTAACGGGTTCGTGCTACCCCATTTAATGGGATATAGCGTGATGTTATGTATGTATGTATGTATATACCAAATTTGAAAAGTTTTGGATTATATTTTAATATAGTTTTTCATTAAAATCTATTATAGGCTTCAAGTAAAGTACCACTTTCGGAAGTTGTATAATGACCAAAAAGGGAGGTGCACAACTAGATGTTATAACAGTCCTAAATACAAAATTTCAACTTTCTACGGTTTACCGTTTTTGAGTTATGCGAGATACATACGTACGTACGTATGTACATACGTACGTACATACATACGTACATACGTACGTACATACATACAATACTTCCTTTACTTCGTACAAGGAAGTAAAAACAGAAAAATTAATTATTTATTTCGAAATACATAAATAGTTAAAAGAAAACCTATAAGGCATACAATTTAAAACTTGTTAGAAATGGAACAGAAATAAAATTCGTAATATTTCTGATAAAATTTGAATTATTATATTTTTTGTCGTAAAATTGCAAGGACTAATCGCATAATAAAAATATGTTTAAATTTATAATCAAATATTTATTGTTGTTTAAAATAAATTTTATGTAGGTATTTGACTTTGAAATTTGAAATTATAATAACGATTACGATTATATGACAAATTTATTTACTACTAGGTAAAACATAAAATATAACTGCATGTGCATACAAGGTCTGTTTTAATCAAACTAGTACATGTTTGTTTCTGAGATATTTTATTAATCGTCAATTATTGATTCATTGCTACTTGAACTACATACGTCACGAGCGTGAGTTGGATAAAATTTACAGCGTAACCAACGACAAGTAAAATATTTTCATTTTAAACCGGAGGGATCGGCATAAAACGATTCAACGTCCCTGTCCTATATAACTACAATGAGATATATTAGTGCGGCTACCCCATCTGACACGAGCGGGTGGCTGCATTACGCGCCAACTCACTCGAATGCTTATTTAACATAAATAACAAAGTTGAAACTAATTGAACGCGAATACCGCGTGATGTGAAGATATACATCTTCACACCTTGAGTCGATGGACGAGACTGATGGTTTCCACTAAAACACTTGCTGTCCTGGGTACAACACCCACATCTGGAATCCATCCCTACCGCATCGGGGTGGACACAGATGTCTCAAGTGTTTTGGTTATGTAGTCTGACACTCTGGCACTGCAGATAACGCGAACATGAAATCTTGTTGGTATTCTAAGAATATTAACTATAACTGTCTCTTTTTATAATTTAATGCCCTATATTCTAAAACCAAAAGATCTCACACTCAGCCTTAATGGCACATGTGGTCACGACTGTCAAATTACACGAAACCAATCTTACCTAAACGCAACATAACAACAATGAGCTAGCTCATATTGTTACACCCAAATTACTTAACGATGGTCACAACAGGTAAATTTTTAAGGGTCATATTCAGCCTAAAATTATTCTTGTTTTTTTCCTATGATTAACAATTTAAAAATTACTAATTCGGATTAAATTATCCAATTAGCAGTTATGTTACTCAATAAGAAGATTAAATATCCTGTACTGAATCAGACTGAGTAATGTAGGTAAATGTTTAGATTATGTTTGTATATAATATTTATAATATATTATACTTGTATCGTGTGAATAAGGAAATATACTTATTTAAAGATTGTATTTTTTTTGTTTTTATTATACACGTACCGGTGAATGGGGCTGCACAACCCTATGCAAACCTTGTAACACCAGTTATAACGGGTCGTATTTTGAGTTCCTTTGTAAACGTAATTGCTGTGCATTGAATCGTTTTATGCCGATCCCTCCAGTTTAAAAGGAAAACAGAATTTTTTAACTAAATTGTAATTTTATCCATATTTCTACAAAATATTTCAAATTTTACGAAGATTACGCTAGATGCAGCAAAATGTTGACACATTTCGTTTCTATGATCGGTCTTATGAATTGTGAAAACATGTCTTATAAATAATAAAATAAATATATCATCATGTCTTTTACCTATTACTGGGTGTGGCACTCTACAGTAACAGATCTCGGTAAGTGATATATTTCTTCGCTTGAAGTGCGGTTACTAGCCGTCAAATTACGGCTCTCAAAGATGTTAGTAGAGAAGGAACAACAGGGATAGTTTTAATTTGGTGAAAATTTGTTGGCTGTGAGAATCGAACCCGGGTTCTCAAATTCACAGGCCGACTTGTTACTACTGTGCCACCTACCCCATAAAACATGTCTTATATTCAAGATAATTTGAAGGCAATATACTGGGGTCCTATTTTAAATTACTCTCTTGATCATCTCGAGAAATATCATCGATTGACAAAATGCCTCAGACAAGAGATTTATGGTTTGGAGGGAGACATCCAATTTTGCAACTTTTGAATGTTAAATAGGAACACTCTCTTTTTATTGCAGACTTAGATGACAATATAATCTACAATAGCATAAACGCGTAATATTTTGGTATTATTTAATTTCATTTATGACGATACTTGTTTTTACCACCTTTCAGGGGTAGTTTGTACCTCTAAAAAGCAACTTCCGGAAGAAAAAAAATAGGTGTTCAATATTTCTTAGAATTCTATTAGTGTGCCAAGTTTCATTTAAATCGGTGAGTGACAGTTGGGTAGGGTTACTTGTCAGTATATCCAAGTATCTGAGTGGTTCTAATTCCACTATAAAGTAGGTCCCATATACTGTAATGTAATATGGCATACGTTCCTGTTATGCATAGAAACTAATAAAAAAAATAAAGGGCGTATTCTGTAACTGACTGTTAATTTTAACGCCCCGTTAAATATATAATCCAAAAACAATAGATGGCACTAACTAAAAAAAATAAGGTGTCTATTTAACTTTTTTTAACTGATGAAAACCTACATACTAGTATTGTATTTTTTTTTAATTTTATGCCATCTATTGTTATTGGATAAAAAAATTACGAGCTTTAATAATTAACAATCCGGTACAGAACACGCTACTATATATGTTTTAGTTGGTTGAAAATTTAATTGCTTTTAAAATTAAACAAAGTTAAATACAGACCAGGCCCATAAGAAAATTAAATACCATACATACATGAAATTGTTTCATTATACTTTCTTCTATCACTATGTGAAACTTTTTATTGTCAATACCGCAACATATTTTTATTTACTATAAAATTTACTTCATTAATGAAAACATTCCTCGTACGGTTATAGGCTATTGAAAAAATATAATACCTATAGATTTCACTTCAATAAAGACTCGAGAATGATACGATACGGTTTGTGATACAGAAATAAATAAATCTTTCGCGTTAATTTAACTATTTCAATTAAAACTTTCTTACTGTTAATTGATAGGTTATAATAATTTCATTTAATAACTACTGACGCAAATGGTTATATTATCATATCGTGATTGCAATTAGGAGTGTATTAGTTCTTATGAGATTTCCTGCAAAACTATAAATATCATTTAATTGCAGTCTCGAGACATCGAGGTTTCAGTGTCTGTCTTATGGGTGCAATTCAAGTTTACTTATATACTTTTTTACTTTTCTCAATAAAAAAAATATGGCCAAATGTCAGAGACAATAATTAATTGCAATACCTATTAATTGTTTTTATAATCATAATTATATTTGCGATTATATGTACGCCCAGGTATTTTAAATTTTTTAATTAAAAATAAGTATCTGTGAGAACATACATAAAAACTGTTTATATAAAGTACCTTTTTTTATAAAATAAATTAATATATATGTTATAACGATATTTATAGTTTTTTTAATTCTGAATATTGTGATTGCATTTGTCTCAGGAATCTTTATTCATAGTTCTTAACTTAGACATTATTTTTATCTTTCTCTTTGTCGTGTAGAATTGGATTATTTTCTTCTATTGACACTAAATTGTTTTTGTTTTATGTTTGTTCAAACGCCTGTATATACAAAAATATCAAGTACATTATTGGGTGTGGCACTCTGCCGGACTAGATCTTGGTAAATGATATATTTCTTCGCATGAACTACGGTTACTGGCTGCCAAATCACGGTCCCCAAAGATGTTCGTGGAGGTAGTTTTAACGTGATGAAAATTGTTTGTCGGCTGTGGGAATCGAACGCGGGTTATCAATTCTTCAGGCCGACTCGATACCACTGAGCCACCTACCCGATTACATTTTTAAACTATAGAATATTAGTAAACGGCAGTAATTCGTTTTTATAATTTCCTACTATTTTAAATATAATTGAAGAAATAAAACCAACTAAACAATTCTAAGTAAAGGCGCGGTGGCCGAGCGTGTTAAGCACATCTCATTATTTTATTCTTTAATCAGATGTCCCCCATGGTCTTCTACAATTTTGCTTTATAATATTTTTGTAACTATAATAATAGCGTGTTAAAGCACATCTCTTAACATACTGTGACGTCACCCGAACCAAGGTTCGTCAGTTCGAATCCTCCTGTCAACAATGTGTGATTTGTCGTAAAATATAAAATACAGTTACATGTATTTATCAGACTCGGACGCTATAAACTAATCACTTATACGCCTTAAATAAGATAGCATTCAATTACGAAAACCGGCAGTATGGCAGCGTAAAAACTGCGGCTCGGTATGTCCGGTAGGCCCACGCCCGATATGGGCTGTAGCGCCATCAGGAGAAGAAGAAGAAACTATTTTAGGTTAAAACGAAAAGTTTGTAAACATTTGTTTGTATTCATGTTTATACTAAAGACGAAGACTAAAACTATAATTATTTTTATGTCTATTTTCATTAAATTTTATTATTATCCAAAAAATGGAAACAAAATCAAGAAAACTTTAATACCCTCGTAGTTATTATCAAACATATGAGTAAAAAACCCATATTTCAATTATTTATTTTGTATAAACAATATCAATAAACTTTTAATACATTATTTATTGTCACAAATAAGAATGAAATATTCATATTAGAATCTTGTTATATAAATGAAATAATAAAACAGCACAAATAAAATGCGTGCATAATAAAACTTAAAATAGGTAGGTTCATATATCAATCATGATTGCGTTTTACGTAAGTGTATCTTATTCATAAAAATTATTCAATTACTTATCGTATTGTACATGACGTAATTTCACAACACGAACAAAACAACAATATTTTAACCTATTTATCTGAACACATACTTATAATATACAGCAGAATAATTATTGTAAAGCCCAATGGCGAATAGCAACAGTGATATTGAGTCAGAAAAATGTGGTGAAACTATGGACTATCTGTGTCTATAACAATACTTCAAGTCATAAGTTGCAGCTGTGGCTTTATAATGTGAAGAAATGTTGGTCTTGTCTTTGTAAAAGTATCCTTGACTTTCTAAAAAGTCGACCGTGTCAAATCCGGGACTACGTTATCCAAATCATTATGACTTCACAACTATTATATCAATTTGAATGTCATCAAATTATTTACTATATTCTAGTTTAATTACTAATCTGGAATTATAGATGTCGATGCAATTACTAGTTGTGTCATATATCATCATCATGCCTTTTACCCATTACTGGGCGTAGCATTTTGCCGTGGTACATTTCTGTAATACGCGTGAAGTCCGGTTAGTTGTTGTTAAATAATGGCCTCTAAAAATGTTAGTGCAGGGAAAGTGTTTAAAGTTTGTTGGCTGCAGGAATCGAACTCAAGTTCTCAAATGTACAATTATAAAGAGTTAAAAATGAGTTCTGAAATGCACAATCTAAGGCGTAGCCATTTATTGCTAATAATAATAATAATACTGAAGACTGAATTATAAGATGCTTATAGAAATAATTTCTGTAGTACGGTACTGGTGAAGATCCTGAGTTCGAATCCCACTCAAGTTAAAAATATGTGCGGCTCTGTGAAACCGGACCCTGTACTGTAATTGGTATTAAGTTCCTGTTGTATAGAGTAACATAAATAAATAAATAATCGCCAATGCTGTTTACATCCCATTTTAAACTGTTTGTCAAAACATAAATATATCGTCACGCCTTTTACCCACTACTGGGTATGGTACTCTGTCATAGCAGATCTCAGTAAGTGATATATTTCTTCGTGCGAACTGCGTACCAGCCGTCAAATCACGGCCCCCAAAGATGTTAGTGGTGAAGGAGAGAAGATGACAAACAAATTCGCAAAAATTATTTGCACTTTAAATGAAATACACATTTTTAGTGTCACTAGTTTCAGAAATATTTCTAAATAAATAAATAAATATATCTTTTACCTTTTACCCATTACTGGGTGTGGCACTCTGCCTAAGCAGATCTCGGTAAGTGATATATTTCTTCGCGTGAAGTGCGGTTTCCAGCCGTCAAATCACGGCCCCCTAAGATGTTAGTGGAGGGGGAGCCACAAGGGTAGATTTAAATTGGTGAAAATTGTTTGTCGGCTGTGAGGATCAAACCAGGGTTCTCAAGATCCACAGGCCTACTCGATACCATTGAGCCACCTACCTCATAATAATAAACATAATCATAAATATGTTAGTTAAGGTAAAACATCCGCCTAATTGGAGTTGAAGTTGTTATAAGTGGGTTTTGGTGGATTGTTAGTATATTTTGTTTTTCTGAAAATTACATAATAAAATAAGATTTTCAACTTTGTGGCTTCAATATCAACAATGAATTCATTTTTACAATTTGATAATTTTAATAAATCAAATATACCCATATAATATTAATATTTCGATATTGAGAAAATATCGATGTTCATCGATATATTATCGCCCACGTCTTTTGCTTTAATTTCAGTACTTTTGAATTGGAAGTTTGTAAATTTTCAAATCTAATTTCTGCATTCATAAAGCATATGAAATTAATCGTGCTAATTGATTTAAATGCAGAATTTAATGCCCTACAACATTTATTTGAAACAATTTCCTCTAAAATAATTTGGGAATCAATGTGTTTTTCCATGTTAATCGCGTATGTAAAATTTTATTTTCCATGTTAATTATCTTTTGCGCAATTTTTGAGGCATACTCTATGTAATGGTAAATTAATTTTCTTTTGGGTTGGTTTTCGAACCAGTTCAGTTTGGGTTGAGTTCACGTTTATTATTTAAATACGAACGAACTGTAATATGAGAAATACATTTTCAGTTATTTTCAAAGCAATTTTAACAGAAAAACAACGATGTTTATCTTTCTTCTGACCAGAGCAAACATTTTAAGAGTCTTGAATCAAGAACACAAGAAGGAAATAATTGTCTGTGGTTTTAAAACCTTGAAGATTTTGATTGAGTTTGCTCAGTGGCAGCGGCAGCCTTAAATGGAACGTTCTCAACGTCTTAACGTAGCGAAGTTCAGCTGTTTGTTACGCAGTTGTTATTGTTACTGCTTGCTTTTGTTTTTTGCTAGCCGGTAATTAAATTGATTAGTAAAAAGTGAAGCCGGTTAGAGTACCTCCAGCGATTTTATAATTATAGTGTATAAACAACTTTGTTATATTATGGGAAGAAGAAGAGAATGCTGTATGATTATGGCGTGATTTATTAATAATTGTATGATACAAAGATATATAAAATTAATATGCAATTTGTTGAGCGTTGATCATCAATATTAAATTTGAATATCATGGCTATAAATTATATTTCTATGTATATTTTATTGTTAAATTGCTCAGTGACAATGTATCAAACTGAAGAAATACAAATTTAGTTGCCACATGATTACATTATTATAACCCCAACCTAAGGAATTTTATTCTGAAGCGTGCCATGAATGAAACAAATGAACAAATCATAATATTTTTATTTATTAGTGGAAGGGGAGCCACCGATGTAGATTGGTGAAAATTGTTTGTCGGCTGTGGGGATCGAACCAGGGTTCTCAAGATCCACAGGCCGACTCGATACCGCTGAGCCAACTACCCCATTAATTGATTAATTCTAAACGTGTTTATTACTTTGTATATATATAATTTATAATTTCTTTAAGAGCTATTGTTGTACCACTTACAGCTTATTGTTATTTGTCTTCAAAATATTGTGAAGGCTAGCTTGACAGGTAGTATTTATGTTTTTCTAAAAGCAATTTTTAATAACTAAAATTGGTCTCTTCAATTTAGATAAATTTCCTAGAATCGACTACAACTCTACACTGTCTACACCAGTAAACTTCTACTCAAACACACACCAAAACTAGTTCTAATTGTGTTTAATTATCATTTACAACATACAGCAGGTGTGTTCGGAGTCTATCCGGTCACTGGTCTCTCTCTGGCTCGTTCACATTGAATTCAACGTAACGTAACGTAAACGTAGCGACCACTCTGTGGCCAGCGTGCTTATTATATGCAATTAAGTAGTGTTTGGTTCACTGTGCACTGTTTGGTGTATAGGAAGAAATATACGGTGAAGTTTTGCGTTAATGTAAAGCAGTTTGAAGCTTCATTGAAATATTAATCAAGTGAAGAGGGTAATTAAATCTTGAAGTAAGATTTAGTTCCTCTGATTTGGATTTTCTTCATAGTTTGCATTTTGTAAAATAGATTCATTATTTACTTAGATTTCTTTTGTAAAATTGTATAGAATCAAATATTGAAAACATGGCATTATAATTAATTAAAAAATTGAATAAGAACGTGTTTCTTGAGCACGTGTTATGAAAAATAAATTAATGTCTTACATATTTTGAAATATATCTGTCAAATGTTGTGTTATGGGGTAGGTGGCTCAGTGGTATCGAGTCGGCCTGTGGATCTTGAGAACTCTGGTTCGATGCCCACAGCCGACAAACAATTTTCACCAATTTAAAAAAATCTACCCCTGTGGCTCCTCCACCACTAATATCTTTGGAGGCCGTGATTTCACGGCTGGTAACCGCACTTCACGCGAAAAAATATATCACTTACCGAGATCTGCGTAGGCAGAGTGCCACACACAGTGATGGGTAAAAGGCGTGATAATATATTTATATAATATTTTAAATGCTGTGTTAATGTATTTTTACCGAAACAATAATGTCAAATGTTTAATATTTATGATCATTAATGTATTGTTACCATGTCAATAAAGTTAATTTTTTTATCGCCTGTTAGAATGCTACTTACTAAGCTGGTAGCAGTATTATTTTTTATTAAGTTAAAATTCAAATGGGATAGGTGGCTGAGTGGTATCGAATCGGCCAGTGGATTTGAGAACCCGGGTTCGATTCCTAAAGCCGACAAACAATTTTCACCAAACTAAATCTATCCCTGTGGCTCCCCCTCCACTAATATCTTTGAAGGCCGTGATTTGACGGCTGGTAATCGCACTTCAAGCGAAGAAATATATCACTTACCGAAATCTGCTACAGTAGAGTGCCACATCCAGTAATGGGTAAAAGGCGTGACAATATATTTATTTTTAAATTAAAATGAATGAATTAAAAGTTTAAAATGCGCGCTAAAAAAGTTTTGAGTCTTAGGCTATTATTGAAAGTTGAAATTTTAAAATATTTTTTATTGGTTGTACACAGTAATTACAAATTCAATTATTAATTATTTACGTAAAAAGCCAGAAAAATGTTCAAGTACAGGCTGAGTAGAGAGTTTCATGCCGAGCGAAAGCGAGGCTTGAAACAGCTTACGAATCATGTACGACGCTTTACTGACGTATTACGTATAACATTTTACCTGAAACTTATAAACAAATAATACATATTTTAAATTACTTTATATTAAAAGAAATATTTGACTTACATATTCAGTCAGTATTTTATGTTGCTAAGTAACTAGACACTCAAGTTTCTTTCATTACCTACCTAGGCAGGCAATATGTTATTTTCATGTCTAGGCATGCAAAGCAAAGCTTTCCTGAGTCTTAAAGACCAGGCAAATGTTTATTTTCCTGTCAGTTTCAAGTAAAAACATTTACATTTGAGTTTACAATGTTCTAAAATTGGTAAAAATCTGTCCCTAACAGCCAGTTGATACCAATGTTAACCTTTTTTGTTCGGGAACAGGCTGTGTTTGGACGATTTTGAGTGATACAAAACTTATGTTTCTGGACGAGGACTTGAAAACAACATAGGATAACTATGAACTGCCACTATCTTAATTTTATAATCTATATTTTAAAAATTGCAATAGATATAGGGTATCTATCGAATCAAGCAATGCATATCATTGTTTAGGAAATTTTAATTTTACTATGTATTTTTAAATAAATAGGGTGATCGAAAATTCAGTTCAAAGAATATTTCGTATATTTTGAGAAATACATTTTTTTAAATAAGAATAAATAATCTAGATAAAAGGGTTCATAGGTTGATTGTAGTAAGAATTTATATTACTTTCAGTGAATTTATGATGTTAATTATCTAATTCGACGAGTACCCCATATATAATTTTATTTTTATTTTTATGTGTTCCATTAAAATGGATTGATTTTTTTTTAGTTTTTAAATTCGAACTTCGCTATTAGACAATGAACAAAACTTTAGATTATGATTTTTTGTGCGCGCATTTCATGTTGATATTTAAACTGAATTATTTGTCATAAAACAAATCATGATTCAAAAGTTAGTTAATAAAGTTAACATTAGAGTAAACAAGTTCTACCAGCGAAGAGAATTATTTACTTGCACTGAAATGTTGTGGGTTGTCAACCAGCGTTTTTGTTATTAGTTAAAAGGACCGAAATTTGATCATGTTGAAGCTGATGTCATATCTGTCTGATTCTAAACACGTCAACCATTAAAAGAGTAGTTTAACTGTCAAACATTCCTAAATTATGATTGAAGAATACGTCAAATAAATGTAGTAGAATACTTAGTTTTGTGAATCTTTTATTTCAAGCACTTATCTATAAAACGACGTTTTGTGAACTTATTAGAGGTAAGGCTGGATTAATAATGAAGTATGTTAACATAAGAAATTACGTAAAAAGTTGAGCGTGTATTAAAAGGCTAGTAGTGATTTATAATAAAATAAGTAGAAAGATAAAAGACGCAAAGCAAGAAATAACCAACTTGTATTTTTTTTATACATACTGTAGCTCTGGCCAGTAAAGTCCGCATTTTTGTGTAATCTGGTAGATGGTGCCATCTGATATTCTAGTAAGGGAACATACCCATACTACGTGACCCATTTTGTACAATTTTTACCTCCCTCCCCTCCATGGTGACCACCCGTAATATATACCAAGACCACCCTCCCTTCCCTTCTAGTTTTCGCGCAGTAATTCATAATATAAAAAAACGACATTTTAACTACAAATAGAATACTAATAAGCACACTACCACTGACAGAGTACAAAATCTGTCAGCTTTTAAATCAGCTGATGTCCCGGCATATGTGCGTCAGTGTTGCCACCTGTGAGTTTAAAAAGCGCTGAACGCTGCGCGCCATAATTTGAATATAGCTCGAAAAAGCGCGATATTTCACTTGAGGATATTGACTACGTGGCGAAGACTTAAGCACCCACCCACGACCCTGTGACTAAGCGTGGTATTTTGAACACCCCCCTCCCCCTTCCTGAACGGGACACGTAGTATGGGTATGTTCCCTAACTCTAATTAATATTATCAATTGTTATCTGACAAATTTGAGTATGTACTTGTTTAGCTTGTTGTCACATAAAAATGAATTGCAATTAATAGAAATTCATAAATTAATATTTCTTTTATAAAAATACAATAATAGTATATCAAATGTTTATAAAATTGATAGAGTGTCGAAAATAAAACGAAAAATGCCGAAACTCTGTTATATCATCTGATCGGTTGATGGCAATAACTTATGCGTTTAGTATAAATCACCAAGTTCGTTTGCGTTACTTGTTATTTTATTACAACTGCATTATCTCTTACGTTATTTCATTATAAATCCAACTTGATATCACAAGGATTGACAATTATTTGAGAATGGTAGTCCATGGAAACATTTTTATTAATTTCACTTCATCTGAAAATTTAACGAAACGAAGATGATATAAACTTTATGTGGTATTTTGTGGCGTGATATTGCAAATTTAATTGTCGTGAAACAGATAAACAAGTGTCTAAAAATATATATGTATCAGTTTTAGTAGTATTTAGGAATTATTACAATTTTTGCTTAACAAATTGATTTGTTTATCGTAACTACAGGAACTATGTAAAAATCATGCTACATACATGCTTCTCGTTGTAATCTGCATCTTATTGGTTAATTTGACGGCAATTATGTCATTATGATTGGCTAATTCTGTATGGTAGAAAATAGCCGTATTGCACTTAACCAATGGTTGTCGTGTCTTGCAAAAAAACGAAACCAATGCTATTATTTTATTATTTCTATCGAACAAAATTATATAAATACATAAATAAATATATCATCACGCCTGTTACCCATTACTGGATGTAACACTCTGCCGTAGCAAATCTTAGTAAGTGATATATTTCTTCGCGTGAAGTGTCAGAACAATGATACAACAATAATAACAAAGTTAAAAGTGAGCTATCGTTGCAGAATAATAGTATGTTATGCATCAAGGGAGGGAAACATGCTATTATCCTCGCGTGTGAAGTTGCCAATTTCACACAAGGGATAATCGCGTCCTCCCGTAAAGCATATTATACTGTTCGTAACAAGTGCACAAAACTTACTGTCTTAGGCCCGGTATTTCAGTAGAAGGTTAAACCAAAAAATTTTAGTTAACTATTTTTTTTATTGGTTAGATGTATTTCAGTTTCCAGTTAGCTGTTAAACGAGTTTAATGTAACCGAAAAGTTAAACTGACACGTGAAGGTAGGTTAACCAAAAATTTTATAGTTAAGTCATAGTCATGCGCAGAAATATGTTTTGAAAGTTTGGTTACGTGAATTTTATAATTTTGACGTTTGTTATTAGCAACATATAACAATGGAAAATTTACGTTCTAAGAATTATACAGAGGTTGAAATAAATTTATTAGTTGAAATAGCAAGTGAGAAGCGAGATATAATCGAATGTAAGCGATCGGGGGTTGTAAACCACAAACAAAAATCTGCGGCTTGGGTAGAAATCACCAAAAAATACAATGCACTTTCTGGTCGTGTGCCACGAACCGACAAAATGTTAAAAGAGAAATGGGCAAATATGAAGAAAGCAGCTGTACGAAACCACGCTGTAGATAAGCAAAATTGTCAACGAACTGGTGGTGGCCCAAAAGAAAATCCGATAGAAACACCAACACAGGCTATCATTATAGATATTTTGGGGGAAAGATTAACCGGAATGCCCTCTGAATGCGATGGTGATTTTAGTGAACAAGGTACAATCTAAAATATAAATTTTGTATATAATTTTGTTTTTTAATGTAAACAATAACAGTTGCAGTAGAAAAAGCAAGCTGCAGTTTCGTACAGAATGCAGAAATAGAAGAAATTAACTACGAATTGTATATACATATGTACCTAATACTAATTTTGCAATAAAGTATGAAAATAATGAATAAGTTCAACACGAGTTCTGTTATTATTATTATGAAAATTCAAAGCATCAGACGAAGATTCGCTTGAAGTCAACATGTCACTATCCATAATATTATTGTAAGTTTAGACGAAAACTATAACTTGTATGTGATTTTATTTTAATAGCTGACATTACTGACATTAGACAAATCGCTTCTGCGCATGCTCAACATGAATGTCACTTGAAAATCTACTACCAACACAACAAAATTCTCGGTTAACAAATCTCGGTTAAGTTAACCTGGATTTAGATACTGAAATACGAATGCCGGATTAATATGTCGGTTAAAAATTAAACGAGATCATGTAACCAAGATTTTAATCTCGTACTGAAATACCGGGCCTTATCGGGACAAATGTCAAATATGGGTTGCGTAACTAGTTACCTAGGAAACGCCGCAAACAGCTAATAATCGTAGTCTCTAGGGAGAGAATCATCTCTCTACGGAGAGAAACATCCCACCTGATGTTTCTCTCCCTAGAGGAGAAAAGCAGTGTTTCTCTCTCTAAAATTAGGGAATAAGAACGTGTTTCTTGTGCATGTGTTACGAAAAATAAGTATATTAACAAGTGATTCAACATACTTCTTAGTTTGTTGAACATAGACATTGATTTCTAGGATACTTATGGCAGTATTCACAGTCAAATCTTAAGATCGTCTTCAAGAAATTCATCATATATCCATGAATATTTGTTTCATTATTATACATTTTTGTTTATTTACTGTGGTTACAATATCGCCCTAAACATTGCAATCATGAAATGTCAACGATCTTCATCATTTTATATTTTTATTTTTTAGTTAGCTATGCTATAAGACGAGCGTGCAAACAATTTACCTACGTACACAATTACCTGTTGAGGTGTAGACAAGTAACTGCTATATGTCTAAAACAATCGCTTCCTTTAGTAAAATAAGTGCTTAGTTACACCCACATAATTGCCTACTTAATTATAAGAAAATAAGTTCTGAAAGTTTCCATAAATCTTTAAAGTAATTGTTGTAATTTATTGAAAATTATAGTTTCCGTTAGTTTCTTCCGGTGTTAAGTTGTTAAGCTCATAATTTATGTTTGGTAATTTTTATTAAAAAGATATGTTAAAGTTACTATCTTGTATAATTAATAATAGGCAATTATTATCGTATTTAGTTTATTATTCAAGCATGTACTTTCGAAATGCCACTAATTGGTAATTGCCGATCACCAATATCAGCAATAAAGGAAGACCTTCCACTTCTGAATGTCAGTTTTTTGTGGCAATGTTGAGGAATTCTTTTCAAGGATTATTGTGAACTGGAATTTAAAAATATGAGTAATGCAGGATTAAATAAATGGTAGTGATGAAAAAAACTGGCATTATTAATTTTAAGAATGCAAATCTAAATTAACGTTTACAGTGAACAAGGTTGTAATTGTTCATGTCATTAAAATCTAAATTTAATATACAATATCTCATGATTTCAGTTGGAGTGTAGTAATTTGGAATGTATTATATTAGAAAATTTTACTATCAAAAGGTTAAACATCGTCTTTTATGTAGTAAATAAAATAAATTTCACTTATTTAATAAGTACCCAAACAAGACGGAATATAATTTATTTTTTCTACGATTGCTATGAAAAGTTGACAATTACGCTCTCATTTGTCAACGTAAAGTTGATGTTTTCTGTGGAACAATCGAAAAATATCTTTTTTGCGCGTCACCAATGTCAACGCGCGAAAAAGATATTAAATGCGCGCTTATTTCAATAGTTATCGGGGTTACAAACAAAACAGAAACTTGTCCTTTTGACAGTTCACAGAACGAATTTATTTTCAGTACGCATACGTTTTTTAATCATTTTAAGATGCAATCGTAGAAAAAATTATGTATGTATCACGAGTGTAAAGTGTCTTTGTTCCTCTTACACTTTACGCTCTTAATACACACTATTGTATTTTTCCAATTTTACACCTTTATTCCTACATTTAAAAAGTTAAAATGAAGACACATGTCTATAAAATTATGTTAATTTAAAGAGGGTTTCGATCTCATTGACTAGTGATATTGTCATAATTAGACGCCATCAAAATTTGTAACTAGAATAATGACGTCAAAGGCGGCTACGTTTATAGAATACATAAAAAATAAAATGCAATGATTGTTGAATAAATGTATAATAAATTTCCTAACATTTTAAATGCTTTAGGCATTATTTATCAAATATATAACACACAAATCACAACAAAATTGATAAACGACAACGCGAAACAAAATGGAGTTAGAGTCGGATACAAATGTAAACGTTGTCAAAACCAGTAGGTACCAACACATGATAGTGAAATGAACTTCAATACTTTTAAATAAATAAAAAAAACATTAAAAACATTGGCTTGTAGCACAAGCTCTGTTTTTGCATTTTTTAAGAGGGTATTTTAGCTATCTCTAACATGTTAAAACCGTGCTCTTAGAACACCCAAAAACAGAGCTTGTGCTACCAGCCATTATGTTTAATTATATTTTAATTTTAAACAATATCGTTAATGTGTATCATTCTATCAGTTCGGTGCAAGTAAGTTTTCGTTTTGTAGAGTTTTATCCACGACCTATGATGTCTTTCTTTTGCTTAACATTTTTTTTGTATAGTCATGTATTTATATTATGTAATAGAACGCATTCCATTTGTTATTTGAATTAAATCTAACGTATTGAAACATATAACTTATTTGTTTAATTGACTTACTTCGATCATTTTACTTCCGATAGCATTAGCTATTTGTATCAGATGTAACTTACACTTACTGTAATAGTTCACTTATTTATGTTCTTATATGATAGACTTCCCAGTACTAGTCATTTATTAAATTATTTCAAAGCAAATTAAACTTAAATTATAAATCCGGGTTTTTAAAATCCACCTTTGTGAGTTAGTTTGTTCAGTTCTAATTTAAGTAAGCCTAGTGGAAAATTGATTACGACGTAAATTCATATTCAGCTTAAAATATTTCCCCTTAATAGGTGTGTATAAGTTATATTTAAAAAGAATAGATAAGTCATCATATTTAATAATGTAACACCGAGCGAAATCAGTTCATTGTTTATTTAAGATATATTAAAAATTTAAATAATAGAAACAAAATGAGTTACGTACATCGACAATAATGGAAAGTCCGGAAAATATGTGAAGTAAAATGTTTTTTTGTCTGAATCTTTAAAAAATATATTAAATTGAACCAATGATAATGAGTAGGTAAGTTAAGTAGCGTAGCAAGTAGTAAAAGTTGATAAATTTTGTTTAAAAATGATCTCCATTTGAGTTATGAAAACATGTGTATTATTGTTTTTAAATAAATTATTAAACAAAAAAGTAAGTAATAAATCAGGCGTTTCTTAATATTAAAAATATGTTTTAGAGGTTTTCTTAAATTGTAGATAAATTACGAACAAACAGCTCTTCCATTCGATCAAAACGCCTGGGTGTCGGTTTATCTGTATACCCAGGTTTATAATTTTCAAGGTAAATACCCAGGGTAAATACCCGGGCATTTACCCACACGTGGATATAAATTTAGTAATTGCAAATAGTAAGAATATGGATTTGCAATATTAAATATAAATAAATATATCATCACGCCTTTTACCCAATGCTGGGTGTGGCACTCTGCCTAAGCAGATCTCAATATTATTGTAAAATAATAAAATATCAACCTAAACACTTGTCTAAGTCTCACAAAATTCAGCTTCAAAGTCAACATATGAGGTCCTCGTCAGAGGCTGGCCAGTACAGTTAGTAACCAGAGATCTTATTCTCTGCTGGCACAGTTCTTCGTCATACAGCTCTTTCATGTAAACTTTGTTCTAGGTGAAGGAGTGTGTTATACCATACTGATGAGCTCCAATAAGTGCGAAACGCGTCTATGGTTACTAACTGTGCTGGCCAGCCTCTGACGAGGACCTCATAAGTTGACTTGGAGGCTGAATTTTGTGAGACTTAGAAAAATGTTTAATTTGATATTTTATTATTAAACCTAGTTTCACCAAGTGAGCATTCAAAGACAATTAATTTTGTCTTTGTTGTTTTTTATTTAAATTATTGTTAAATATTTGAAGTCACATAAAAGTACGTAATTAAAAAATATTTTCTTTATTAAATAAAATAAATACAAAAGAATTTCACAGAAATAAAAAAATATATATTTAGACAAGTATTATGTTATATTCATATTATTTATTTTAAAAGGATTGCAGACTTCTTGTTGTAGATTATTTCTGTTCAGACTTAGTAAATTACATTGTTCAACACTGACAGAAAATAAACTTACAATTTTTACAATTATGTAGGTAAATATAACCTCGGGTAAATATCCAAATTGTATTTACCTACCCATTGAGTTTTTATCCAACTCACATCACTACTTGTACCCCAACCAAATTCAATTGTTTTCTCATTTGAAATGGCCTCTATCTTACATTCTGGAACAACCTGCATGTAAATACGTCATACACTTTTGAATGCGTCAATTTGAATACACAAAGGATAGGTTTTACAAATACCAAATACTCTTCACAACAATTCAAGGTGAAAACAAACCGTTAAAATTCGTTATATTCTTAACATCCGCCAATTTCATTATGCGAAACCACCTGTTGTCCACCACATCCTTACTACTAACTACGTTAAGTTTACGTTACTGCCAACATACATACCTACATACGTTACATCGCTACGTTAGTTAACACTTGTGGGAATGAACCATCACGGTTGACATAGTTTTTTTCCACACGCACCCTTTCTGAGATATTCCGCGGTAAGGAATAGTGTAAGGTAAATGTCGACCGTACTGCCATCTGTGCGAGGTCGGATATCTACTTCCGGTGACGCTACTGGTACTGGGCCATTTCCGGTGCGACTTGCACGGTTCGTGGACCGACGAAACGAAATATAATTGGAGGGTTACGGTTCAGATGAGTTCTGGTGGTAAATAGATCTATCGTGTGTATATTCCCATATATGGGGTAGATGGCTCAGTGGTATCGAGTCGGCCTGTGGATCTTGAGAACCCTGGTTCGATCCCCACAGCCGACAAATAATTTTCACCAATTTAAAAATCTATCCCTGTGGCTCCCTCTCCACTAATATCTTTGAGGGCCGTGATTTGACGGCTGGTAACCGCACTTCACGCGACAAAATATATCACTTACCGAGATCTGCTTAGGCAGAGTGCCACACCCAGTAATGGGTAAAAGGCGTGATGATATATTTATATTTTATTTATGTGTGTATATTATGTAAAGGTAAACAGTCAATTATATTATGGGACTGTATAGAATAGTTTGTTTTTTTTTTATAGAGAAAAAGTAGTAAACAAGTAGTAAATATAGATATGTAAATTGTAGTAACATACTGATGATGTCATGAACTTTTCATTTCTGTTGTAGTTGTGAGTAAAAAGGGAAATAAATATCTTTTTTTTACAACTGTCAAAAAATTTTCATGTTTTTCACTAATATCAATACGCGAAGTACGTGATTTTTGCATCAATTACATTACCATGACAATACGTATTTTGCGCATTATATTGCACCCTAGTGCGCAAAATGAGCATTTTGCGCAACTGTTTCGTATTCTAGTGCGCAAAATTATTTGTTGTCAGGTTTCATAAATTACAATAGTATCAAATTAAATATTATTGTTGATTGTTTTCCTTTAATTTACTTAAATAACTCAATAACTATTGTATTATTCTTTATTTTCAGTTGTAGAAAAAATGTTGTTTGTATTTCGTGGACAAAATTCTTGTTTCTTGGCGTGTTCGAATGACTTTTATTGTCTCGACCTGCGGTCTCGACTAAAAGTAACATTCTCACACGCAACAAAATAACACTCATTTTGCGCATTTAATACAAAAATAATTATTTTCTATAACTGTCAAAAAATGTTCATTTTTTTCGCTAAAATCAATATGCAAAATACTTGATTTTTTCATCATTAAATTACTATGACAACGCGTATTTTGCGCATTATTTTGCACCTTAGTGCGCAAACTGTTTCGTATTCTAGTGCGCAAAATGAGTATTTCGCGCACGCTCCCAAATTATTTGTTGTCAGGTTTCATTAGTTACAACACATCAATAGTATCAAATTAATATGATTGTTGATTGTTTTCCTTCAATTTACTTAAATAAATCAATAATTATTGTATTATTCTTTATTTACAGTTGTAGAAAAAATGTTGTTTGTATGACTTTTCTTCTCTCGACCTGCCGTCTCGACTAAAAGTAACATTCTCACGCGCAATAAAAAAACAATCATCTTGCGCACTTAATACAAAAATAACTATTAAACTTGTCATTCATTTTTAATTATTCTAAAGTCTAAAAGTTATATTATTTTTCTTTGTACTAGTATTAAATCCGGATAAACGCTATAATTAAATATTTACATAAGAATTCGATAATAAATGATTTAAAATGTAATAGGGTAGATCAGTGGTAATGCGTTGAACTGTGGCTTTGAAAATTCAAGTTAGATTTCTATAACTGATTTTCACCATATTAAAAAAAAGTACTTCACTAATATATTTGGTAGTCGTGATTTGACACACACAATAATTATTACAACATGGGATGATGTATTTATTTATTTTATTTAATACATGCGATCGTAGGCCAGTGAATAAAACCGAAGTAAAACTTTCATTTATTATTTAACAAGCAAGAGGTCGTGGATTTAAATCTCGCTGATTTTAATCTCTATTAAAATAAATACAATTTTAAATATCTGAGTGGTTCAGAGTCCAGTATAAGCTGTAGGCTGCGATTACTGTAATTGCGATTAAGTTCCTGTTATGTAAAGCAACAAATAAATATAAGATTTAAAAATTCAGGATATTTGTCAGGTATATCAATCGAATGTTAAATAAATATTAACAAACAGAACAACATAACTTGTGCATGTTCACAAAAGTTAACCAAACTTCATGTGTAGTACGTCCAACGATCATTTAAAAAAATGTATATTATCACTGGATGTGGCACTCTGTCAAGGCAGATCTCGGTAAGTGATATATTTCATCGCGTGAAGTGCGGTTACCAGCTGTCAAATCACGGCCTCCAAAGATGTTAGTGGTGGGGAAGGCACAGGGGTAGATTTAAATTAGTGAAAATTGTGGGGATCGAACCAGGGTTCTCAAGATCCACAGGCCGACTTGATACCACTGAGTCACCTAACCCATTAGCAATCATTTGAACTTTTAAATATTAATTGATGCTATTATAAAGTTTTTTAGTTTCCTATTAATGTCATACAAATTTATTTTCTTCGCAGTATGCAGAATATATCTTAGAAAGTTGAAAATTGCTTGACAATATTTAAATAGGCAAATATAGCTCTCTGCTAACGTAATTACCCAGCAAAATAATTGTACCATTCACAAATTCCTGGCTTATAAATGTGTAAACAATGGTTAACTAGATGAAAAGGTATAAACATTGTGTATACATTTCTATCCCAGAAATTTTTGCAAGAAATTTGTATTTTACTGAACCACTACGGCAGCAGAGAGACCCTATATGAAACATTTTCTGTTTAAATTTTGTAAACTGCGAAGAGAATATATTTGCATGAAATTTAATTATTTTCACAATACCCTCGATTAGTGTTTATAGAAAGATGTCAAATGATCGCTGGACATCTGAAATGTTCTCTATTTGTACTGCTTTTCACCGCCATTGCTCGTCAATTTATTTCAGAGAAAAGTGTTTTAAATAACAATTGTAGAGATTAAAATTCTACGGCTAAGTCAATTAGTATTTTTTTATAATGGATTGCCATAAAATTTGACTAATTTTTTTACTTTTTATTTGACAAAAATTTATAATTATAAAATCAATCTTAGAAGATAAAACTACCGACTAGACATTGACATTTCCGGAAATTTTAATACACACATCATTTTTTCTTCGATTGCACTTTAAAATTATTAAAAAACGTATACGTACTAAAAATAAATTCGTTCTGTCAATATACGACAAGTTTCTGTTTTGTCTGTATCCCTGGTAACTATTGAAATAAGCGCGCATTTAATATCTTTTTCGCGCATTGTCATTGGAAACGTGCATTTAATATCTTTTTCACGCATTGGCATTGGAGACGCGCAAAAAAGATATTTTTCGATTGTTCCTCAGAAAACATCAACTTTACGATGAGAAATTAGAGCGTATTTGTCAACTTTTCATAACAATAGTAGAAAAAAGTTATTTAATATTTAGTGCAATGCCCCTTTATTACCACTGCTATGCCTAACGTTCCCCTGTCGCCCACCGTCAAGCGAAATTTTTATTTGATATACTTTTTTTTGTTGTGCAAAAATATTAACAAGTACTAATTTACTCCTATATCTACATATTTTTCTAAGACTATGGTTTATAGATTAATGTTTTTAGTTTGGTTAACCAAATTTAGGATTAGCTAAACCAATTTGATTTAGAATTCGGTTGTCAGTCTTTTGTTTTCATTTGCCTACGTACTGTTATACCTTGAGAACTAGTAAATGTTGCTCAACTTTCAAACATTGCACATTTAAATATCGATCCAGAATATGATTAGGCAATATAGTTTCATTGTCTACAGTCTCAAAATATAATGTCGGTCAATGGTTACAAATATTGTCAATTAGAATAATTTTCTCTCAATGTGGCTGCAAGGTCGTTCTGCAATATTGAAGAATAATAATTCACATAAATTTTAAATTACATAAAGTATCAGAAGACACTGTATAAATAAATAATTGTATACCTTCCAAAAGCTAGTTTTGTATGCCGGGCACGATTGAATGACCGAAACGTGATAGTGAAATTCCAGTTATAATTTTAGTTCTGGTTCAATAACAAGTAACACTTTTGGTTCATGGTTTATTTAGATTTGAATTGAGAGATTAATCCTGAGATTCGAGGTCAAATCTCGATTCCACGGGTGAATTTAGACTGCGTTGTTAAATACAGTTAGAGTTGGTTCGCTCGCAGTAGCTTTACTAACAGTTCTTGTAAGAATTAATTATTGTACAGTAATGAAGTGAGTAATACTAGAAACAAGTATTATTTAAATATTGGGCGGAGAATAAAAAATACTCTACGAGTGTATAATTCAGTTTTTTATATAGTAGAAGGGAATTAATTTACAAATTTGTAAACATGAATTATTTATATTCATCTATCTCCCTTCTCTAACACAAGATAGATATTCAAATTTTAAATAGTTATTCAAATTTACTGAATATTTTTGTCGAATTTTGATTATAACCTATAAACTTTAGGATTTGAACTAGTCACTAGACACAGTCAGCATGTTTATTATGCTTTTAGGCATTCGTAGCCCACGTAAAAATTTGCGTTTTTTAATTAACAAGCAAGAGGTAGTGTGTTCAATTCTCGCTGTCTTCAACTTGAATAAAACAAATTGAGTTTAAGTGAGTCGGATTGCACTAATTAATAAATATAATCTAACGTCCTATAATTACAATAGTGCTCTAGCCGCCATCTTTAACAAAAATTTCTGCCGTCTTTTTTTTCATGTTTTCACTAGTATTATGCAAGCAGAAAGCGGATTAGCTTTTAATATTGGGTGTGTTTATTTGAGTTATTATTGTGATTTTATAAATCAGGATTCGTTTGATCGTAATTGCATTGAATCATAATTAAATATAATGTTAAAGAAAACATCAAACACGAATAATAATTAAAATTAAATTTGATCGACGCGATTCTAAAGTATGAACGTAAAAACTTCAAACGATAAATATACAAAGTTATCTATTTTATATTTTCATACATATATGTTGCTGTATGTCGTTTAAAAATAGATCGTGATCATATTAAAAAGCAGAGAAAATTTCATTGTTATTAAATATGTGGTATATCTGCATATATTCTTTACAACAATTGTAATTTCCATTGATTTCACATATAGAAGTACTCATATTTGTTTCCAGAAACCATATATAATCATCACGCCTTTTACTCATTATTGGGTGTGGTACTCTGTCGTAGCAGATCTCGGTAAGTGATATATTTCTTCGCGTGAAGTGCGGTTAGCAGTCGTCAAATCACGGCTCCCAAAGATGATAGTGGAAGAGGAGCCACAGGGGTCGATTTAATTTGATAAAAATTGTTTATCGAAGTTGCTAATTCATGTTGTATTATAAAATAAAATAAATAAATATATCATCACGCCTTTTACTCATTACTGGGTGTGGCACTCTGTCGGAGCAGCTTTTGGTAAGTGATATATTTATGCGTATGAAGTGCGGTTACCAGCCCTCAAATTATGGCCCTAAAGATGTTAATGGTTAATGGGCCACAGGGGTAGTTTTAATTTGGTGGATATTGATTGTCGGTTATAAAAATCAAACCCGGATTTTCAAATCCACAGGCCGATTTGATACCATCGTGCCACCTTTGTAAACAGTAAACAGAAATCATAGAAAAAATATAATTCAAAAGTCACTCCTTTTCGTTCACTGAAATCAAATTTAAACGTTCTCAATCAGATTATAAATGTTCTTTTGTATTAAGATCTTGATCTTCTTCCACGACCGAATTTTAAATTGCAATCTGTTAGCTCTTTGTCCTTCTAAATCATTGTAAAATTACGATGAGGCTGATCCAATTACTACCATTCGTCTTTTTTTTCTTTGAAAAATAACCTTTAGTTCTGATGAACTGTTGTCATTTTTACTTATCTGATTTAATTTTTGGAAAATAATTTTAACAGAGTTGTGAAAAATGGTCGCTTTCTTTCGATTTTCTCGGGAATGAGAATTGTCATTTCATGATCACAATATTAAAGAGTGAGGGTAACGAATAACGAATGAGGAAACATGATTCTTCTTGATCATAAATCATCTTTGGCTATAACTCTGACTCAAATTAAAACAGATTAATAAAATAAATTAAATTTGATGCTAATGAAAGCCTTTTTAATCTAGTTTAAAATCACATTATTTCGTAAATTGAAAATAAATAATGATATTAGACACTAACTGATGAAAGAATCTGCCTGTTAGCTAATATACCTCGGCTATTATCAAGTATATTAAACACAATCCATTAAGTACAATAGATCTTTTAATTTGTATTTTTTAAATAGACATTAACAAAAAATGTTCAGTTTAAAATTTACGGAATCCGATTAAAAGTTATTCATATACAAATTTTCACATTATGTGTATACTATTTTCATTTTAAACTGGGGGGATCGGCATAAAACGATTAAATGCACTGCAATTACGTTTACAAAGGAACTCAAAATATTATAACTAGTTTCACATGGTTCGCACAGGGTTGTACAGCCCCATTTGCCGGTACGTGTATAATAAAAACAAAAAAAATACAATCTTTAAATAAGTATATTTTCTTATGCATACGATACAAGTATAATATATTATAAATATTATATACAAACATAATCTAAATATTTACCTACATTACTCAGTCTGATTCAGTACAGGATATTTAATCTTCTTATTGAGTAACATAACTGCTAATTGGATAATTTAATCCGAATTAATAATTTTTAAATGGTCAATCATAGGAAAAAACGAGATTAATTTTAGGCTGAATACGACCCTTAAAAATGTACTTGTTGTGACCATCGTTAAGCGATTTGGGGTAGCCGCATTAATAGATTTCATTGTAGTTATATAGGACAGGGACATTTAATCGTTTTATGCCGATCCTTCCGGTTTAAAATGAAAATGCTATACACTGCACGTTAATATGGGAAAAAAATTTCTGTACTAATTATATTTTTAGATGTAAGTATTTAGATATATTAAATTATCCATAAGAATATATAATTATGTATAAGGACAATTAGGAATATCTGCTAAACATTTTATAGATAGATTTATTGTGACGTCCTAATTTTTAAGTGGTCTATACAGAGTGCATACGAGCAATAAAAGCTAGCGATTAATTTGACTAGTTAGTGCATTGT
This sequence comes from Pterostichus niger, assembly GCA_947425015.1. Classification (NCBI taxonomy): domain Eukaryota; kingdom Metazoa; phylum Arthropoda; class Insecta; order Coleoptera; family Carabidae; genus Pterostichus; species Pterostichus niger. Next base: position 18,831,032 of record OX380340.1, read on the forward strand.
TATTTCCTGCTGTTAATTATGACGTAAAATACAGTCCAATTACTGGAGATTATAAATGACAAGAGCTCAGAAGCAGGAAATAAACCTCTTTGACTCTTGATGTTCCTCTCAAGTAACAAGTCGATATATCACCAACAAATGAGCACTGGGAGTATTTTTGTTTGTTCTAGTCTCTAGACAAGATTTTACTTCTTATTTTTTGATTTCTGAACCTACATCGCAATCAACGGGAATTTTACTACGGAACATATGTCAACTAAAGTTTAATTTCATTTTAGTAATCTCTCCAAAATATCTTAAATTTGAATGATAATGAGCAACTTAAGTAACCTAATGATAGCGTGAGAAACAACAAAATGTTGCCAGACTTTGTTTTTATATACTGTCATTTCAATTGTAAAAACAATACTTATATTGTTTATAAATCAATTATAAACACCTATTGTTTCTTAATTATATTATCTTTTAAATGTTTTCTTGTAATTGTTTATTTTAGATATATTGGCTGGTAGCACAAGCTCTGTTTTTGCCTGTTTTAAGAGCAGTGTTTTCGAGTGTTTTAGCTATCTTTAACATGTTAAAATCATACTCTTAGAACACCCAGAAACAGAGCTTGTGATACCAGCCTTTGTATAATTGTTCGTCAGTACGGTGGTGTGGATAGCGATACGGAATTCGATTCCGGAGATCCCGAGTTTGAATCTCACTCAAGCTAAAAATTATATGAACTACCACACTGCGGCTCGGTGAATGCGGACCCTGTACTGTAATTGGGATTAAATTCCAGTTGTACAGGGTACCATAAATAAAATAAAAATAAAAATATTAACGAAATACAATTTTTATTCGACCAAAGCGCTCAGTAGTTTATTTTCTGTAGTTTTATCTATACATAGTGAAGCTTTTTAAATTGATTTGCATCAAGACATAAATTTAGATAATTATCACATTAATCTAAATTCAATACATTATAAAATTTACAACTTAACAATGATATCATAAAAATGTGTTTGGACTTCTGGTGTCAAATATTCCTACATTAATTTAAAGAACATTGCTTTAAGTTAAAAAGTAGAAACATTCGTTTTTCGTATTTTTCTTTGAATGTCTAACAACAAGGAAAATACACACATTTTTAATGACATTATTGTCAAGTTTTAATACTGATCATTAGAGAAAGGATTATATGCATTTGCATATTTGCACATGCATTTGCATATTTAGCCCATTCTCAGCGGTCATATTTTATCTAAGATCTAGTGATGATGCATATTTTCGCTATATTTACAATAATTTTCGGTAGGGTAGTTAAGAATGAAATCTTACGTTGTTGTCGGCCAAACCTATTAACCGCATTGCTCAGCATCCGCGCGTCAAAAAATCATACCTTCAAAGATTTTCTGTGAAAATATAGCTTAAATCAAGATATACCAGACGAATCAACATTGCCTTAAAATTACATACCAACAATTTACCTACATGTTCTGGCTGAAATACTCAATGAACTCAATGATAGCATTATTTGGATTTGAATTTTTGTGTCAAATTGATAGTTTTATTACTGGGACGGCAGAACTAAATTCACACCTAAATTCAAATACTGCCCAGTTACCTCAGTGGATGTGGAGCGATCCTTTTTCACTTATAAACATATTTTGAGTGATCAAAGACACAATCTTACTAACGAACATTTGGAACAGTACCTGATTGTTTACGTTTACAAGAGTAACAAAATGTTAAATAATTGTTAATTTTATTATATTATCGTCGATAAGGTTGCTAAATTCTGATATCGATAATTAAGAATGATTAATTTACTAATTCTGGCTGGTTTTGAAATAAAATAACTACATCTTACTTTTTATTATTATTTAATGTTGCATATTTTGACAATTTTCAGGCATATTTTAAGCATTTTTCATGCATATTTCAAACTTTTTACATTGCATATAATCCTGTCTCTACTGATCAGTGATCATACATTTTGACAAATTTAATAGTTGATGATACTTGCTACATTTTGTATATATGATAATTTTATCATAATTCAAACTCATACATGTTGCTGCATGCACACTTATCCAACTATGAATTAGGATTAGTAATCTAAATTACCAGAAGCGAATCAGTGAGAAGTGAAACTGTGAACATAAATATACAAAAGAAAATATTTTATTTTTATTTTATGTTACGCTGTACAACAGGAATTTAATCCCAATTACAGTACAGGGTCCGCATTCATCGAGCCGCAGAGTAGTAGTTCATATAATTTTTAGCTTGAATGAGATTCGAACTCGGGATCTCCGGATTCGAATTCCATATTGCTATGTAAGATAACATCATGCAAATCTGCGTCTTTTTCTTGAACTATTTGATTTACAACCTTACAACCTTATTCATAACAATTTAGATGTTACTCCAGGAAATTCCATTTCGGGTACCCAACCGACAACTAAGGAAACGAGATGATATGTTTTATGTTGACAATAATACGTATTCTCAGTTAAATAAATGTTACCGAACAATAAATAGATATATTTCTTTGAATAAGAATTTAGATTTATATAATGTAAAAAGAAATGCACTTATAAATAGGGTAAAGAATATATGTAAATTGTAAATAATTATAATATGTAATAACTTTGTGACTGGAATTATGTAAAAGGGTCTTAACCTGTATTTTTTTTCAGTTTAAATAAACTTAATAATAATAAAAATAATAAATATTGTCACATCCATAATTTTTTAATTCTGTGATTTTATAATATTCTAGTTAACATTTAAATCATTTCTGTCATTGTAAATTCTAGGTAACAATAGAAGTAGATAAGAGACAAAATAATATATTTTTCGCATTTGTTTAATGTTTAAATTTTGCCGGTGTTACTACTAGAGTATTATTTGACATATAACAAACAGTGACTATTAATTATAAATTACAAACTGGGTAGCTATGAACGCTGGTTTACATGTGAATTTACTTGTTTTTATGAATTATATTATAATAAAACGTTAAAATATATTTCTATGTAATTGCTCGCTCACGTTTTATACATGTTAGTTGATGTGAACGTAGCTGCTCAACAACTGACATTTTTATGAAATGCAATATGAGGATAATAGTTTTATCTAATTTATTTTGAACGTTATCAATTTTCATTTCCTTGCATCTTCTTATTTCCCAGTCTGTTTATCTTGCTTGATGATGATGGCGAAAACAAGTTTGTGACGCGATAGTCTGAGAACATATCTCCATATAGCGGTTGTTTTCGTTTTGGTTGCAGTGAGTTGACTGAGGTTTGATAGAGTTAAAATAGACGCGATATATAAGAGATATGCTAATGTGGCGAGCCATGCGTGCCGATACTTTTTACGCATCGTGGAGTCCAGCGGAAGCCATTGTTAAGTGCGTATGCAGGACTGGGCTCACCCAGAATTATGTATTGTACCTTTGTGTCTATTCTTCCCCTGTAATCGATCGATATGTGAATTAATAAACTAGAAATAAACAATTTAATTCCATACGGCGATTTATTACTAATATCTGGAAGACGTAGGGTAGGTGGCTCAGTGGTATCGAGTCGGTCTGTGGATCTTGAGAACCCTGGTTCGATCCTCACAGCCGACAAACAATTATCATCAATTTAAAATCTACTCCTGTGACTCCTCCTCCACTAAGATATTGGGGAACCGTGATTTGACGGCTGGTAACCGCACTTTACACAAAGAAATATATCACTTACCTAGATCTGCTACGGCAGAGTACCACACCCGATAATGGGTAAAAAGCGTGATGATATATTTATTTATTTACGTAGCTTCGCTCGGGAAATAACGGGAAATAGGAAGTTCAAAATTTAAAATGAGGAGCTAAGAAATAGATAATAGTTATTTACATTGCAAGACCGTTATGCAGAAATTTACAGGCGAGTATAGAAAGGTAACAGGCGAGCGTTAGCGAGCCTGTAAATTTGAGGTAACGGTCGAGCATTGTACAATATTTTATGGGCATTTGAATCGCTATATATGTATATTTACTAAAATTAATTGCAATAGTATAACGCAATAACTAAAATGTTCAATCAAGGTAGACTTTGATTTGACGGCTGGTAACCGCATTTCACGCGAAAAAATATATCACTTACCGAGATCTGCGTAGGCAGAGTGCCACACCCAGTGATGGGTAAAAGGCGTGATGATATATTTATTTTTATTTTATTTAAGGTAGACTTTGAAAATCTGACAGATTTTGTTTAATCAAAAGATATTGAAGTGTCAAACGTTTCAAATTAGATATGTTGTCATGATAACCGTCAGTACGGTGGTGTGGATAGCGATACGGAATTTGAATCCGGAGATCCCGAGTTCGAATCGCACTCAAGCTAAAAATTATATAAAACTATCACACTGCGGCTCGGTGAGTGCTGACCCTGTACTGTAATTGGGATTAAATTCCTGTTGTACAGCGTAACATAAATAAATAAATAATTTTTACACGGGCTACCCCGTTATAAGTCTCGTAACCCGTAGAAACTGAGCTAAATAAACAGTTCTTTACTATTCAAATGTCCATAAAAGAAATAACTTATCTCCTTAATTTTCTTTCAATTTTTACTTATATCTCGAAAACAGTTGGTGATATCGACTTGGTTTTGATCTTAATCGATTTTTTGGTCAAATTATACTACACTAAAGTATTCTCATACCTATATTTTGGATAACTAAATTTTCTTTAAAAATTAAATTCTAAATGATTTTTTCGGCGCATGAGATATAACTACAGATCGTTTTTTGAGACCAATTTCATCCAAATTGTTACAGCCGATTCCGTGATCGTTGACAGACACAAATAGATAATAATTGTTTGTATTAGAGTATGGGATTTGAAACAAAATTTAAATGGTATTCATTTAAATAATGAAATACTGTCGTACCACTTTATACATATTTTATAAAAGTTCGTAGATGTTGATTTAATATTTTGTTTACTGTGTGAATTTTTTTAACACTGTCAGTTTCAGTTGCGTCTTATTTCCGATTTACGACCCACGAAAGATCAAAAGTGCATGAATATGAAATATCAGAAAGTATTGCCTTGTCAAAAATGATATACGAATTTGCATCTTTAGAAGTTAAAAGGGTTGTCTTAAAATATAAATACATTTATTTTTACTCCTATTTTTCCAAAATTTAATTTTAATCAAAAAAAAAAAAACTGGGTATCAAAAATTGAATTTCTCAGGACTAGCATTGTGAATAATGTTACAAAATTTGGGTTGTTATTAATGTATCGCTTCAAATTGTGATCGAGTTATAGAATAGAGGAATTTTACGGTAAACAATAAAATAGTTATTTAGATTATAACTCTAGTAAATTAAATTACGAAGTGCAATTCAAAGATTCCGGAATTAGATTATGTACACGATGATTGTGTATCTCGTAAATTTGATGTTGATAGATCGTTTTTTAAAGATACAAAAAAAGACTTAATTTCGACTCTTACACAACAATTTCTTGAAATGCTTAAAGAAGTATTTGAAGAGGAAGTAACGAGGAAATGTTAGACTTTCAAACAGTTTCCCAACATTGAACATGAAAGCGAATAAATAAATAAATGATGTGAATTGTTTTGTGTATGAACGAATTTATTGGACGCATAAATGAAATTAAATGGCATAAATTACAAAATTATTTACCTGTGACAAATTGTACAACGATACTAAAAATATGAAACTTAATAAAATATAAAACATAAAAATATTATCATGCCTTTTACCCATTTACTGGGTGTGGTACTCTGCCAGAGCAGATCTCTGTAAGTGATATATTTTTTCGCGTGAAGTGCGGTTATCAGCCGTCAAATCACGCCCCCCAAAGATATTAGTGGTGGGGGAGCCACAGAGGTAGATTTAAATTGGTGAAAATTGTTTGTCGACTCAATGTTATATTTTTTCAAATGGGATTATACATATTTTTAGGCCTATTCGATAGAGTATTTTTTTCTGAATTCAACCATGTAATCATTCTACATCCTTACATGATAAAAATATTGAGAAAAATTCACTTGAAATTTAAATTATTTTTTTATTACTTCCTTGTACGAAGTAAAGGAAGTATTGTAATCGCGAAAATTTTTGGTTCTCAGATTTCAACGGAAATAGGTGTTTTGGCCCTCCCTGAATCCATTTTGACTAATTTCGTCATGCCGTCTGTACGTACGTATCTCGCATAACTCAAAAACGGTAAACCGTAGAAAATTGAAACTTTATATTTAGGACTGTTATAATATCTAGTTGTGCACCTCCCTTTTTGGTCATTATACAACTACCGGAAGTGGTACTTTACTTGAAGCCTATAATAGATTTTCATGAAAAACTATATTCAAATATAATTTAAAACTTTCCAAATTTGGTATATAAGACTACTATATCAATGGAAATAACATAGATTTTGGTTAAAATAGACTAACCGGAAGTGGCACATTACATGAAGCTGCTAACAGTTTTCCTTGAAAAAAATGGTATTATTTTAATTTTAGAAATGAATGCTGCAAATAAAAGTTTTAGAGAATTAAATTCTGCGTCTAGCACATTAAGAATTTTTAAATTAGCTTTTTGCATAAACGAGATATCTAAATTTAAATATTATATATTTTTTGATTTTTTTGTAAATTAAGTTTGCTATGGATTAGAACAAAAAATAAAAGATTTAATGTCAAATATGTGTAATTAAAAAAATATCTATAGTTTAATACGTGTACAAGGAAGTCATGTGGTGTCCACATCAGATATTTTTTAATATTAATGTGCAATAAGTTATGGATGAGAAACAAGTGATAAAGTTAAAAAAATATTAATTACAAAATACTAATGTTCTATTTGATATTCATTATTTTCTAAACATAATAATAACAATTTACAACAATTATTATTACTTGACAGCAGCTTAATTTTGTTCTTTTGTCTTTCATCCATAGCTTACTGCACATTAATATTAAAAATAAAAAATTATTTAAATTTCAAGTGAATTTTTCTCAATATTTTTATCATGTAAGGATATAGAATGATTACATGGTTGAATTCAGAAAAAAAACTATGTAATAGGCCTAAAAAATATGAATAATCTCATTTGAAAAATTATAACTTTGTGTTGTAACTTGAGAATCACTGATTTAAAAAATTATTTTATTCTTTAAACAAATGTCTGTCTTGGTCTTCTACAACTTTGCTTTATAATATTTCTTTGTAACTATAATAATAAAGAAAATATATGCGGTGGTTGGTTTCGCTGTTACACCCTTTATATATAAGGGATGAGTACAAATGTCAGAATCACCATCATCAACAAGGCTGTACCAAGTAAGCTAATAAAAATATTACGCGACATACCAATTGCAAGTCAAATTTGAGCCAAAATTATGTTTCTTGTATAACATAAAAATAAATGAAAAAATAAATGAATGACGATGACAAACAGCAACAACATATAAATAAACTATTACTTAAAGTTAACAAGTTACAAGACTACATCTTGCACATCCAAAAGACACTACTTGTCTCGCCATAAGCCAAAGAACCACAATAAATACAATTTACTAATTACAAACTGCTGAAGACTTTCTCTGGCATGCTAAAGAAACGACTTGTCTTAACCAATGCTAAACTACTACTAATTGTAATTATTAATGACATGGCAAGACTACATCTTGCACACCATACAAGAGAGACGACTTGTCTTGTTAAAAGCTTGTTGTTGTTTTCTATTCGACGGATTGACAGGTTGATAAGAGGGGACAAGGGATAAGAGGGTGGAATCGTTGTGTTGTTTCAAGATAATCGTTTCCCTGTACGAATTTACATTTAAAAACCCAGAAACGTACAAGGAATGAAGTACAAAGGTCAAATCTGTCTCAGACCAACACACAGCTTCTAATTTACCCAGATATGTTATCACATATACCGTATAAACAAACCATAACAATACAAAGAAGCTCTAAATTCGATAATTAATGATATAAGGAATACTAAAATTATGAAACTTAATCAAATATAAAAATATTATAATGCCTTTTACCCATATACTGGATGTGGCACTCTGCCAGAGTAGATCTCGGTAAGTGACATATTCCTTCGCGTGAAGTGCGGTTGCCAGCCGTCAAATCACGGCACACAAAGATGTTAGCGGAGGGGGAGCCACAGGGGTAGATTTAAATTGGTGAAAATTACTTGTCGGCTGTGGGGATCGAACTAGGGTTCTCAAGATACACAGGCCGACTCGATACCACTGAGCCACCTAATAAATTTGATAAACAAAATTCTGCAAGTCAACTTTTAAAATGATACTTAAGATAGCATTTAATTAGTCTCTCTCAAAGCTGAGTTAATAACGAAAAATCCTAATTATAAGAAAAACGAAGTTTGAATTGTTTCACTTTGTTACACTTTTAAATTATCCAACTACGTCAATACATATCGTCTAGGCAAACTGCGACAATTCTAAAAAGGTAAACGTGATAATTAATAATCTGAAGAATACTCAAAATATTACAAATTCATTAATAAAGATAGAAAAATATTTGTTAAGTTTACTTTTGAAAAGATACATAAGTTTTCTTCGTTGTTGTTAAATAATTTATAATATTATTATTTTTACGTTGTTACCGAAATACTAATTTCATTAATTGTTAAAAATTAACTAAGTTTACTGTAATAATGATGAGATATTTCTATTTATTTTGTAATTATTGCAGAAATTTCTTTAATAAAGTAGTAAAAGCAACTAATATAAAAATTAAACTCTGACAAGTCATATGTATTTCTTTCTAGAAAGTTTTGTATCTGTTGATAAGCCATGTTTTTGTTTTTGTTTCTTTTGTTTTATCTTGTCGTTTACGTCTTGGGAGAGCCATAAAAACGGTAAAAATCTTGCGGTAGGTCGTTCACTTAACCTTACAACACACGGCTTCCAACTTGCCAGCATCAGGAGCAGCAAACTACAGCAGCTTGTTGGACGCGACGAATGACAAATTGTATGGTACATACGTTGCACGGTCACAGAGGTGCCACAAAAAGCTGCATTCAATTTAGACTCTCATGGTTTCTTGGAATAACCTTCGTAGAATCATAAGAACATGGGGTAAACCTGCAGGAGAGCTACTTCACCTTCGATTTCGCTGAAAATTTGTGAAAAGTTTCTTCTCAGTGAGCAGAATATAGGAAAAATACTAACAATTGGCGGTCGAAATTATTTGACCTTGAAATCGAAAAAAACACCAATAACCTAGTACAGAACGCATTTTTATGGTAGAAAGAAATAAACGTAAAGTAAAAGTGATAAACTGTGAAAAAAACACCTCACACTCATACACACGCACCATAAAAATGCGTTCTGTACTAGGTTAGGCATGGTTATTGGTGTTTTATTTTATTTCAAGGTCAAATAATTTCGACCGCCAATTGTTAGTATTTTTCCTATATTCTGTTCGATGAGAGGAAACTTTTCACAAATTTTCAGCGAAATCGAAGGAGAACTAGCTCTCCTGGAGGTTTACTGAAAATGGTTTAAAGATGGATGTTCAGGAGGAAACATTATTTGCTTTATATTTAGATCGTTAAATCTATTTAAAATAAATAGTTCAATAGGCAATTGCTCCAATCGGAGTTGGGACTCGACAGTCAGTCACTCTGGCCAACAATTTTGCATCACTTTATTTCTAGCTACCTACACTTTAGATCAAGAAAAAGTCACACAGTTGTCTAATATGTACTAGTCAACTAATCGTACCTAATAACTTTTTCTATATTCGCTTGATATGAGTGCTGTGTAGTACTAAATAAATTAAAACATGGTTGTTTGTGCGGGCTACAGAAACGTCAGAAAATCAGGTGAATGTAATATTTATTTATTTATTTATTTATGTTACGCTGTACAACAAGAGTTTAATCCCAATTACAGTACAGGGTCCGCACTCACCGAGCTGCAGTGTGATAGTTTTTTTATATAATTTTTAGCTTAAGTGCGATTCGAACTCGGAATCTCCGGATTCGAATTCCATTTCGCTATCCACACCACCGTACTGACGGACAATATAAATTTTTAACGAATTTATTTAGCTGATAAGAACCAATTGAATACTAAGATTTGTAAATACATTCCTATATTTTAATAATACTATCTTTATTGTATTATTTGTTTATATTTATTTGAGGTACCCGTATATTTTGAACAATCTGCAAAATTATATCGATATGTGAATCAAGTTTACTATTTTTGTTTTAATCGTACCTTATAGAGTTTCTTTAATCGTACTGGCGTTTGTGTTATTAGTAATATAATATTTATTATATTTGTATTCCAAAAAAAAATTTCATGTTCAATTATTTTTTCTTATGGTGTAATTAAATAATTTTTTTTGAATTCTTGTTGATGCTATGATTCAGTTGAAAAGGAATATGTTAGGTTTAGGATCCTTGAATAGTTCATTCTCTGTCGGCCATCTTATCAGTATACACGTGCAAAAAAAAATTCACCGTTTTTTAAAATGTCTATTCACATGTTGTATATCTCGTTAAATTACGGTTTAAAATATTTTTTACGTTTAGGACAGTTGCCCATCCGTAAAACTAAATTAGTTGTATTTTTATTAAATTGGACAATGTAATAAACAGATATTAATTAGTTTTGGAAAATAACTTTGTGAACAATAAATGCTGAAGATGATGGGTTAATCATCGAAACGTCCAAGATATAAATTGAACTATTTAAGGATCCTAAAGCCAACGTATTCCTTTCCAAAAGTAATTAAATAAAAACATATTTCATATTTTTTTATTCCTAAAACAAGTTAATATTATTTAAGAAATATATTTTCTAAAAGGTACCTTTTACATTGTCTTATAGAGCAGGTAAAAGACACTTAAAAAAGTTAAACATGTGAAAATAATATTATCATGAAACGTGAAACAAACCTTAATTTTATGCTGATAAAAAAATTCTTATGTAATATAATTTTAGCAATTTTACTTAAAAGTAATTCAGATGATCGAATACATGCATGAATACAACAAAGAAAATTGAAACAAATGCCACGAAAAGACAATTATTGGAAAAATCAATAATAATTGTTGGATTTCAGGCTTTAAAGAAACATAGCTATGTTTCGGCTTGTACTTAAGCTATTATGAAACTACAAATTATAATAATAAGTTCAAACATTTCATTCGAAATTGCAGCTGTTCTGTAAACAGAACTCGAAAATCCTTTTATTAAAGTGGATTAGTCGTTATTATCAAAGTGCTTCATGCTTCTTAGCTTGTTCCACTATGTTTCTCAATTTCTTCCCGTCTGTCATTTGCATTTTCCACTGATCTATCTCATTTCCCTAATGTCTTCTTTTACTTGCTATTTCCATTTACTCTTCGGTCTTCCTATATATCTGCCATACATTGGATTCCATTTCGTTACAAATTATAATACAATTAGATTAAAACGTTGAAAACAATATTAAACAGCCTTACCAAAGTTATCTTTTTATATTATAATATGTATATATTATAATTTGTAGTTTGATAATGACGCACACAGAAACATCGACATCTTTATTAACAAAATCTTTAAAGTCTGAAATCCTACCAACATTATTGTCATATTCCAATAATATCATAATGGCTTAACTAAAACTTTTACATCAAGAATATATCACTTACCACAATCTGCTGCAGCAGAGTGCCACGCCCAGTAATGGGTAAAAAGCGTGATGATATATTTATTATTTATCATTTTATTTGATGTATGATAAAAACTAGAGTGAATATAATCCGAATTAAAATTATATTTGTATTTTTTACTTCCTTGTACGGAGTAAAGGAAGTATTGTAATCGCGAAAATTTTCGGTTCTCAGATTTCAGTGGAAATACGTATTTTGACCATCCCTGAATCCATTTTGACTAATTTCGTGGTGACGTCTGTACGTACGTACGTACGTATGTATCTCGCATAACTCAAAAACGGTAAGCTGTAGAAAGTTGAAATGTCCAGGGAGTATAGTGTATATGGTTACATGGAAGCACAAACACCTACAGGAAACAAAAGTGTAATGTAACATTTCCACAACAGTCTTTGGCTTTAAAAAAAATGTGTTTCATTACACAAACATTCTCTTCAAGACCTATCTGTATATATCTACATTCTGCTTGCTAGGAGTGAAATTTTAAATGCACATGCGAATCAAATACAAAGTTTAAGTTTAATTTACTTGTTTATAACTACTATTACTTTTATGGTGCTATTCTGTAATTTTCTATAACGCTACAGTTCTGTAATTTGAACAAACGGGCATAGATTTTTATTGACAAATACATTTAATGCCATTTGACAATCAAATATGATGCGCTTTTGTTCAGTTTTACAGATCTGTAGCGTTATAGAAAATTACAGAATAGCACCATTAATATGATTTATTAATAATAACCTTTGTTATTTAGTTTGAAAATAATTTTCGCATTATTCTTAAATAAGGTATTATATTTTTAAAATGTTATTTTTGTTTATAATTCGCAAAAATGTGATAAACATATTTTTAGCAAGTTAGACTAGAGTTTTTCAACTGGTGTGCCGCAAGATTTTCCGTTACGTACTTCAGTTTATTGTGGAGTCTATGATAAAAAGAAGTCGACGCTGCAAATACGAGTATTATGAAACATATTTAATTCATAACTGCAATGTATTTTTCTTAACTGACTTGCTACAAATGTATATATTTTATTTAATGTGGTTAACTTTCTGTTTAATCATATATGATATCTTCGATCGAATCCTCATTAGTCAGGAAAGCTCTACTTCTAAGTACGATTACGTGTTCAAAGCTTTCAGTTCGTATGTCTTCGTAGAAGCTAACGTATGCTGACACGGTTTAAATTGTGTTTCTTCTTTCATTTCAAGGTAATTACATTTTAATTCTGAACTTTTAACAAGTATGATGACAAATAATTTTGAATTATATATATATACAGGGTGTTTCACAACTTAGAGCAAAAAATTCAAGGGTATATTCTGTACCACGTGCTGATCATGAAACAAAAAGATTTTTTTTTAAATTCGAAAAATTAAGGGTTGTTAACCTAAAACATTTTTTGTAGTACTGCACTGGATTCGCTTTCCTATTAAACACAAACAATGAAGTAGGTATCAACTACGAAAGAATAATTACACAATTCAATTATTAGCAGTTATGTATAATAGAATTTAATTTAATTAATAACTTTAACATAATCATCCACCCAGTGGCAGTGGCAATGAAAAATTTTGGACTGGGAAACATGGAAAATAGTTTTGCGATTTAAAAAAAAAATCTTTTTGTTTCATGATCAGCACGTCGTACAGAATATACCCTTTAATTTTTTGCTCGAAGTTGTGAAGCACCCTGTATATATATATATATATATATATATATATATATATATATATATATATATATATATATACAGGGTGAGTCTGGGAAGACGCCCCCCCCTTTAACTTTTTATTATGAGTAATAGAAAAAAATGGTTCATATGAAAGTTTTATTATTTTAAATATACTATTTGATGGCAGATGTAGATATTTTTTATAAAGTCAGGTTTACAAGATACGACTATCAACTTTTATTTTTTAAATAGCAACCTATAATTATTTTACTAAAATAAAAACCGCCATTTTTTTCTCTTTTCAACGGTGTATTAGTTTTTATTAATGTATCTGAAAAAATTCGAGAAAAATAAGAAAATTATTTCTAGTATTTCTCAATTTTCTTATTTTTCTCGAATTTTTTCAGATACATTAATAAAAACTAATACACCGTTGAAAAGAGAAAAAAATGGCGGTTTTTATTTTAGTAAAATAATTATAGGTTGCTATTTAAAAAATAAAAGTTGATAGTCGTATCTTGTAAACCTGACTTTATAAAAAATATCTACATCTGCCATCAAATAGTATATTTAAAATAATAAAACTTTCATATGAACCATTTTTTTCTATTACTCATAATAAAAAAGTTAAAGGGGCGGGCGTCTTCCCAGACTCACCCTGTATATATATATATATATATTTATTTATTTATACGTAATCAAATATTTGCTACGAAACAACTTAACTAACAAATTTACCAAAATGACAACAATGCAGATGTTTATTTGTTACTTGTTTCATGTGTTTTGTCATTCATTTTACATTGTTACATTTTGTATAATTTCGCATAGCGACCTAGAATAGTTGAATAAAAATAATTTCTGACATTTCTCAATTATCTTATTTATCTCGACTTTTTTCATATACTTTTATGATAAGTAATACATCGTTGAAAAGAGAAAAAAAATGCCGGTTTTTATTTTAATAAAATAATTTTAGGTTCCTATTTGAAAAATGAAAGTTGATAGTCGTATCATGTAAACCTGACTTTATAAAAAAATTCTGTATGTTTCATAAAATAGTATATTTAATATACTAAACCTTCCAAATGAAGAAAATTTGCCTATATCTTATAATAAAAAAGTTAAGGGGGGGGGGGGGTGTTCGTCTTCCCAGAATCACACTGTATATAAAAAATAACTTTTGTTTTCTCGTTTGAAATAACGTATATTTGAATTAAATAAACGAGTATCGTGTGTCAGGATGAGAATGTTGATGTGCACTGATGCTCTATGAATATTTCAGGGGTTCGTGCTGCCCCATTTAATGGGATATAGCGTGATTTTATGTATGTATGTATGTAAAGAATCTGTATTTAAAAATTCATATTATTTTATTTTAAAAAAAAACTTCCTTTTAAGATTGACCAACAACGTATTAAGAAATATCTACGAATTTATTTATCGGTTTACAAAACTTCGTAAAACTTCCAGCGGTCAGTGTCCGATAGTCGTTCAAGTTTACAGAAACCAAAACGCAAAAAACGTAAACGTACCATTGTTCACCGAAGTGAAACATCTCTAACTTCAGCGTCACTTCTGTAAATTACATTAAAATGGCAACATCAATCTTCCATCGTTCGTTACACTACGTGCGAATGCGATATATTCACTCACTGACGTAGACTCGTAACAGAATCGCAAATGAATGCAACGAAACTTAGATAGTGTGACTATAATCAGCAAATTTGTATCTCGAGTGTCTCGAGTTGGTGATGATGATCATGCATTTCAATAAGCTTCTCAGACGCTGACGTTGAGCTTTCAAATCAGGCTTTAGTTATTAAAGTTTTTTTTAACATATGCCTGATTTATATTATACTGGATAATTTTTAATATGACAATGTATAATGCCAGTTTTGCATCTGTCATGGGGAAACGACACAGATTTATTTATTTTGAAGGATAAATTAGATCCCACTTCTGTTACCAGTTTTTGTCATGATTTAGAGTTTGTTGCGATTTATACACTTTTAGAGATCTTATTCTCTGCTGGCAAAGTCCTTCGTCACCAGCTTCTTCACGTGAACTTTGTTCTAGGTGAAGAAGTGAGTTATACCATAATGATGAGCTCTAATAAGAGCGAAACGCATTACTAACTGTGCTGGCCAGCCTCTGACGATGCCCTCATAAGGTGATTTGGAGGCTGAATTTTGTGAGACTTAGACAAGTGTTTAGTTCATATTTTATTAAACCTAGTTTCACCAAGTGTATGGATGACAATTAATTTTGTCTTTGTTGTTACACTTTTAGAGATTTTGGCTGAATTTTGAATCATTAAGTTTGTTAGTTATAATATATATATATACATACACACAGGGTGTGCACAGAAAGGAGGAATATGGGAGTTTAACATAGGACTTTTAAAATGTGCGGAAATTGGTTCTCCTGTACATTTTAGAGCAAAAGTACAAGAATGAAAAGTTGTTTAAAATGAAATGTTTAAATTTATTGTACTTGTATGTCTGTGGTCCTAGATTTTTGAAAAATAAAATGTGACATTTTTGTGAAAAATCAGATAGCCATGAAAATTTAAAACGAAAAAACAAAAGCTTATTCTGATAGTTCAGTCAAGAATTACTGATTTTAATTGTTGTATCTATTGTATTATTTTAATATTTATTTAATATTAATTATAAAATAAAGCAATGTAAAACAATGAATAGAACAATCAAGATTAGAATGAAATTTTGTTTTATTTACAAAAATGTCACATTTTATTTTTTAAATATCTAGTACTACAGACACGCTAGTACAACAAATTAAAACTTTTTAAATGTAGAATTTAATTTTAAACAAATTATTATTCTTGTACTTTTGTTCTAAAATGGAGAGAAACAGGAGAGCCAATTTCAGCACATTTTTAAAATCCTATTTTAAACTCCTATGTTCCGCCTTTCTGTGCACACCTGTATTTATATTTATTTATTTATTCTTATTGATCTAATATATGAGATTTTGTTAATTGCAAATTTTGTGAATTTGTGACTTGAGTTGAATGTCACGATTTATGGAATGATTTAGAAGAAATATAGGAAAATGAAATAGACGAAATAAGGAGGTGATTTATTTCTGAAATTGGATTTTGGTTCTTATCTACATATGCGACAGTGGCCATATTAAGTAGCTTAATTTTTTATTGGGTGTTTGTTTACAATTTGGGAAACGGGATTAAAATCCTATTTTGTTTTAGACTATAAGAATGCAAGGATCAGACGTTAGGACAGTTTTGCATAAATACACAAAAAATATGAGAAATACAGAAGTATGAACTCAGATTAAAACATAGAATTAGATATAGATGGGAAAATGATAATAGTAATATAAAAATTATAATTCCATAATAGTACCAATAAATTTGAGTATCATTTTATTATTATTTAAGGCTTCAGATTCAAATAGCCGCATGATTCACCTTAGCTTTTCATTTATAGAGTAACAGAGATGTCATCAACAACGAACGGCTAATTTATATCGGTAAAGCAAACATTAATGAAACATTGAGACGATGTCACAATTCACGATGAATCTGGTCGTTTTTTCGGTTCTGTTCTTGAATGAGTTATGATTTGGATTGCGTTACAGCGTTGAGTTGTAATTTTTTCTGCAGACTGTTGATAGATGAGCATGTTTTTATCTTTCTATGCTTACGTATATTTTATTTTATGCTGTATTGTAGAAATGGGGTCATATTTCAAAATGCGGACCATGAGGTTTATAGCTGCTGATTTGAGAATTTATGACTATTTGCTTTAATTGAAAATTATTTTTTATTTTTGTTTATATATCATAAAATTAAAACTGTTATGACAAGTATTTTTTATTACTTAAGCATTAAGTAAACATTTTACTTTGTTTAGCTAAGATACTTTCTGTATGTTACTTGTAGTACAGGTGTCTAAATTTATTTGAACCAGCAAATATATGACTTATTTATTAATTTAACTAATTTAATCACATAACATGATTTTTACTGTATTATGTATAATTACTTAAGGTGGATGTAAATCCTTCATATCATTTCCTGTTATCAAATAAGATATACCAACTTTCAAATAACACATTTTTTACAAAATGTACATTACATTTATTTTACAATCATAGTAAATAATTCAAATATTACGCTATTAAAAAATAAAATGGCGAGCTCTTAAATTATATTACACTGATCGCTAAAACAGTGGGCATTGCAAAATATATTGGTTCCCACATATAAGTGGTAAATTCTCAATATAAAACTGTGTTTATTGGGTGAATTTTCAAATGTTTTATATTATGTTTGGTTGAAAACAGGTCAAGGGAAATTCTCACTGTAAAATCAATCTAATATCAATATGCAAACAAACTACGTGTACAATACATAATGAATGCATTTTTATTTTCAAGAATTTGAAGTTTTATTACTAGTTGTACAAAAATCTATTTTAATATAGTTATTTGTGTATTAAGAGCGTAAAGTGATTCTTTGTTACTCAAGCACGCCTTCGGCTCGCCCTGCAATAATGTAAAAATTTATTTAAAAAAACGTATAGATACTGAAAATAAATTCGTTCTGTCAACTGTTAATATGACAAATTTCTGTTTTATTTGTATCCCTTGTAACTATTGAAAAAAGTACGCATTTAATATCTTTTTCGCGCGTTGCCATTGGATACGCGCGACATAGATATTTTTCGATTGTTCCACAGAAAACGTCAACTTTACGATAACAAATGAAAGCATAATTATCAACTTTTCATAGGAATCGTAGAAAAATGTGATATATGGATTATTTAGCATAATTGTAAAGCAAATTTGGCTTAAAAAATATATTTCATTTGAAATTAAGAAGAGATATCAAGAATTTACATCCTCCGTTTACACTATATTTCACTATTCAATAAATTCTGTGTTGAAACGATAGAACATATTTGACTTCGTTCTTTGATTGATTAAAATCGGGGGACAAGTTTACTAACACGATATTTATTCGATTGATCTTCAATCGATATCAAGTTCAAAAAATCGAAACGTGTTATATATTTCTATAAAAATAAACAGAATAAAAGTTCGAAATTCATCTTTTATTAATAATCTACCAGTGTCTATAACTTTCAAACAAACGATATTAATATGTTCTTCTCAACTTTTTCTATTAATTTAAAACATGTTTTTATAAACTATTATCATAGCTGATAACGAAGTACCAAATTTATTTAAAAGTCGGAAAGTAATTGACAGCCTCCATTTTCTGTCAAATATCAAAACTTAAAAACTTTGTTTTATAATCTAGTTTTTATTGTTTTAAAATGACAATGGCAGTCAAATTTTGTAACTAAATTGATAATTTGTCACTGTTAAATCAGTCTTATAAATACAGAATTCTTAAAAAAACACTATAGTATTATTGCACCATACTTCGTCTAAGTTTGCACATTATCTTGTTACAATATAACAGTAGGTATTAACAGTAAACAGCTGTCTAAGTAGTGAACAAGACAATCTAACGGTCCTAACTAATAGGCAATGAATAGACAGACATAAAAATAAATATCATATGGTGAAGAGCTCAGCTTCTCAAACATATTTTTATTATGCTAATTAGGTTGCGCACGTGTACAGAAGACACAATTCTACATGTGAACTAGAAGTGGAAATAAAAATAAAAGAACTAAATCAGTATAATAAATAGGAAACATAATTGTTTAGGAATTCACATGTCATTAATTTTCTTGGCAGATTAAAACGTCCTAAATTTGATTTTTAAATTGTGGAGAATGGTAATGAATTATCTAAATTGCTCTATTATTTATAATAGAGAAGGAACTGGTACCTATTAAATAACTTGAAGCATGTTGACTTCTAAAATTAACATAAAAATCTGCTATTGTTGAATTTATATTTTAGCAAGTGCTTGTAGTTTTAACCTACGAGTTTTTGTAATAATAAATTATTAATTTCATACGCACGAGGAACAATGTAATGTAAAGTCCGTGGTGTGGATAGCAATACGGAATTCGAATCGCACTTAAGCTAAAAATTATATAAACTAACACACTGCGGCTCGGTGAGTGCGGACCCTATACTGTAATTGGGATTAAATTCCTGGTGTACAGCGTAACATAAATAAATAAAAAATAATAAAAGACTAGATACAATGGTATTAAACACTAAAAGTTTCTGATTGAAATCAAATCCTCCAAGCACAGTAATTAAATAAAATAAACAAATATATAAAAAATATAAAATAAATACTTGGCTATGTTTCACAAAATTCAGCCTCCAAGTCACTTTTGTCAATTTTGTGAAACATAGCCAAGTGTTTATTTTATATTTTCTATTAAACCTTGTTTCACCAAGTGTTGGATGACAATTAATTTTGTCTTTGTTATTAAATAAATATATCATCACGCCTTTTACCCATTACTGTCGAAGCAGATCTCGGTAAGTGATATATTTCTTCGCGTGAAGTGCGGTTACCAGCCATCAAATCACGGCCCCCAAAGATGTTAGTGAAGGGGGAGCCACAGAGGTAAATTTAAATTGGTGAAAATTGTTTGTCGGCTGTGGCGATCGAACCAGGGTACTCAAGATCCACAGGCCGACTCGATACCACAGTAATTAGGTATATTATTTTACAAATAAAGACTTAAGTTGTGTCTTCGCAACACATTGGTTTTAAAATGGTTCGTAGTGATTTAAACCAGCCTATGTTCGCGAATGAATACGGTTAAAATGGAGATGTCAAAAACGAATTGTATTCAATGATATTCAAACAAAATGGAGGGTATTCAGTGGCATAAATAGGGTTCGCAAAACCTCGAAATGCGGGGGATCCGAACAACACAATTTGCCACGAAACTATAATACAACCATACCTCGCTATACGGCCGCTCTTTATACGGCATTTCGCTATAACGGTCCTTTTCAATTAAGGCACGTTTTCGATTTACGGCCTAAAATGTTTCGCTCTAACGGCAAAAAAACTTTTTTTCCCATTGAATTTGTATTAGAATTGATTGATTCCTAATCCGGCTTTTCGCTTTGCGGTCAAGTTTCGTGGAACGTATCTAGGCCGTAAAGCGAGGTATAGGTGTATACCATTTGGATATGAATATCTCTTTAGTAGGCAACAAAATTACAATAACATTATTGCAATGATTTATCAGAAAATTTTCCAATGCAATTAATTAATGCGGTGCATTTTCTTAAAAATGACATTAGTGCCAATACAACTATACAGGAAATGACAGATATTATTTTAATCATTTATTCCTTTATAGAAAGTGATTTATGTGAAGTCTGCACTGCCTTATTACTATTTTTAAGCATTCCTGTTACTGTGGCTACAGCAGAAAGATCCTTCAGCAAATTATAAATAATTAAATCATATCTTAGAAACAACATGAATCAAGATGGATTAAGTTATCTCGCTCTTTTGGCAATAGTACATCATGCAGCAGAACATTTAAATTTAAAAACTCGTATAACGGATTTTGCTAAAAAAACGCTCGAAGAACTGATATTTAATTTAATTTTATATTAAGTATGTGATTTATTATATATTTTTGTTATTTTTTTACTTTTAAGAATCATAAAAATATTGCACTTATTACTTTTTTCCTTTTACTTAAGTCATTTAATTTTCAAAAGATTATCGGGGCTTACATTTTTTGTTTTGCGGGAAGGCCATCAACCCTAGATACCGCCACTGAGGGTATTTGAATTTTGGGGTGTATTGTTGAATCAGTGGTTATGTAATTATGATTATTGTAGTTTATTCATTTTATTAAAATGAAAATTCCACTCATAACTTTTCATTAATTGAAATTACAGTATTTTGCTTAATTGAAAAAATCACAGTAGTATTACAGCGACAATTTCACTAATGAAAATTGTCGCAAATCGTTGCTTACATATAACGTTTGTTAACTATTTTGAGTAGATTAATATTGTTGAATTTTATTTGACTTTGTTTAATTTGCTTAGATATGTCGAAACATTAAACAATGTAAATTGATCACCAAGGTAATAGTAGTTCTGACATTGTTTTAAAAATACTGCAGGTAACATTAGTGAAGTAAATAAAATATTTCGAGGAATTGTCAAGCCGAATACCATATGTGACTATGATTTTCCTTTGGTCATTTTTGCCTAGATCTCTCCTGCTTGTCGTTTTAAGAAAATCTACACTCGTGCAATACTCGTGCAGATTTTCGTCGCAACAAGCAGTCGTGATCATGACGACAAAAATTTCCGGTAAAATCATAGACTGGTAGCACAAACTCTGTTTTTGCCTGTTTTAAGAGCAGTATATTTGGGTGTTTTAGCTATCTCTAACATGTTAAAACCGTGCTCTTAAAACACCCAAAAACATAACTTGTGCTACCAGCCATAGTCACTAATGGTATTTTATATGAAAATATTGTTCGGTTCCCTATCCAACTTTCATAAAATTCATCAATTCGTATATGATCTCACAAAATTATTTTGAATAGAGGTGCAAGATTTTCGTCATCACTACCATTTTTCATTATTAATAATAATTGAATAAATTTTGCACTTCTTCTTTATTTTAATGTAATGTATATTTTGCATCAATTTTAACAACAATAATATGTTTTGTTGATGCGTCATGTTAGAAATGTCAAAAATTTTGGTTCAAACCAGTATATTTTGATGAACTGTAAATTCGTGACGTACATAACAAAACAGGTTGCGAAAAAACAACTTTAGTTATTTTATTAGCTCATTGGTACAGGAATGTATGAAGTTATTTACCGCTCATAGGCAGTACAGATAAATTTATTATCAGAACTGGCAATACTGTGGTGTGGTTAGTATTACGGAATTCTGAGTTCGAATCCCACTCAAGCTATAAAAATATGAAGTACCACACTGCGACTCAATGAGTCCGGACTGTACTGTTATTTGGATTATATTCCTGTTATACACTTTGGCACTAATAAATATTAACCATAGCATATAATAAAAATTTTATATTTCAAAATAATGAAGACATTTTAATTTACTTTTCGGTATTGACAGAAACAATGTCTTATATACCAGAAGCATTAACTAGGGTAAAATCCTGTCACCAAGTAAATATATTTTCGTAACACATGCATAAGAAACACGTTCTTATTCCCTAATTTTAGAGAGTAAAACACTGCTTTTCTCCCTTAGGGGGAGAAACATTATGTTTCTCTCTCTAGGTAGGATGTTTCTCTCCCTAGAGAGAGAGAGCAAAAACAGTAAATGCTTGTTTACGGTTGCTAAGGGTTTACTGCACTAGTTACGTAATATATATACAGGCTGTAGAATTTAAATGTGGCGTATAGGGATTTCAATGTTATTTTTTAAATATTGCTGTATCTCTTTACCTATTCACTTTAGAGCAAAAGCGTAAATACAAAAATTGTTCAGAAATTAAAAACGCATCCTATATAGTAAATATTGTAAGGAAATAGTGAATAAATTTCAAGTGCACAAAATGTTTGACGTATTTATTATAAAATAAGAAAAATACATTATATTGCTACTATAATTTTAACAAATTATTTATTTACTTACAAAAACTTGTTCAACAAATATTACAACACTGTAACAAACAAATGTCAAACTCTTTTACAATATGTCAAATATTCAGTTCATTTGTTTAATTTTCCAACCCAATCTACAAAAAATTTGAATAAATTTTGAATTTCATTTAATTAATATCTCGTGAACTATTCACATTTATGTAATGAAATTTACTTTATAGGAAGCGTTTTTAATTTCTGAACAATTTTTGTATTTACGCTTTTGCTCTAAAGTGAATAGGTAAAAAGATACAGCAATATTTAAAAAAATAACATTGAAGTCTCTATA
The DNA here is from genome assembly GCA_947425015.1 of Pterostichus niger. Classification (NCBI taxonomy): domain Eukaryota; kingdom Metazoa; phylum Arthropoda; class Insecta; order Coleoptera; family Carabidae; genus Pterostichus; species Pterostichus niger. Next base: position 18,854,325 of record OX380340.1, read on the forward strand.
CGCCACATTTCAATTCTACATCCTGTATATTACGTAACTGTTCTCAAGAAATTTTTCATTTGTTAGGCGGTAACACTGCTGTTTGACAGTTGATATTACAGATATAACCTAACAATTCTTGTTATGTAATATATTATTATGAATGTATGTTTCTATTTATTAATGTAAATCTATTTTTCATTTGTTTGTATATACTTAGTATATACACCTGTTTGCTATGTATTTCTTTTTTGCACATTGGTTAAGTGTAAGCAGGGGCGCCGAGAGGAAAAGCGGGCCCCGGGGAAAAAAAATTCGGGCCCCCTTTAACTTTGAATATTTATTAATTAAATATAAGATACAAAAAAAAATATATTTATAAATATATGTATGGTTTTGCTTGGTTTTCTTCCCTTGCAGCTTTTTCTTTTCGTTTTAAAGCACCTGATTTATGGCGGTAACTCATTTTTAATGTTTAAAATGTATTTTTCGTTATCTGCTACAAATTTATGTCTGCATAACTATGTAAGGGCAGAATCTACAAAAAGAGTTAAAAAGTATTAATAGTGTTAGAAACAGATGTTTTATAAAACTTTATATTCATCTAAAAAGAATTATTAATTACCTTCATATATGTATGTTATAAATACTCCTTCGTAGTACTGAAGTCAAATTTAAAATTTATTGTGCGCACTAAAATCGAAGCTAAAATATGGTAACAGTTCGGTAAGAGTTAATTGGTGCAGCGATGTGTATTGTATACTCATTGTGTGACTATCTATTATCTAGTTGCATATTCGATAAATGCAGGGGATACCAAAACAGCACTACGCACAAATGTATAGAGCCTTTGCCTATGTGTGTTGTATACAATGAATGTAGTAATATAAGGAACAAAAATGCAACAATGTAATAATGTACTTTTGAATAGTGTATAAATTTATTTAAAATTTGCAACTGGGGCCCTTGATCAAGCATTTCGTCATTTTTATACAATGTAATAAATTGTTGAAAACGTGTATCAGACATTTCGTTATACATGTTTCAGTAAAGAATATAAAAAATTGGTGAAATAGTAGAAAATTAAAAGCAATTTATAAAATAGCATCACATCCGGGCCCTTTGAATTCCACGGGCCCTGGGTATTTTAACCCCCCTACCCCCCCGTCTCGTCGGGCCTGACTGTAAGAGCAGTTTTAGCTGAACTTTGACATTGAGAAATAAAAAGCATTTAATTGTTATTATTGTTATTATTATTTTGTCATTGCTCGAAAGATTTATTTCTATTGTATCATTTATTAATAAATTGGATAAGAATTTGAAATTCGAAAAAAATTACAAACCTTTCTAATAGTTTAAAACGGTTTCAAATTGCTATTTAAACACCAAAAACAGTTACGTATAATTTAAACACTCCATGAGAATTTCAAGTTAGGTACTTTATAAAAAGAAAAACTATTGTAGATTATATTAAACCAATTAGTTTTATTTTTCCAAGCACCTCCAGTCCAAAATTCGTCCACACCCTAAAAAATTTTTCCATAGCCAGACTATTATAATTCTTCCCAGTCTTTGTATTCATATCAACATGTCTCTACTAGGTTTAACTGTCTCGATCTAAATATACACACATTTCTTTCTGCCTGACAATACATACAACCAGCAAGTTACTGGTTCTGTAATGGCCGCGTAATTCGATCTGGGATCTCCGTACTCTCGAACATAGGATTTACATTAGTCCAAGACTCTCTAACGGGTTTTTTATGTCTGTGTGTCTTCGCCAAACGGTTTCCGATGACGTGTGACAACGCCATGTGAGCTGTTATGAGCTGATGATTGAGGTGAATAATAATTATTACAGATTTGTTAATTCCATGGCCTCGATGGATGGTATTTAAATGGATGAATTGTGTTTGGCTTTAATGAGAAATGCTGAATGCAGAAGGATTTGTTGCTCATTGCGAATTTTTCATATTATACCTACTTATACAAACATTTCATTTAACTAGTTATTAAAGATCGAATCCAGGATTGGAATTGGATTAAAGAACTGTGGCGTCTTAACTCAACATAATGGGGTCCTCTAGTATAGTAATAAAATAGTTAAATTTTATATCAAAACTAGACTCAAAAACTTCGTACAAGAGACTGTCAAAGTTTTAAACAAAATAAATATATACAGGGTGTAACAGCGAAACCAACCACCGCCTATATTTTTTTTATTATTATAATTACAAAAAAATATTATAAAGCAAAATTGTAGAAGACCAAGGGGAACATCTGGTTAAAGAATAAAATAATTTTTTAAACCAGTGGTTCTCAAGTTACAACACAAAGTTATATTTTTTCAAATGGGATTATACATATTATTTTTTAGGCCTATTCGATAGAGTAGAACAAAAACTCTTCTTCCTATGGCACTACAGTCCAAATCGGGCCTGGGCCTACCGGACACACTGAGCCGCAGTTTTTACACAGCCGTACTGCCGGTTTTTGTAGTCGAATGCTACATTATTTAAGCTTATAGCGCCCGAGTGTGAGAAATACATGTAACTGTATTTTATATTTTACGACAAATCACACATTGTCGACAGGCGGATTCGAACTTTGGTTCGGGTGACATCACAGTATGTTAAGAGATGTGCCTTAACACGCTCGGCCACCGCGCCAAAAACAAAAGAACAATATATTAAACACACAAAGAATAACAATTTACAACAATTATTATTACTTGACAGCAGCTAAATTTTGTACTTTTGTTTTTGTTTTTCATCCATAGCTTACTGCACATTAATATAATATATTATAATTATTTAAATTTCAATTGAATTTTTCTCAATATTTTTATTATGTAAGGATATAGAATGGTCACATGGTTAAATTCAGAAAAAAATACTCTATCGAATAGGCCTAAAAAATATGTATAATCCCATTTGAAAAAATATAACTTTGTGTTGTAACTTGAGAACCACTGGTTTAAAAAATTATTTTATTCTTTAACCAGATGTTCCCCTTGGGCTTCTACAATTTTGCTTTATAATATTTTTTTGTAACTATAATAATAAAGAAAATATAAGCGGTGGTTGGTTTCGCTGTTACACACTGTATAATCACGCCTTTTACCCAGTACTGGCACTCTGCCAGAGCAGATCTCGGTGATATATTTCTTCGCGTGAAGTGCGGCTACCAGCCGTCAAATTACGGCTTCCTAAGATGTTAGTGGGAGGGGAGCCACAGGGGTAGTTTTTTAACGTGATGCAAATTGTTTGTTTTAAAAATGTTATATTAGTATTATAAATATTTGAGTTATTAATGCCATTAATCTGACGTCAGAATATTGCGATCTCTCTTTCTCTCTCTATCTCGCACATCTAGTCTATTTAGAATTCTTTGTACTGTTCATGTCTTCTATCTTCGTCTAACTAACAGCTCATTTTGACGTTATTATTTGCTTGCATCGTTATATACAGAATTGATAAGTATATTTTAAATACGTATCTAATATATTAATTATTTCTTGATTAACGACTATGGTAAAATGGTTGTTAAATATAGCTTAGTTTGATAATTAGGTTATATTTAAACAAAGCAGTGAGGGGAAAGACATGCTGAATGGTATATACCGGGTATCTATTTTTTTCCGAACATAGGAAATTCAATGTTAAAATTTTGATTTAGCGATATCTCTTTACCTATTACTTTTAGAACAAAATTGTACTGAAGAAAAATGTTCAGAATGAAAAACTGCATTCATAAAGTATAATTTTGTCGATCAATTGTTTCTTATATCCGAGTTAGAAGCAAAAGAAAATACACGCTTTAAAGCAATTATCAGAGTGCCATGAGGAATAAAACAAATTAGATAATTTAATAATAGGTATTTATTTGTCTAGATTATGTAGAAAAAAAGAAAATAATATTTGCTATAATTAATTGTTTTATTAAATTAAATGCTCGAATAAATAAATAAATAAATTAGAGTAAGCTTCCAATTCTGGTCCAATATATCAAATAATGTCAGACACAACAAACAAATTATTGTTTAATTTCTTAGGCAAACTTGAGTGTCTTGTTACTTAGCAACATAAAATACTGACTGAATATGTTAGTCAAATATTTATTTTACTTTAAATTAATTTAAAATATGTATTATTTGTTTATAAGTTTCAGGTAAAATGTTATACGTAACACGTCAATAAAGTGTCGTACAGGATTCGGAGGCTGTTATTATTAGTGTAAAATATCACTTATTTGAAACAATAAAGCGAATATTTCAAGCGGCATTTGAGATGAAAATATTATTGAAGAGAATCGTGTTGCTGTAACCAAAATAAGTTTCTCGTATATTATACAATAAATAGTTTTATAGTGCAACAATAAAATGTCCATAGCTCTGAAAATAAATATTTTACAATTTTGCATACAAATTGTACATACATATATTTTTGTCCGACAGTACGGTGATGTGTCGTTACGGCATTCGAATACGAAAATCCTGAGTTCGAATTTCATTCAGGCTACAAATATATGAACTACCATGCCGGTGAGTCCGGATCCTTTATAATAATTGGGATTAATTTAGCAAATATATAATTAGAAAATTTAAAAATATATTTTTTCTACGATTGCTATGAAAAGGTGACAATTACGCTCTCATTTGTCATCGTAAAGTTGACATTTTCTGTGGAACAATTGAAAAAGATGTTAAATGCACGCGTTTCCAATGGCAACGCGCGAAAAAGATATGAAATACGCGCGTTTCCAATGACAACGCGCGAAAAAGATTATAAATGCGCGCTTATTTCAATAGTTACCAGGGATACAAACAATACAGAAACGTGTCATATTGACAGTTGACTGAATGAATTTATTTTCAATACGTATACGTTTTTTAATCATTTAAGATGCAATCGTAGAAAAAATTATGTGGGTATCGCGAGCGTAAAGTGTTTTTGCTCCTCTTACACCGAAGGCTCGCGCTGCAATTACCGTGTTCGAGTAACAAAGAATCACTTTACGCTCTTAATACACAAATAACTATTTAATCTGTAGTGGCAAATAGGAGTGGTGTAACATGAAATGAAAATATAAAGACTTCAGATGCTAAATTTGTACGCACCGACCCATTTCTACCTCAACGTCTAATTTCATATTAAATAAATAAATAAAATAAATATATCATCACGCCTTTTATCCTTTACTGGGTGTGGCACTTTGCCGAAGCAGATCTCGGTAAGTGATATATTTATTTACGTGAAGTGTGGCTACTAGCCGTCAAATCACGCCCCCCCCCAAAGATGTTAGTGGAGGAAGAGCCACAGGGGTAGATTTAAATTGGTGAAAATGGTTTGTCGGCTTTGGGGATCAAACCAGGCTTCTCAAGAACCACAGGCCGACTCGATACCACTGAGCCACCTACCCCATAATTTCATATTTATTTATGTTACGCTGTACAACAGGAATTTAATCCCAATTACAGTACAGTATTCGCACTCACCGAGCCGCAGTGTAGTAGTTTATATAATTTTAGATTGAGTGGGATTTAAACACGGGATCTCCGGATTCGAATTTCGTGTTGTTATCCACACCACCGTACTGACGGAAACTTAAACAAAGTATGAAGATGTGGTAACTTTTACTCATCAAATTTCATCGTTATTATTAGTGTAAAATATCACTTATTTATAGTAAAAGTTTACTTTTCTACCCAGGGCAAGCGCGAAGGGTGAAACAATAAAGCGAATATTTAATGTTCTGAAATATATTCGATCTTACCTTTAAATTTAAATTTTGTTAGTACAACAGACTATTAGACACGTGTAAAATAGTGTCAATGAAAAGATAAAAAACAAACAAGTCATGACAATCACTGCAACACACTATTTCTCTATTTCCACAATGATCACGTCACGCGGGATAATTAAGAAACTTTACCGTGCACAAAAGATGTGGCCAAGTCTCATCTGTGTCTGTGACTTACAAAAGTCGTAACTGCTCCGTGTTGCTACTCATTCTTGTTACTCGTTCCCAAGAATTTGTAGGCGAGCTCCAGCACTGAAATCCAAAACAATGGAAGCTTTGTTCCATTACACCGAGATTTACGAGTGTCGTTATAGTGTTTGGTGTTGTATGTGTGAGTTCTGCTTCTGAGTATACTTTGTCCTAAATGTTTATGATAATAACTAAAATTGAGCTCTTTTAAACATGCCAGTGTAAGAAGAGGTTGGTTCTTTGATTTCTTTGATGTGTAAATGTCGAGTTACAAAAATTGTAGGGAACGTTTTAGGAATCAACGACATACTTGATATTTATGGTAAATAAATAATAAATATATCATCACGCCTTTTACCCATTACTGGGTGGGGCACTCTGCCTAAGCAGATCTCGGTAAGTGATATATTTCTCCGCGTGAAGTGCGGTTACCAGCCGTCAAATCACGGCCCCCGAAGATATTAGTGGAGGAGGAGCCACAGGGGTAGATTTTAAATTGGTGAAAATTGTTTTGTCGGCTATGGGGATCGAACCAGGGTTCTCAAGATCCACAGGCCGACTCGATACCACTGAGCCACCTACCACATATTTAATGATTGATATTTTCTGTATTAGTTTTATAACATAAGTTAATTAAATTTGAGTTGTTGACAAATAAATAGAGATAGCAAGAAGATATTTCGGAAACTATTTTCATTTTTTGTACTAAAATAGTTTCAAAAATGACGAATCAAACTTAAAAAGCAATAAAACCAAAAGGCAAGAACAAGATGAAATGATGAAAATAAGAGTGAATAAATATGCATGGAATTTAGTATTATGGTAACAGGACGATTAACTTTTAAAAATGTATTTTTGAATTGAGGTTTTTCAGTTTATGGGGTAGGCGGCTCAATGGTATCGAGTCGGCCTGTGGATCTTGAGAATCTTGGTTCGATCCCCACAGTCGACAAACAATTTTCACCAATTTAAATCAACTCCTGTAGCTCCACCACCATTAACATCTTTGGGGGCCGTGATTTGACGGCTGATAACCGCACTTCACGCGTAGAAATATATAATACGAGTACAAGGAAGTCATGTTGTATCCACATCAGATTTTTTAATATTGCATAATTGTATATATCAACGTACGTTATTTGAGGTAAGTACTTAAACCCTTCTTATTTGATGAATATGGATCTGTGTTATTTATGACAGTGGTATCGAGTCGGCCTGTGGATCTTGAGAACCTTGGTTCGATCCCCACAGACGACAAACTATTTTCACCAATTTAAATCAACTCCTGTAGCTCCACCACCATTAACATCTTTGGGGGCCGTGATTTGACGGCTGATAACCGCACTTCACGCGTAGAAATATATAATACGAGTACAAGGAAGTCATGTTGTATCCACATCAGATTTTTTAATATTGCATAATTGTATATATCAACGTACGTTATTTGAGGTAAGTACTTAAACCCTTCTTATTTGATGAATATGGATCTGTGTTATTTATGACAGTGGTATCGAGTCGGCCTGTGGATCTTGAGAACCTTGGTTCGATCCCCACAGACGACAAACTATTTTCACCAATTTAAATCAACTCCTGTAGCTCCACCACCATTAACATCTTTGGGGGCCGTGATTTGACGGCTGATAACCGCACTTCACGCGTAGAAATATATAATACGAGTACAAGGAAGTCATGTTGTATCCACATCAGATTTTTTAATATTGCATAATTGTATATATCAACGTACGTTATTTGAGGTAAGTACTTAAACCCTTCTTATTTGATGAATATGGATCTGTGTTATTTATGACAGTGGTATCGAGTCGGCCTGTGGATCTTGAGAACCTTGGTTCGATCCCCACAGACGACAAACAATTTTCACCAATTTAAATCTACCCCTGTGGCTCCCCTACCACTAACATCTTTGGGGGCCGTGATTTGACGGCTGGTAACCGCACTTCACGCGAAGAAATATATCACTTACCGAGATCTGCTTCGGCAGAGTGCCACACCCAGTAATGGGTAAAAGGCGTGATGATATATTTATTTATTTATTTATCTACTTTTTACACTGCTGTCAAAGTGTATGAAAGTATTCTCTTAAAGAACTCATGGTTTCACATAAATAATCTGTTAACACCTTTACAATTCAACATAAATAGTGAAAAATAAAAAATATTAGTTTAATATTTTTATACGTAGATTAATATATTACTATAATAAAATTTTCTAAAATCTAGGCCTATATCAGTATCTGCGGAGCCCTGCGTGAAGATCTACGAAATCGATCTGGTCGTAGATTGTGAATTAGAACCGAAATTATAATTCGAACAAAAATTTATTTTAATGGCTACTCTGTTTTATTAATCTGCCGGTTGAAGACTAAATTTCTACCACCTTTATTTGAAGCATTTTTCTTTAAAATAATTTAAGAACGTTTTACAGCGATCTCCAAATACAGAAATGTCACATCTTAAAATAGATTAAAGGCACGATGTAGATAGATTTTTAAAAATTATCAACATTTGCATTTAGTTTAATTTACATATTGTAAATGGCAATATTAATAGTTATTTACGTAAAAAGTGTTCAATTACAGGATGAGTAGATAGTTTCGTGCCGAGCGAGAGCGAGGCTTGAAACAGTTTACGAATCCTGTACAACGCTTTACTGACGTGTTACGTATAACATTTTACCTGAAACTTATAAACAAATAATAATTAATTTAAATTTAAAGAAATATTTGACTTACATATTCAGTCAGAATTTTATGTTGCTAAGTAACTGCCTAGGCAGGCAATATGTTATTTTCCTGACTAGGCATGCAAAGCAAAGCTTTCCTGAGTCTTAAAGATCAGGCAAATGTTTATTTTCCTGTCAGTTTCAGGTAAATTATGTTTATATAAAGTTTTTGCAGTCATCACAATAACAATGGTGTTATTACAGAGTACGAATTTGTAATAATATATGTTACAGTTTTGAATAACTCTAATTGTTGTTTAAACATAGTAATACATATGCCATGTCATGAAACATTGAAACTAACTGTATTTAATTTCCCACAATTTTACAAATCATAAAAGCTTAAATTTAGTACTAAACATAGAAATTATGTGATAGAAAGTGAAGATAACATAATAGATGAGCAATTATTACACATATTCGAGATTTTCTACATCTCACAAGAGAGATTTTTTCTCATTGCTCTTGTTTAAGAAAAAATTACTACAATTATTTCAAAGCTATCTAAACAGATACAACTCTTTGTTATCATAATTTTGCTTAGTCCACAGAAATTGAAAACGTCATCCAGGATATGCCGGATCAAATGTTAGACTTTCTCGTCTATGAATACAAGTAAAAATACACTCTGCAACTATTACTAGTATCATATTTATTATTAGTATTAAAAAAAACAATGAAGTTATTCCGGGACGGCACTAGGATATATAATTAAGTTATCATTGTTCCCACCTTGATAGAAGAGCACATCTGCAAAAATTAAACATTTATAAATTTATAGTACAAGAAAATGTTAAAATATATTATTTAATTTTTAGAAATAAACGCGTAATGTTACAATGTGACGAAGTAAAAATTGAGAAAAATACAATTCTTTCGGAATCAATATCTCAAATAATGGACAAGATACGAAGATTCTCTCAATGACAATGATTTTCTCATGTTTAATTAACTTAAACAAAACTAGAATAGATATGAACTTGGGAATTTCATTATTTATTCAAAAGATTAAAATACATATATTTGTATTAAAGACTACAATGTAGATATTTATTTACTTGTTTTTCATTAATTTTACCTTGTTACACTTTGTTTAATTTCGCATAGCCACCTAGAATAGTTGAATAAAAATAATTTCTGATATTTCTCAAATATCTTATTTATCTAGATTTTTTTCATATACATTTATGACAAGTAATACATCGTTGAAAAGAGAAAAAATGGCGGTTTTTATTTTAATAAAATAATTGTAGGTTCCCATTTGAAAAATAAAAGTTGATAGTCGTATCATAAACCTGACTTTATAAACATTTTAATATGTGTCATAAAATAGTATATTTAATATACTAAAACTTCTATATGAAGAAAATTTGTCTATTCCTTATAATAAAAAAGTTAAGGGGGGTTCATCTTCCCAGACTCACCCTATATATATATATTACGTAACTAGTGCAGTAAACCCTTAGCAACCGTAAACAAGCATTTACTGTTCTTGCAAATTATTTTCAATGGCCTACTTACATATATGGTCGTAGATAAAATATTTTTATTATTTTAAATTAGCGAACAAATGTATTGTTGTACAAAAATGTTGAGCAGAATAAACATTTTAAAAAATATAAATTTTCGGATCTCAAAATAAGAATATTCTGTTAACAGCATTAAATTTCTCATAATTATATCTCTTTAGCTCTACGTCGACTGCCAATTATTGCATGTGTGTAATATGGTTATGTAAGACGTAACAAGCACGAAATAGGAACAAGTAAAAGTGCACCTCCTACTATATATTACAAGTAATAACTCAAATGTACACTGGAAATTTTAAAGTTAATACTGCAATAATAAAATCAGCACATATTACCCAACTCTCCACATTAAACAAATTGTTCGTTTCACTACTTGACACAATTGAAATTGTTTGATTTTGAATTGAAATTAATTTTTTGCTTCTTCGTCGCTCACTCCACAAACTTTGCACCTCACACCCGTAAAAATTAATTTACTATGCTGGCCACGCAAAAAACTAATAAAATTATTTTTTTAAACTGTTCGCTTTGCCTTGTTACTAATATTTTACTTTACTACTCCATGCCGGAGCTCAATCAGTACTCTATAAATATAGGAACTCTATAATATGCATTGATGCATCAAGCATAGGTGTCCCATTCGTAATCTCATTATCTTTATTTATTTATTTATGTTACGCTGTACAACAGGAACTTAACCCCAATTACAATACAGGGTCCACACTCATCGAGCCGCAGTGTGGTATTACATATATTTTTATTTAGTATGAGTGCGATTCGAATTCGGGATCTCCGGATTCGAATTCAGTATCGCTATCCACACCACCGTACTGACAGATTTGGTATCGTTTGTTAACCAGTGTTGTCCGTTTTTTAGTATTATATTTTATTTTTTCTACAACTGTCAAAAAAAATATTCATTTTTTTCACTAATATCAATACGCGAAGTACGTATTTTTTCATCATTTACATTACCATGACAACGCGTATTTTGCGCATTATTTTGCATCTTAGTGCGCAAATAGTATGTTATGCATCAAGAGAGGGAAACAAGTGATTATTCCCGCGTATGAAGTTGGAAAAACGAGACGTAAGCGAGGGTCGAAGGCTCGAGCTGAAGTCGAGGTTTGCCAACTTCACACAAGGGATAATCGCGCCCTCCCGTGAAGCATGTTATACTTTTCGTAACAAGTACACAAAAATTACTGTCTTATCGGGACAAATGCGTAACTAGTTACCTAGGAAATACCGCAAACAGCTAATAATCGTAGTTTCTAGGGAGAGCAACATGCTACCTAGGGGAGAAAAGTAGTGTTTTTCTCTCTTTTTGTCTCTTTTTTTCTTATTGTTTGTTTGAAATTATGTGCTATAGTTGGGGTGTGTATAATTGGTTCATTTATTGTCTCTTTGGTTACTCTGTCGGCATGAGGGATACATCTCTTTTTCTCTTTATTATTATATCATGGAAATTATCTTGAATTTGTTCTATTATTAGTTCTGTGGAGTTTTTATGTTCACAAAAAAATGTATTTGTCATTCGGATACGAGTTAATAGATATAGTAATACAAAGTCAACAAATGCTAATGAAATTTTGTTATATTGAATTGTCTTGCAACATTAGCCTAATTTTTAAAAATTTAATCAGCAACAACAAATTTTAAATCATTTGTTTAATGAAAGATACTTATAGTAAAATGAATATTCCTTATCTTAAGTCTTGGCACTAGAAGCAGGGGTCGGCAAATAATGTTTGATAAATTTGATGATCCATCATAAGTAAAAGGTGAAGAATCGCTGATTTATTGGCCGAGGTGCAGCAGAAAACAGCAACTATGCAAGAACGACAAGGACGCTTTTTTGTTAAGATGCACATTTTTGATACGGCCATTTAAAATTCTATGAAAAATATTTTTTTTATTGAAATTGTTTATTAAAAATGCTTACTTTCAATAAATTAATGTACAGAAAAGCAAACTTTCTGTTCTGATCATAGAAAACATATTTTTAACTATGTCTACTGTCTACGTTACTATACATTTTAAGAAAAAAAAATATGTCCTCTACTAACAAGTAACACTACCAAACTGTCACTCATCGATTTAAATGAAACTTGGCACACTAATAGAACTCTAGAAAATATTGAACTCCTATTTTTTTTCTTCCGAAAGTTGCTTTTAGGGGTACAAACCACTCCTGAAAGGTGGTAAAAGCAAGAATCGCCATAAATGAAATTAAATAATACCAAAATATTACGCGTTCAACATTGGTTCTATTAGTGTGCCAAGTTTCATTTAAATCGGTGAGTGACAGTTGGGTAGTGTTACTTGTAAGATCTATAGAAATAGCTTTAATATCTAAAAATTGATAAAAATCTCGACGATATAATTTAATAAAATAATATATCTATTTGTTTTTTATGACAGTAACATTTAATAGTTATAAAAATTTATTAAAAATTCGAATTTAAAATTAACTTTACAACTATAAATATAATTCTATAAGCAATAGGAAACAGTAACCTTTATTTTCAATAAATATTTGATATTTTTGCGATTTTAGTAAACATAGGCAAAAAGAATGTAATATTACGCAAGGAAGGGTCAAAAGAGTCAATGGACATTCCTTTGACATATGTAGTTTAATATTTTCTCTATTTTTTGTTTAAATCCTATAATTGTATTGTATTTTTTATTGTTCATGTTTGATACAATTTATTATTTATTTATTTACGTTACACTGTCCAATAGAAATCTCAATTACAATACAAGGGCCGGACTCATCGAGCCGCAGTATTGTACTTCAGATATTTTCAGCGTAAGTGGGATTCGAACTCGTGATCTTCGAATTCTAATGCCGTAACTTTATTCACACTACCGTAGTGCTGATTATTTATTGTATTAAAATAGCAAATTAAATAAAAATATTAAAAAACATATTTAAGTATAATATAAATCTTTTCTATATATAGTCTATAATTAAACTTACTCTTCAAAAATTTCGACCCATCCTAATGAGATTCGAAAAAAAAAAACAGAAATGCATACATAACTTTTTTGATAGCATAACTTATTGCTTTTACAAATAAATATACATTTTTCTACAACTGTCAAAAAATGTAAAATTTTTCACTAATATCAATACGCGAAGTACGTGATTTTTTCATTAGTTATATTACCATGACAACGCGTATTTTGCGCATTATTTTGCACTCTAGGGCACAAAATGAGTATTTTACGCACTATTTCGTATTCTAGTGCGCAAAATGAGTATCTCGTGCACGCTCTCAAATTATTTGTTGTCAGGGTTATTTAGTTACAACACATCAATAGTATCAAATTAATATTATTGTTGATTGTTTTCCTTAAATTTACTTAAATAAATCAATAATTATTATATTATTCTTTATTTACAGTTGTAGAAAATAGTTATTTGTGTATTAAGAGCGTAAAGTGATTCTTTGTTACTCGAGCACGGTAATTGCAGCGCGAGCCGAAGGCGAGAGCTGCAATAGTGCAAGAGGAACAAAGACACTTTACGCTCGTGATGCACACATAATTTTTTCTACGATTGCATCTTAAAGTTATTAAAAAACGTAGGTATACGTCTAAAACTAATTTCGTTTTGTTAACTGTCAATATGACAAGTTTCTGTTTTGTTTGTATCCCTGGTAACTATTGAAATAATCTTTTTCGATTGTTCCACAGAAAACGTCAACTTTACGATGACAAATGAGAGCATAATTGTCATCTTTTCATAGCAATCGTAGAAAAAATGTTGTTTGTATTTCGTGGGCAAAATTCTTGTTTTTTTTGGCGCGTTCGAATAACTTTTTTTGTCTCGACCTGCGGTCTCGACTAAAAATAACATTCTCACGCGCAACAAGAAAACACTCATTTTGCGCACTTAATACAAAAATAACTATTTGTATAAAATCTCTAATATATAATATTATTAATTTGCATATGCTTGCATGAAGTATATGTAAAATTATGAATGCAGATTCAGAATCGCATCATGGCTATATTCATTGCATAGTCTCAGTAATTGTCTTGACACATAAAACAATAGTAGTGTGTGACTAAAAGAAGACATTTGCAACTTACAAATATTTGTTTTGTTTAACTGTGTTGCTATGGAAACTTTTTTGTAATACAATTCGTGAATTTACCTCTTCATCCTTGAAACATTTCCATATACTTACTTATATGTGAATTTTTTAAAAGTAGTTCATATTACCACATTCACAAAGATTTTTTATGTTTTGCTCAGCATTTACAAGAGTGGACAATGACTATAATTACATTACTTACGTATTAATTTCGTAATAAGTTTCACTTTTCTTAAAATGTGTCTTTTAAATCATTACTTGGTACTTTCATAAAATTTTACGGTAAATAATAATAAATAAAAGAATTTGTAGGTAACCTTGAAATTTATAATTACTGGTCATTAAATTTTATTTATTAAAATCTAAAACTAATAAATATTGCATAAAATACAAGGTGATGCACCAACACGAAACGATATTTGATATTTATGTAACAATTTTTAAAATTCTTATATTAATAATAATAATTAGTTTATTTAGCTAAAGCTATATATATATATATAAACATATACAATCAATAAACTTATACAAATAAGACTTATGTCTCACTCATTTATTTAAGAATTTAAGAAATCTGTTAATTGTATACTACAAAAACATTGTTTCTATAATATAAAAGAATATGTAGATTGAATTATAATCTTAAAAACTATGTACAATTTTATCTATTACGTTTTTTTGTTGTTGTTATTATTGACTTGGTGATGCATTTTTGTAATGTCTTAAACTTGAGAATAAATTATTATTATTATTATTATTATTATTATTATTAACATGAGTCTAAGTTTAGTTTTAAATTTAAGGATATTCATATTTTTCATTTCTTCCGACAACAAATTATACTCTCTAAAGCCGTTGTAAGCCGTTATAAGACTCCAAATATTCTACCACTTTTATTTGAAGCATTTTCCACAAAAATAATTTAGGAATGTTTGTTTGTTGAAAAAAAAAGTTAATCAACTGCTAATTAGTTGTCATTAATTAGCATTAATTTTGCCAATCGATATTTTAACCATCTCCAAATCATAAAAGTTGTCATCTCAAATCATCTAAGGCAGTGCTTCTTAAAGTGGAGGATAACACTTCCTGGAGAGATAGGCTAGACAGGGTACGAGGCTTAACAGTGGGCGACAAAGATGTATCGAACTAAGTATTAAAATATTATTATTTATTTATTTATTTATGTTACTCTGTACAACAGAAATTTAATCCCAATTACAGTTCAAGGTCCACACTCACCCAGCCGCAGTGTTCATATAATTTTTAGCTTTAGTGAGATTCGAACTCAGGATCTCCTGATTCGAATTCCATATTGCTATTCACACCACCGTACTGATTTTTATTGACATTTTGGCTTATTAATGATTAATTAATTATTATTTTTTTACTTATTAATGATTAATTTTAACTTATTATTGATTAATTTTAACTTATTGATGATTAAATTTAACTTATTAATGATTAATTTTAACTTATTAATGATTAATTTTAACTTATAATGATTAATTTTAACTTATTAATGATTAATTTTAATTTAATTATTTCTAGATTCTATTTCATACAAAACAAAATATTTTGTTTGTAAAATTGAAGTCGAATCATAATTTCCTTTAAAATTCTAAAATTCATACATATATGTTACCGGTAAAGTGTAAAATATTACAAATTTTGCTTGTGTTTTGTGCAGGGTGCGTTTAACGGCCTTAGGATTTGTTTGTTTAAAACGGAATGGAGCAAACATGCATATTTAAATAAATATATGACATTTGGAATAATTTGAGCTAAAATCATGAATTACGTGCGTTCTACGGATTTCGGGTTTATTTGTAAGTACTGCAAGCAAAATAATCCTCGTCAAGATTGTTCCAATATAAAAAATTACTGGTAAATAATATACATTTTTTATTTTTGGAAAAAAACCTTTTTCTACAACTGTTAATATATGTTCACCATTTTTCACTAATATCAATACGTGAATTACGTGATTTTCGCATCATTTACATTACCACGACAACGCGTATTTTGCGCACTGTTTTGCAGCCTAGTGCACAATATAAGTATTTCGCGCACGCTCCAATTTATTTTTCACACATCTTTGGCTACCATACGTCAATAGTACCAAATTTATATTATTTTTGATTGTTTTCTTTCAATTTACTTGGATAAATCAATAGTTATTGTATTATTATTTTTTGACAGTTGTAGTAAAAATGTTGTTTATATTTCGTGGACGAAATTCTTGTATTTTGCGCGTTTGAATAACTTTTTTGTCTGAACTTGCAGTAAAAAGACATTTTTACGCACAACAAAAAAATTTCGCGCACTGAATACAAAAATAACTATTTAATCAAAAAAATTGTTTAATTATTTAGTTTCTTATTTTCTAAATACAGGGTATTTAGAAAAACCAGTTTTATGCAGTAACTGCGTTTCAAATAATTGAAAAATAGCTATCACTGGCAGTTTTTAATCCAATTGTTACAGTAATTAACCAAACAAATTTAAAAATATGTTATTTGAAATATTTTTCGATAAAATTGTGAAATTATATTTGAATTATAATTCACAGTACTTAAGTTTGCACTAGAACAAAAATAAAGGTTGTTTTACAACGTATGGGCTCTTATTTTAGCCCCATATAGTACTCAACGTACTGATTATAGAACAGATTTGTTTTCAAAATTCGCAAAATTAATTGCACTCTACTTGAAGTAAAAATTTTTAGTGCCACTTGTTTGAGAGTTATTCCTAATATATTATTAATTAAATTATAATTATAAACACTACAATAGTACATGTATTCATTATTCAACATCAGATAAATGCCTAGTAGTTGTGTTATAATTTAATTATTAATATATTATAAATAAATATGATACATAAAAGGAATTACAAAATAACTAACTGAACGCCTGCCACGACTAGTTTCTGTCTTTCCGAAGTTGTGTAAAGATTTACAGAAAAAAATTGACAATATACACTTCTCATTCTTATGCCAATGTCACACTGGTCGAAGAGCATCGATGAGTTCTTCAATGAAACAACAGAACACACCTGTCATTGACGAAAAATAAAAGCTTCTAAAGTTGAGAAAGAAAAACTAATTTCAAAAATATGCTAACGTGAAGTGAGACACAAAAGATACGAGTGAAATGAAACACGTTCGTTTCATCGATGAGCTCTTCGATGGAAATAGAGGAGCCTCTAATTTTCGTCGATGACGGGTGCGTTCTGTTGTTTCATCGATGCTCTCCGACCAGTGTGCCATAGGCATTACAGTATAGACGCAGATTCTGTTTTATTACAATTTACAGCTTTTGCATCAGGATTCTTATTTTAAATAAATTTTAAACAAATATATTTTTTTTTAAATATTTAAAAAAAGTTGGCATCAAGTTTTAATTATTCGACTAATTTTTTTACTTTTGAAAAATTAATCTTTGAAGTAAATTTTTATAGAAAACAAAACATTATATTGCAGTGTCTCTACAATACTCAACAGTCTGAAATCACCATATTTCTGTTGCATATAAGATTAAATTAAAATGAATAATTTATTTAATTATTTTAATTTATATTTCTTTATAAGAAAAAGCTGTTGAAATGCATAGTGTTAATTAATTAAGCAACGGTTAAAAAGCAACAATTAATATTTATCACTGTAACATTCCATAAGTAATAATTATTTTTCCATTACATGCTCACTTGATAGAGTCTTTTATTTATGATTAAATTATACATGCGTCTTACATGAACGCATAATTATGCTACATTCAAACAAATAAACAAACAAAAACAATCTCCCGTGGATTGCTAATGATTCTGTAATCTTAATAAATAAAATGAAATATAAAGAAACTGCAGGATGCGGTTTTGTAATACTAATAACAATAATTAATATTATCATATATGTATTACGTTATTTTTGCTTTTTACTAGATGTATATATTTATTGTACGAATGTGGTAAATAACTGATTCTCTCCGTAATAAGATAATAACAGCCTCTCCCATATACATTCGCTTCACATAAAATATAGCTTTAAAAAAATGTAAAATAAAATTATGTGCAGTATACCTTTTGATAAATCGGTGTCATATTTTGTAACTTGTGAAAGTATATTGTATGCAAGTATGATATTTATATTTTGATTTCTTTATTTAACATTAAAATATTGAACTATAAATAAGTATATATAAATAATACATTTCAAATGTACATACCTACGATAATGTGTTAAAAAAATAATAATAAATGATTAGTAGTGAATACCCATTACTGCAGTAGCAGATCTCGGTAAGTGATATATTTCTTCGCGCGAAATGCGGTGAAATTTTAAAATCCTGGTGCGATAAATTGACATATCGCCACCCGTATGCAGAACTATCCTAAGTCCAATTTCTGTATATTTTGAGCCTATGTGCAGAAAAGACAGCCAAGACACAATATTTTTTAATGCAGAAATATCCATTATGCTAAATGTGATTTAAAATAGAAATTTTTGCGTCATTCTAAACAATCCTAAATACACGTTGAACACGCTGTATAAGCAAATTACTAGCCTATCTCACTTGTATAGTTAGTTAGGATAATTTTGCACAAAATGTCTACGAAGTTAACATGACAGATTGGGACCTACAATAGTATAACATAACCTATAAATAATGAATACGAAGTTATCCGTCGTCAAATATTTTGATTGTAAAATTTAAATTGTTCACTGTTAATTTCTACTAAGATTTTGCTTGAAAATAGCCTAAATCATTGTACCGAAACGTCGCCTTCAGCGATAATGAAAAAGGAATTAAAATTAATATTTAACTTTACCATTTTACTACTTATTGTAGCCTGAAATCCAAATAATAAAAAAATTTCAAAATATAAGTAATTTTGTTTTATAATTATTGTTATTATATATTACTCAAAATCAATAAGCAAATGCAAATTTAAATTCAGTTGAAAATAAAAAAGATATTTGCAAATGAAATGTTCATTATGCATTATCTCCAATGTAATGCATATGTACTTAGAATAGTTCTGCATACAGGTAGCGATATATACATAGGACTTTTTAAATTCGAGTGAGAACCCATAAAATCAACAAAAAAATAATAATTCGATATATAAAAGTTATGGAGTAGGTGGCTCAGTTGTATCGAGTCGGGCTGTGCATCTTGAGCACGCTGGTTCGATCCCCACAGGCGACAAACACTTTTCCCCAGGCTAAAAC
Organism: Pterostichus niger; assembly: GCA_947425015.1. Taxonomy (NCBI): domain Eukaryota; kingdom Metazoa; phylum Arthropoda; class Insecta; order Coleoptera; family Carabidae; genus Pterostichus; species Pterostichus niger. The sequence continues at coordinate 18,873,902 of OX380340.1, forward strand.
TATCCCTGTGGCTCCTCCTCCACTAACATCTTCAACTTTATTTAAATAAATTAACCCTTTAAGTACGGATGTTATCAATAGACGACGAAACAAAACAAAAATAAAACACTCCTGTCGTGAATGAACAATAACTCGAAACTCTGATTAAAATATAGCTGTCGTTAATAAGCGGTTTGACGACATGCTGTGATTGTGAAATTAGCTTATTAACGATTTCATTGCTTTTGTTTACGTTTTCTTATCAATGTTAAGATTATATGCCCGTAGTGAAAGGGTGCGAACATACTTATGAAATAATCAATTTTACTGTCAAACATTATATTTACTTCTACTTATATAAACCAAGTTAAATAAATAAATATATCTTCACGCCTTTTATCCATTACTGGGTGTTGCACTTTGCCGTAGCAAACCTCGGTAAGTGATATATTTGTCCGCGTGAAGTGCAGTTACCAGCCGTCAAATCACAGACTCCTAAGATGTTAGTGGAGGAGGAACCACAGGGATAGTTTTAGCCTGGTGAAAATTGTTTGTTGGTTGTGGGAATCGAACCCGGATTCTCAAATCCATGGACCGACTCGATACCACTGAGCCACCTACCAAATTTATGCAATAAATTTGCATCAACAAGGATCTGGAACAGCAGAACTCGCACATCAAGTAATATGCCTGATGATATATTTATTTATTTACCACATTTCACGTAATAACATTAATGAAACTAAACTAGAAAATTAATGTAAGCATTACGCTTGTACGCAGTTACGTCTATAATCCTTTTTCATTTCATTATTGCATCTTACATAACCTAGTTCATCAAGAGCCTTAGGCATCAAGCAAAGAATATAGAGGTAGAAACACTGAACTAATTGCAGGGAATTCCGATTCTATAAGAGTATACTTGGAGTCTGCTATCTTACTAGATTGGTAATCGTTTGAAATATATTTGTAATATTTTAATTTATTTAATTAATATGAAATTTTATATTTAATTAACATTTTTTTTATATTGTTATAAATAAAGCCCGGATCTTTAGGCAATTGCCTAGATTCAAATTTTAATATATTTCAGGCAATTTAGTTTTTCTATACATAAGTAATACGTTTACGTGTAATGGAAGGTTTTTTTTCGTGCCTTAGAGCCTATTTTTCCTATATTTTGGTTTTTGTGCCTATTTTACCTTATACAGCCTATTTTACCTATTTTTGTTGCCTATTTCAACTTTTATTGGGCAGACAAGGTTTATCAGCGTCATCTATTTCGTTGACTAAAGTGTTCCATCCTTACTTATCAGCGTTATTTTTCATCTATCTATTGCGATGATTTCAACCTAACCTATAATATTTAAAGACTTTAATCAAATTTTTGTGTGTGAATTTAAAATGTCGAAAGAAAAAACGCGTTTTACTCAAAATTTTATGTGGCAATTCAATTGTGCCTTTGCCATTAATCAATGGAGCTAAGGTAACTTTAGACGATATAATATATAAGAACGCCTCTGTCACATTTTGTGATGTCGAACGAAGTTCTCAGCTTACAAGCAAATTCTGACTGACCGAAGACAGTCCCTTTCCGAAAATTCCATGGAGCAATTGCTCGTAATATTTTGTAAATCAAAGTATACTACATAATTTGAATTTGTATAATAGTTAATAAAATGAGAACCCTAAATTATTATTTTTCATATTGCATTAATTTTTATTTAAAATGATTATTTTTTTCTAATGAAGAGTAAATACGAGTACCAATATTAGAAAAAGAATTAGTTTATATATTTTTTTAAAGAAACTATTTATATTTAGGCTGCCTAAAATCCCGCCTATTTTAGAGTAATTACCAGCCTATATGCCTGCTTATTTAGGTGTTTTTAAGTGCCTAAATATCCGGGCTTTAGTTATAAAGATGAAAATCAATTTTTGTAGTAGTTGTAGATATACAAAGTACTTCAAAATTATTATAAAAAAATTAAGGATGTATTATTATCTGTACTGATTATAACGCAAAAGTAATTATTCCAAAATTCGCAAAAATAATTGCACATGAATTGAAACAAACATCTTTCATGTTAAAGATCTGATAGGTTACAGTAACAAATAAAAATTAATAAACATTAAACATTGAAAGAAGTATTACACAACTTTAGACAAATTAAATAAATTTGTATGTTTATTAATTGTCATGGAGCCACCCATAACCCTTTTTTTCTATATTATATTATATTTACTCATTACTTTTATTTAGTCTGTGTTAGACAGCCGATGCGATCAGACGTGTCGTTTGCTAGCAAACAAATCCGAGTGTATATTTAATCAGTGTGACATAATCAGCAAATGCTGATATAATCATAAAATAAACAATTATTAAGTGTTCATAAAGAAATAGTAAAACAAGTAAGTTTTCATAGTGAAGTGCAATATTAGAATTACAGCTGGTAATCTCAGCACGGGAATAAGTCCGGGTGTGGATTCGACACTCGGACTTAACATGAATCAACTCAGTGGCGTTTCAACAATTGATTCACAACAATCATCGCGCCCAACAACAACACAAATAATGTCTGCAATCAATCAACAATCTATCCAACAAATGACGCAAATTGACGGGCTTGAACAATATATTCAACCAGGCACGTTTATGGATCCAAACATCCAAACAAACAATCAATCAACAACCCAACCTAACGTGATACAACACACGAGTTCGACAACCACACCAATACATAGTAGACCAGGAAATCCTTCCGATAAATACCCAAGACCGCAAAAACAGTACCAGACAATAATTAAAAGAAAAAGTCAAACCATAGCTAGCAGTCCATACACAACTAATCGACCAACTCAGAAGACTAGCAAACCAGCATTTGAAATCGAAACCTCAAATCGCTACGATCTACTTGCGAACTCCACCACTGAGGGAATGGAAACTGAAAACAATATTAATGGTCAAAAACAACACCCCACCAAAAGACAACAGCCTACAACACAAGAACGAACAGCAGAACAAAAACCACCACCAATATTTATTCCGGCTATTAGCAATATATCGGCGATGACTCAAATAATAAAGACATTCATAACCACTGAAGATAAATTCGTATTCAAACTAATAAATGGTAACATGAAACTTATGGCCGAAAACGGAGAAACATATAGCAAAATTATCCAAGGTTTACAGTCAAAAAACATTGACCATCATACTTACCAAATAAAAAAAGACAGAGCTTTCAGAGTGGTGTTGCGTTACTTACACCACACAGCCGATCTAGATGACCTAAAAGAAGAATTAAGAACAAAAGGACACAAGGCAAGAAACATTCATAACATAAGACATCGAATTACTAAACAACCCTTATCACTATTCTTCATCGACATTGAACCAGCAGATAACAACCGAGATATCTATGAAATCAAGACAATTGGTAATGCAATTATTCAATTTGAACCTCCTCATGTTAAAAGAGAAATTATCCAATGCAAACGCTGCCAAAGATACGGGCATTCTAAAACTTACTGTTTTCGACCATATAGATGCATTAAGTGTGGCGAAACTTACACAGGGACACACGAATGTCAAAAAAAGAAAGAAGATCCTCCAATATGTGCACTATGCCAAGGGAAACATCCAGCCAATTATAAAGGCTGTCAAGTTTATAAGGATATACGACAACGAAGATTCCCCCCTTTACGCAACAAAAATCTGAACACCGAAACAACCCAAGAAGCCGAAAATCAAGATGAATCATCCCCAACACTAATTAACTCACCCACACCATTAAACGCACGCCAACCGGGATTCTCATACTCGGGCGCAGCACGTAACCACGAAAGGAATCAGCCAGCAGAAAACAGCATAACAAACGATTTAAACGAAACGATGAAACTAATGATCGTTGAAATGCGAGCTTTTATGAAACAACAATCAGAACAAATGACAACACTAATGAACCTGTTATCGACAGTCATCAACAAAATCAACTAATGGAGCACACCCTTAAAATCGCAGCATGGAACGCCAACGGCTTGGCCAATCATAGCCAAGAATTAAACATATTTATAAGTTCTAACAAAATAGATATAATGTTAATCTCGGAAACGCACTTTACAGATCGAAACTATCTAAGAATCCCCCAATACTCAGTATATGACACAAAACACCCAGATGGAACAGCACATGGGGGCTCAGCAATAATAGTGAGAAATAACCTTTCTCACTATGAAATGATGCAATATCAAACCGAAAAAATACAATCAACCGCCATCACAGTCGAAACCTGGAACGGACCTATGACTGTAGCAGCAATATACTGTCCGCCAAGACACAATATCACCGAAGATGAATACAAAGAATACTTTCAAACACTTGGACAGAGATTTATCGCGGGAGGAGATTACAACGCGAAGCACAGAAATTGGGGATCAAGACTAATAAACCCAAAAGGAAGACAACTCAACAAAACAATAAGCGACAACAACTTAAAGTATTTCTCTACCGGCGAACCCACCTACTGGCCGACTGACAGAAACAAAATACCCGATCTTGTGGATTTCTTTGTTACAAAAGGAATCCCAAACAACCACTTGATAGTATCTTCCAACCTAGATCTGAGCTCAGATCACTCCCCAATTATTGCTATCGTCAGCTCCTCAATAATCACGATCCAGAATCCACCCAGGCTACACAACGATAAAACTAACTGGGATAAATTTAGAAAGCAAATCGAAGAAAATATCGATCTCAGCATTCTACTAAATACATCCGAAGAAATAGAAAGAATGACAGAAAGTTTCGCTAAACTAATACAGGAAGCAGCGTGGTCAGCAACTCCAAAAACAAGACCACAAGAAAAACAATCTGAAATACTGCCAATGCAAATCAAAGAGCTGATAGCAATCAAGAGAAGAAGGAGAAGAATATGGCAAAACTCCCGCCAGCCCGTAGACAAAACCAGACTCAATATGGCAATCAGAGAGCTAAAAGAAGCGATCCAGGATTTAAAAAATTCTCACTTCGAGGAATATGTAAAATATTTAACTCCCACAGCAGCTACTGAATACTCGCTGTGGAAGGCCACAAGACGGCTCAAAAGACCTAAAACATCAGTTCCGCCAATCAGAAAACCAGATGGTAATTGGGCTCGCAGCCCTAAAGAAAAGGCAGAAACATTTGCTGAACACCTGCAGAAAGTATTCCAACCATTCCCACGAAGTGCCAATGTTAGTGATGCAAACATAATAAATTACCTAAAGGAACCAGGACAAGAATCAGTACCATTAAAGGCATTCTCTCCAAAAGAAATTCTTCTATGCATCCAAAATGAACTCAACGAAAAGAAAGCTCCAGGTTTTGACCTGATAACAGTTCGCACACTAAAAGAACTACCAAAGAAGGGACTAATGATGCTCACATCAATCTTTAATGCCATACTAAGAATCGAACACTTTCCTGCTAACTGGAAAGTTGCCGAAATAGTAGTTATTCCCAAACCAGGTAAAGACCCAAAAGAACCAGCCTCATACAGACCCATTAGTCTACTGCCAGTTATCTCCAAATTATTCGAGAAAATGTTACTCAAACGAATCAAACCAATCTTGGTAAAAAATAACATCATCCCAGATCATCAATTTGGCTTCAGAAACCACCATGCCACGATTGAACAAGTTCACAGAGTCACAAATGTCATCAGAAATTGTTTAGAAAACAAAGAATACTGCTCGGCTGCATTTCTCGATGTCAGTCAGGCATTTGATAAAGTTTGGCATGACGGCCTACTTTTCAAACTTAAAAACAACATGCCATCAAAAATATATAACATCTTGAAATCCTATCTGTCTAACAGATATTTTCAAATCAAATTTCAAGGCGTACACACCCAACTGTACCCAGTTAAATCCGGCGTCCCACAGGGCAGCGTTCTGGGACCAATGTTGTACACTGTATATACAGCTGATCTGCCAACAAAACACACAACAACAACAGCAACATTTGCGGATGACACCGCCATTCTAGCTGTCGATTCTGATCCAGAAACCGCCTCAGATCAGTTACAAGAAAACCTTAACCTAGTCCAAGACTGGTGCCAAAAGTGGAGAATACAACTAAATCCAACCAAATCAACTCATACGACCTTCACATTAAACAGACAAACATGCCCAGCCGTGAACCTCAATGGTACAGAACTACCCCAAGCCGAGGGAGCGAAATATCTTGGGATGACACTAGACCGAAGATTAACCTGGCACAATCACATTACTGTCAAAAGAAAACAACTCGGCATCAAAAGAAACCAATTATCATGGCTCATAGGTAGAAAATCTCAATTGTCAATAGAAAATAAATTGCTGCTATATAAAGTCATCCTTAAACCGATTTGGACGTACGGGATTCAATTATGGGGCACAGCCAGCAGATCATCTACAGCAGTACTGCAGCGGTTTCAATCAACTACATTGCGTATGATTACAAATGCCCCATGGTATGTTACCAATGACACACTACACCATGATTTGAAGATGCCAACAGTAAAAGAAGAAATTGGAAGATTCAGCACCATATACCAACAAAGACTGGAACACCATCCGAACACACTCGCAATGAATCTCCTAGATAATAGTGAAACCATCTACAGACTCAAAAGACATCACGCACTCGACCTACCAAACATAGCATAATCTTGCATTGTATAAGTGTAAATTAATTAATGAATTTAATTAAGTGTGGCGAGTACCGCCACTAGGCGTAAACTCCTTCATGTTAAATGTGCTTATATAGTATTAGTTTATAGTTCTGGCGAACTGATTACTAATAAGACCCAATAAAAACTTCAACAAAAAAAAAAAAAAAAAATTACTTTTATTATTGTTTACTCTCTGTATTCTAATTCTTTTCCATATTTCATGTAAATCATATTCAATCAGATTATAAATTATTATAAATGTCATCTACTTTGAACAGCTTTAGTTCAAAGTCATGTTTGTATGTTGTCTAAAACAATTGATAGTTTCCCTTAAATCCCATAAATATGTTACCGTCATACTAAATCATATTCATTACCTACACTTATTCCCTATACTTCTAATCCTCGAGTTTCAAGCTACAACCCGGTGACAGATATTATCCAGACTTAGGTCATAATCATATGACACTAAATTTTAATCAGTTTAGAAGATTAGAAAACAAAGTCTTGAGCGCTTTAGTAATCTTATAATATCTGTAACAAATGAAATTTAAGAACGACTACTTCAGGGGGTAAAAACTCTCAAAGTGGGCGTAACTTGGAACTTGTATTTCCCTATCGTTCTCAGGAGAGTAGGTGGGGTAGGTGGCTCAGTAGTATCGAGCCGGCCTGTAAATCTTGAGAACCCTGGTTCGATCCCTACAATCGACAAACAATTTTCACCAATTTAAAATCTACCCCTGTGGCTCTCCCTCCACTAACATCTTTGGGGGCCGTGGTTTGACGGCTGGTAACCGCACTTCACGCGAAGAAATATATCACTTACCGAAATCTGCTACGGCAGAGTGCCACACCTAGTAATGGGTAAAAGGCGTGATGATATATTTATTTATTTATTTACTAATTGTTAGTTCAAATAACAGTTCATAAGCTGTTAATATTTTACTGTTTGACTGTATTTTACTCATTGTTGGCACCTTTTGGCGCTGAAGTGTTCACAAAGATTGTCAGCTTAAGGTGTTCGTTTTGTTGTATACACATATATGTAAATATATAGTTGTATAGATATCTGAAATAATTTAAGGTTTCGCAGTCTGAAGAGCCCAATACAATTAAATCACACGGCAAGTATTATTATTGCAATACATATTATAATAATTATTAACAATTTATAATTTGTAATATATATTTAAAAAGGATTTAATTATATGATATATTATATTATATTTTTGAAAGGAGCTTATGATGAGGAAATATTTATGCTCGAAACGTCCCAAAAATAAATATTTTAAAAAAACATTGGATTCTGAAGCCTTTATTTATTTAATATAACAATTTATAATGTTCTGAGAGAAAATTCATCACTATTCTTTTGTCGAATTTAGGTAAATTACAAGCGAAGAAAAGAAATAATTTCAAATAAAAATATAAAAGTGTCATTCGAGAAGAGTCGAAACAAGCATAAACTATTCGACAATATTTTTTTTTTATTCTAATAATCTTAAATTTGAAGTTATTTTTAATGGGCAAACTTAACAGTATTTTTCGGTATTTGGACTACTAGGTAGAGATCAACCGCCTTAAACTCCTGGCGGAGAACTCAGAAATCTTTCTGTCAGCTTTCCCGTTATACTAATAATTCATTGGGTTGACGGTAGAAAACTTGAAACAAACTCAGACAGAAACATTTGCGAATCGTCTGCGCAGTAGCAGTGCACACAGTACAGTGAACTGACAACTGACCGTGTAGCGTGGATAGGTCAGGCATGGCATGATGGTGGCTTCTTTCTCGTTCTAAGAATCTATTTATCCTCGACCTTATTTAATCTAGTAATCTTGTAAACAAACATGCGTGAATAGTTACAATATTAACGTAAGGGCATAGATTTATTAGAATCTTCAGGCAAGACGTCATTATTGTAGTGCAGTGATTTTCAACCACTGAGTCGCGGCAATTCCGTGTGTCGCCAAATTTTAGAAATGTATATAGTAAAAATTAGAATTTTTATTACGAGTCAAGTTTAAATTAAAGAAAAGTACTAAGTTTCTATTTTCTTTGTATGCCTGGTAACTATTGAAATAAGCGCGCATTTAATATCTTTTTCGCGCGTTGCCATTGTAAACGCGCGCATTTAACATCTTTTTCGCGCGTTGCCATTGGAGACGCGCTAAAAAGATATTTTTCGATTGTTTCACAGAAAACGTCAACTTTACGATGACAAATGAGAGCGTAATTGTCAAATTTTCATAGCAATCGTAGAAAACAATATTATTAAAATTTTCTACATCTTATTTGTGTGAATTCGGATTTTCAGTATTATCCAACATAAAAACGAAAAAAAGATCGAGACTGTTAAATGTAGAAGACGATTTTTACGACCAAATATAAATGAAATTATCAAAAAGCATCAAGCTCAAATGTCTCATTCTTATTATTAACTTGTAATTAATCCCTTAATAAACGTACTGTTATTTTTGTAGTACATATTATATTATTTTATTTTCCCTTCAAAATTATTATCACAAACTATTTTACACAGTGTATTATAGGTAGGTAAACAACTTTTAAACTTATCTATTTCTTTGTGTGTCGCCAAATTTTGAAATCATTAAAAGTGTGCTGCAACAAAAAAAGTTGAGAATCACTGTTGTAGTGTATAGGAGGATGTTGAACAATTGCTACTCTTTTTATTTTCTCTTCGCTCTAATTTGTTCAAGAGAATTATGTATAAAACGCACCATAAAACTATCATTTTTAATATCATTTAATAACTCTGTTTCCAATTGAATGAGTTTTAATGCACAGTAACTCTTTTTAACTCAGGTTAAGATAAGCTTGTTTTATTAGATGGAAAGAAACCTGCTTTACTACCTGTTAAATTAATTATTTTCGCTTTTGTTGAATTTTGAATGCATGTAATTTTTCATATTTTAACTTAACGCCCACTATAACCGATAAATCATTTCATAATATATTTTGTGTATACCACAGGCATAGTTTTCTGTTATCGGTATAGTGCAAAAACAGTTAATTGCGAAATTGATTGTTATATAATATACATTTTTGGAAAACGTATAATATAATATATAACGGTTTACTTGTATTAAGCGTGTATTTAACTAGCAGCGGATTTTTAGTGAACGAAAATAAGTATTTGTCAATAACCAATGACTTATTATGATTATAGATCATTGGCAATAACACACTGGAATCGAACGCTAGACGTCTATACGCGCTCAGAATTATATAAAATAAATAAATATATCATCACGCCTTTTATTCATTACTGGGTGTGGCACTCTGCCTAAGCAAAACTCGGTAAGTGATATATTTTTTGGCGTGAAGTGCGGTTACTAGCCGTTAAATCACGGCCCCCAAAGATGTTAATGGAGGGAGAGCCACAGTAAAAATTGTTTGTCGACTGTGGGGATCGAACCAGGGTTCTCAAGATCCACAGCCCGACTCAATACCACTGAGGCGCTCTGAATTATAAATCTGATATTATTAAGTTGCAATTACTTTTATTAACAGGCGCGGTGGCCGAGCGTGTTAATGCACATCTCTTAACATACTGTGTCGTCACCCGAATCAAGGTTCGTCAGTTCGAATCCGCCTGTCGACAATGTGTGATTTGTCATTAAATATAAAAATACAGTTCCATGTATTTATCACACTCAGGATCTATAAGTTAGTCACTTATACGCCTTAAAATAATTTGACTAAAGACCCCGGAAGTACGGCAGTGTAAAATCTGCGGCTCGGTGTGCTCGGCCCCTATGTTTCGAACGGAATGATAGGACATCATTATTTAATTATTTGTATTTCCTATTGATTTCTATTTCTACCATCATCACAAGACACAGCAATTTGTTTCATAACAATTTAATAATGAGAAATGTCTTGGCTATTTGTCGCAGAATGAGATGTTTACTTTGCCGTCAGTTCTGGAACAACAGTAACAGTAGAAGTGGCAGTGGAGCAGTTAAGAGCAGAATTATCAGGAATCGATTAATGTAATTGATACAATTTATGCTCAATTTGAGTCACGACACGATAGCATTTCTCTATAACACGACACAGGAAACATTCCATTGGAGAAAAATATTTTAGTACATGCATTCGGTAGTGACTAATTATTTTAATTATTGCCAAGGAATTTTATTGACATTTAATTCCATATGCTCCAGAATTATTCTTGATTAACGTCAATAACTTTTAATGCATTGAGGATCATTCTATTATGTAGACAATGACTATCGGAAATTTGACTAAAAATTATTTTAGTTACAATTGCGCGTTTCAATATAATCAGGTGTCAAATTATTACAAAAAACTACAAGTACATTTTTACTTTTATCAAAATCAATAATAATTTATATTTTTGAAAATAGCTACATATATTAATTTCATTTTGTATATACCTATTGTTGTTCATACTTAAATAAATATAATAAATATATCATCACGTTTTTTACCCATTACTGGGTGTGGCACTCTGGCGTAACAGGTCTCTCTCTGTAAGTTATATATTTCTTCGCTCGAATTGCGGTTATTATACTTGCAAGTTTATACTCCTAGGTAGATAAAAGTTTCAAAGCACTAAAGAATTAAGCAATGCAAGAATGAATACATGTATGAATTTTACCCATTACTGGGTGTGGCACTTATATTGTTATATTTTTATGTATTTTATATCTTAACAAACTCAGACAGAAACAATTGCGAATCGTCTGCGCAGTAGTAAATAATAAAATAAATATATCATCACGCCTTTTACCCATTACTGGGTGTGGCACTCTGCCATAGCAGATCCCGGTAGGTGATATATTTATTTATTGGTGAAAATTGTTTGTCGGCTGTGGGGATCGAACCAGAGTTCTCAAGATCCACAGACCGACTCGAAACCACTGAGCCACCTACCCCAGTTTTAAATTTATACTGCCCAAGAAGAAATATAGCTTCGGCTGAACTTTAACAATAAAGGGATATTATTATTATTAATATATATTTTGCGTGTGAAGTGCGGTTATTAGTCATTATATCACGTCTTCCAAATATATTACTGGAGGGGAAGCCACAGGTATAATTTTTTTAATGTGGTAAAAAAATATTCATCAATAAAACCGCAGAGCGAATGACAGTTTTCGGAGCAATAGAGTTAAATTGTCTTTTTCAATTTATACAGATGTAAAAACTTTATAAAACTGTTACATTAATTGACAAAAACAAAATATATTATCAATATATTGTATCCCACCTAATTATTCATTTTAATTACCTAAATTTATCTGTATTCTATTTTTACTCCGGTCAAAAAATTTTCGCAACCCCTTTCGAAAAAAGGTTCCGCGGTCTCTGTAGAGACCCTCAAGCGTGGGTAACCAATTTTTTCCTTTAAGCACATGTAAATATTAATTTATAATCAAAGCAAACATACAAAAATAAATGTAGCTTCCAATATAAAAATAATCTGATGACGAATGACATAACATGGACCATTATGTAAGAGAAAGAATTGTGGTCTAATTGAAATAACATAAGTATTAAATTTTATTATAATTCTTTATTACAATATCAAATACAACTAAATTTTTAAATTAAGAGTAATTACTTGTTTTAAATCAAACATACATAATAATTCAAAATAATTATTTTTTGACGTTTATTAAAACCAATGAATTATTTTATTCATTCTAATGTGTATACATACGTTTTACTCAATACTATTATTATTATAAAGGGAAGTTGAAACTTTTATGACATGTGTCAGATAGGTAAAGTATTATTATATTTGACTTAATGTCTAACGGATTGTCATATATATTGTATTCAAATTATTTATTATATGGTAACACTAGAAAGATATATAATCCTATTAGAAACAATCTTTAGATTAGGGGTGCAATGTTTATTCGCCCTAATATTGAAAATGATGATTATTATATTAATTAAATTTATGGCCAGTAAAATTAAATTTGATAAATATTATTCTAAATACGGGGTAGGTGGCTCATTCGATTCCCACAGCCGACAAACAATTTTCACCACGATAAAACTATCCTTGTGGCTCTCCCTCCGCTAACATCTTTGATGGCCGTGATTTGACGGCTGGTAACCGAACTTTACGCGAAGAAATATATTACTTAGCGAGAACTGCTATGTCAGAGTGCCACACCCAGTAATGGGTAAAAAGCATAATGATATATTCCCCTTTTGCATTAAACTTGTGAGTTGAAAAATAATCTACCTAAATATTTGTAGAGAGTTCGATAAATTAGAAAATCATTCTTCAGTTTCTGTCTTAAATTTGTTGACATTTCGCAAATTTGAAATCTGTCGAATTATTTTTAATTTATTCTCACTCTCTTATTATATTATTACTGATAATTATCTTATTTGACTTCGTTTCTATTAACACAAATCTATGATAATTCGCAAACTCTCGCTTGTGAAATAAGAGCGCTAATCATAACAGCCCGATTAAACCACATTTTTTTACTTGCTCTTCCTAAATAATAATAATAATTTTATTTTAATTTATATATCGGGCCAACTACTCCGGTCATTAGTATGGCCGCCACGGGCGGGACCCGAGCCCACGACCTTATGTTCGTCAGTCAGACCCTCAACCCGCGCGGCCACTACGCGGGACACTAAATTATTTATTTTAAGTGTTTGTACTAGTTTTAATATACGAGTTTCTGGTGTATGTGGTATGTACATAAACAAGAAATGAAGACAATACTGTCGTTCTCAGAATTTGAGGAAAAGGCGGGAAAATAAATATAAGAACATATGTATTTACTATTTTATTTGTTATACAAGTCAAGATAAGAAACACGGAACAATATATCAATGTTTCCTGTTGATAGAAACTGTAATAAATATTGTACTTACAAACTATTTTTTGGATAGAAATTATTATTATTACCTTCAGATTTAATTAACGTACTTTCTTGTACTTCGGGAATAAAAAAATCTATAACTCATTGATTTATATAGATTTTATACTGGAGAAAGCGTTTCTTCAGTTATAGGGAAAGTATATCCACAAATACTTCAACAATAACGAAGCATTCTTATTTATAGGAAAGAGTTAAAAATCTCTAAACAAAAAATCGTTATCAAAAGTTAAAAATCAGACTTTCACATGTTTCTTGTAAATTTGTTGTTATCGCGATTCTTTCAACGCTTGCTGCGTTTAGAGTAAATGCGTTTCCGTGTTAAATAAATGCAGGCACTATGTTAACAAACCAACAACAATATGTAAATGGTTCGAAAGTTTTCTGCGATGTGTTTCACCCTGGATGGTGCTGACATCTGTAGTCGACAACGTTAAACACTTTGCCACGAACAGTGACCGTCAAACAATTGTTTTTACAGGTCTTACAAGTTTCTAGCCTAAATACTGTTTGATTTTTGATTGTATTTTTATAAGTTCTCTTATTAATTTTTTGTACTCGTTACTAAACTACAGGTATGATTACCTTTAATAATCACACAACTTAATAATATTAGCTCTGTACTCGTAACCTTGAAAATGGCAGTTCCCGCACACAACACTCAATTTGTAACAAGTGCTTCCCGATCGACTCGACTGTAAAAATTGCAAAAAACACTGGCCTTTTGGAATATTCTAAAATAAATCTATGTCTTTATAATAATAAAATCTAATTTATAAAATACAACTTCCCTGAATTTTCCTTTATTCAAAGTTTGTGAAATAAGAGTAATTTGTTAAAATTCTTGGGGTTCGGTTACTGTAATAGTTTTTATCGGTAAAATTTCGGTTTCGTTTATCGCTTACGGTTTTTTGAAAATATTATATAGGTTACTGTTTCCGTTTTAAAAAAATATATATTATGTTTTCGGTAGCACAAGCTCTGTTTTTGCCTGTTTAAAGAGCAGTGTATTTGGGTGTTTTAGCTATCTCTAACATGTTAAAACCGTGCTCATAAAACACCCAAAAACAAAGCTTGTGCTACCAGCCAATATCTTTACTATTTATTAAGTCCTGTCAAACCAAGCATCCGCAAATATTAGTAACTGAAGACAAAAAGAAATCAAATTATACGAGTATTAAGGATCATAATATATATAAAAAAATATTGTTAATTTTGTAATATATTATTTTTACTCTTGCAGATGCAGCCTTATTTCTCCAGGGAGGGTCAGGGCCACATTACGTATTTTTGGAGACGATCGTAGAAGAAACCAGTGATGACTTGAGATCGGAGAGCGACAGGTCCGGCTCCAGAGCGTCTCCAGTGGGCTGGTTGGCGACCGACTCTGAATCCGGATCTGTTATTCATGTTGATTTAGAAGGAATGGGTAAGAAATATATTTTTTTATTATAATTAATATTATTTATTGATTAACTTTGAATTCAAAGTTATAATTATGAAGTCAATAATTAGAAATTATAATAATTATGTTTATCCTACACACATATTTTGTATTCACGTGTCTTTACAAAGATATTTATCAGTATGTATTCCACTGCCTACTATACAGATTAGCTGATTAGTAGACAGTGATATAGCGAAAATTAGGCCATAATGAGAATGCTTAACTCTCAAAATTACTTTCTTACAATGCCCACGCTTTTCATACTTTTGCAGGTAGGCTGTAAGGTAACGCCAATAGCGAAAGGATGAGGTAAAATTATAATATAAAAAAATAAAATTAATATTTACATACCTAGGAATATTATGAGTATCATTACAGCTTTAAGACATCTAAGGCCTGTTATGACTCATAACATCCGTGGTTTGTTCAATAGTTTACCGGTTTCAGAATAAAAACACGTTAACGTCATTAATAAATATAATGTTTTGAAATTATTTTATGAATAACGTCATTGTCATCATTTTAGAAGGTGATCAAGTAAGTCTGTGGTCTGTATATTTTTATTTAACGCCATGGTTACAATTGTTTTGTCATATTTTTAAATATTGTATTATTTAAATGTCATAACAACGTGGTCAGAAGAAGTAATCTTTGTATTATTGTAAGGATGAGGTAAAATTATAATATAAAAAAAAAATATATCATCACTCCTTTTACCTATTGCTGGGTGTGGCACTCTGACGTAACAGGTCTCTGTAAGTTATATATTTCTACGCTCGAATTGCGGTTATCATACGTTGTAAGTTTATATACCTAGGTAGATAAAAGTTTCAAAGCACTAAAGAATTAAGCAATGCAAGAATGAATACATGTATGAATTGTCGCGTAAAATGCAAAATAGTAGCATACCTACGATGACATTGGCTGTAATTGTATGCAGCTATTCAAATCCAAATGACTCATTTTGTTGTAACCTTTATTATTAAACAGAAAACAATAAATATCAATTACAGTCACATGATTTGTATAATTACTTCGAGTTTTGAGATCCTGGTTCATATTCATATTTACTTAGAAATGTTAAATACTTACTCATATAAATACATAAAATACCCATTACTGGGCGTGGCACTCTGCCGTGGCAGATTTCAATAAGTGATATATTTCTTCGCTTGAAGTACGGTTAACAACCGTAAAATCACGGCCCCGAAAAACGTTAGTGGCAAGGATAGTTTTAATGTGGTAAAAATTGTTTGTCGGCTGTGGGAATCGAACCCGGGTTCCCAAATCCACAGGCCGACTCGATACCACTGAGCCAATTACCTAATATAACTCATATAGCCAAATATATTTCCAGTTTGCATCATACCACTATAGTAATATAATATAATTTTTTGTTGTAATGTTTGTAATATATTCTTCTTCTTCTGATGGCACTACATCCCAAATCGGGCCTGGGCCTACCGGACACACCGAGTCGTAGTTTTTACATTGCCGTACTGCCAGTTTTAATAGTCGGATGCTACATTATTTAAGGCGTATAAGTGACTAGCTTATAACGCCCGAGTGTGATAAATACATGTAACTGTATTTTATGACAAATCACACATTGTCGACAGGCGGATTCGAACTGACGAACCTTGGTTCGGGTGACGTCACAGTATGTTAAGAGATGTGCCTTACCACGCTCGGCCACCGCGCCCATTTGTAATATATTATTTGTTTTAAATAAATTATTTGTTTTAAAAATTCAATTTTAAAACAAGGAAAGAATCTTTCAAAATTTTCATTGATTTAATTCATACTTGTAGTTGCGCAGACATTTTGTTTTTCAACAGCATATTAGACATTAAACTGAGGGTGTTTATAATTACAATAAACAGACAGGAACTAAAATATCAGGCTGTGCTTCAGGCACTTTGATCGAATGAATATTGTTTTTTGATCTGCTTTGTTTGTATTATGAACAAATATAGAAAAACATATAAAAAGTAAAACAAATAGTTTAATATTTTCTTTCCTGTTACCACAATTTAAATGAGAGTTCATAGAAAAAAATCGGCCAACATTTTGCTTCTCTCCAACAATACCAACATAATTATTAAAATTGGTCGAATTTAACTTATTTTATAGAGATTCAGACAAAGTTACACTTTAATTCACATATTTTCCGGGTCTCACTCTCTCAGGCTTGTACTGTATTGATATCTAAAGAAAATAAGAACGTACAGTCAGACTGAGAAATCAAACGATGCACGTTATTGGTGACGTTTTCAATGAAGTCATAGATGCAAAAATCGAATTAACAAAAACAATTGTTAACAATTTTAAATTGTATATTTAGCTTTATTTTAAGGATAAAAGTTGAAAAATAATGTTAATATAGATTTTAGGACACGGAACTGTCAAAATTGACATTGACATTGGCGTCGCAACAAAAAACTACATGTGATACACTACACATCTATTAGGGACTAACTCTGTACCGTCTTACAGCAGCACGATTTTTTATAATACCTCGCTTACATAGCAACTCCAAGATGTGTGGTAACAATTATAACAAAAGTTATTTAGTTTTCTGTTTTTTTTTAAAATACAACATTTTAACAGTTACAGGGCTGTATATATATGAGGTATGCAAATTTATAGTGCCTAATAAATCGTCTTTTGATTTAAATGCGGACATGCATGGGATAAATACTCGACAAAATAACAATTTTCATATATCTAGAACTAAATATAAAAATGTTAGAAATGCACCTCACGTTTTAGGGCTTCATATTTATAATAAACTTCCAACAAAAATTAAATCTTGTGAAACATTAAAACATTTCTTAAAAAATTAAAGATATTTTTGGTGGAAAACTCATTTTATAATATACAAGAGTATTGTGATTTAAAAACATAATTTGTTGCTATGCCTTTGTCTCTGTCGGGATCTCAGACTGCAATATTGTTTGTGTATTTCAAAATGAAATTTTATATGTAATAATGACCTGTCATGTCTAAATTGTACTTTTTTTTGACGTTTTCTATACATGTTTGTAATGTGTCTCCAGAAAAATAAAATTATTATTAGATCCACATCGTGTACCTATATTTTTACAGTGTAATATTACTGTAGTAAAACGAGCAAAGAAAGCAATTTTGACTGTACTCCACTAGACATTTCTGCAGTTGCAAATATTGCTGTGTCAAATTTGTTGCTAGAAAAATCGAAACATAAATATAACGCTCAATATGACCCTTTTCTTCGATGGTGTACAAACAAAAAACTCAAGATTCTGAGAACGTTCTTTTAACTTACTTCTGCAGTGAATCTGAAAAATGTTTTTCATCTACACTTTTGTCTCACTATTCAATGTTGAAAACTACACTAAATTTTAATAAATACCACCGGTTTTGGAACTGTTTGTTTATTTAACTATTTAAAGATACAAAAAATTGGTACGAAGGATTCGTTTAAAAATGGGACGCGTACATTTCGATCTCAGCACATATGAAGTTAGTCACGTATCGAATCGACTATTTTCTGCACACAATTAAATTTACTTCTCAAACGATTTTCTAAAAAAAATTAACATCAGTTTTGAGAGTCAACTTTTGTTTTCATTTTAATTTTCTTACAAAATTATGCACCATGATGTATTTGATCAATTTTAAGAGGTTCTAGTTCTTATGGAAAGTATGTAAAAGAAACATTATTGCCAGGTTTACTATCTGTGTGTTGTAGCACTGGTTAAGCATGGGACGCTTACTTAAATAACACGCTGTATGTTTGGCTGCTTACATTACTTGAAAATCGCTTTTTACGAAACATATCTAAATACTGTGTGAATGATGTTATAAATATTGGTGACGTGCATTATTTGTTTTCTTGACGCGACTGTATTTCATTTGCATCTAAATTACTAATTAAATTTTATTTTACACATTTTGTAATCTGTAATATCAAGTTAAAGTTTTATAAAAAATACTCATTTGTTATGATAGCTAAGGAATTGAAACAAAATTCCAAACAACAATATAAAGTTTTAACTGTCAAAATATTAAACGTGATTGTTATGTAAACCAGGTAAAATATCAAGCAGTTATTTATAATTATGTTTCAATACCATGACTATCAAATGAGCAATATTTATAAAAAAATTACTCGATTTTACCCGTTACAAAATTTGATTAGTGTTTTAAATTCAGAATTAAATTTTTTTTAAGGAAAGTCTTTTGTGCTTTATTTATGTACAATTTTTTTGTATCAACTTATTACTAACTTAGTCAAAACTCAACTTAAAATAAGTTTATTTCCTTATTATTTCATCGCTTTTATTGTTAAATTTTAATTGTAATTATTATTTATACATATATTTTTTGAGTGAAAAATTATTATCGTTATTTTTCTTTAATCATAAGTTAACATTTTATATCCGAAAGATTTGGATTCAATTCTAATTCATTCTCAAAACTCAACTCTTGTTTTTCATCCTCCTCATAAATCTTTGAGTTTTGTGTTTCGTGATTTGACGATAGATAACCACGTTACACGCATAAACTATAAAAGATCTAATAATATATTTATTTTATATGATCATATTAAAATCTGTTTTGCAGATTTGTTATATCCAGAAATTAATTCACAGGCATGATTATATTTATGCCACCTCAAGCGAATGGTAATGACGTTATTGTAAAAATCGTAACAACACAAAAAAATGAAAGGTTATCGTTTTCTGTAGATTAGTTTACTCTTCTGAAGATATACATTCAGCGCAATAAACGGGAAGTAAATGAAGCGCGGACAATATCTGAACTAAAAATTATTATTGTCTGAATCTCGTAAAAAAAAAAAAATATCATCACGCCTTTTACCCATTGCTGGGTGTGGAACTCTGTCTAAGCAAATCTCGGAAAGTGATATATTTTTCGCGTGAAGTGAAATCACGGCCCCTAAAGATGTTAGTGTAGGGGGTGCCACAGGGGTAGATTTAAATTAGTGTAAATTGTTTGTCGGCTGTGGAGATCGAACCGGGGTTCTCAAGATCAACAGGCCGACTTGATACCACTGAGCCACCTACCCCATCTCTATAAAATATGTCAAATTTGGGCAATGATAATAAGTAACCCTTGTAGATAGTGTTGAAATTAGCAAAATGTTGATTTTATTTCTATGAACTATAATAATAATAATAATAATAACATTTATTTATTTAGCAAAAGATGCTACATTAGAAAAACATAGTATTGATAAAAACAAAAACAAAAAAAACATATATATACAGGGTGTTTCAGGACTAGTGTAACAAACTTTTTTTTTTTTATTAACATGTATTTTAGGAGCATTTCGGCATCTGTGGCCTCTAATACTCCGGTACAGTAATTTACATTGTGTTGTTTACGTTTTTACATAGTATTGATATTAGAGTTTTAATATGATACATCTATATTTTTTTAAAAAGGTCGATTTCTTTGAGGAAATTTACAATATTTGTTATTTTGTTTGTGTTATTTGACAGTGCTTGTTGTAGTGTTGGTGGGATATTATGTTGGTGTCTTTGTGCAGTGTATTTGTTACAGTCTATAAGAATGTGTTTAACTGTTATGGGTATAACAAACTTTAACAGCTTATTCCTGAGTTCATTTTGAGCCAAAAATGTCATATGAACATAGGTCCTATTCCTTCTAGTTACCAAAATACAAGAGGTTGAAGTTCTATAAATAACACGAAATTTTCAAATTTTTGTAATCAAGATACTTTCGGAAAACAAGAGTTTTATTGAAAAGTTATACCTTATTTGTCTTAATTAATTTTATTTATTAATAATAACATGCATACGAGTTCAAGGCGCTCATTTTGAACACTTGCTGTAATTTTTTTTAAATTTGTTATTTTATTTCATATTATGTTAACCTATTCCATGTTTGGTTATGTTGTTCTGTGTCTATTTAATTGTATCATTTTATGTTTTGTTCTCTAAATCGTATTCGTTAATATTAATAAATAAAATTAAGTAATGTCCGAAAGTATCTTGATTACAAAAATTTGAAAATTTCGTGTTATTATAGAACTTCAACCTCTTGTATTTTGGTAACAAGAAGGAATAGGACCTATGTTCATATGACATTTTTGGCCCAAAATGACCTCAGGAATAAGCTGTTAAAGTTTGTTACACTAGTCCTGAAACACCCTGTATATTAACATAACTGTTTCTGTGTGGAAAAGTATGAATTTAAACACTTTTTAAAAGTATATAGATTTTTACATTCTTTTAAACATGTTGGTAATGAATTACACATACTGAGGCCGTCGTAAAAAACTGATTTGCACGTTATACTTTTATTGTATTTATTTATATTGTCATTTGAATTTTGAAAACATCAGATATAAACATAGTGCCTATTATATTATAAGTTTTACTTTCCTTAATATTTGATATATTTTAGAGGTTTTATTAGATTTGTTCATTTTACAAATAAAGTACAAACAAAAAGTAACCTCCATTCGATCAAAACGCCAGAGGATTTACTTTCTAACTGTATATTGAAATTGTAAATGATGAAAACAAAATGAGTGACCTACAATCTATTTAATTGATGTAATATGATTTAAAAATAATAATAATAATAGTTAAAAGGAAATTAAACTTTATCGTTTTTTAAAGGTAATGTATATTCCCGTTCTCTGCATCACGCAATACTGTCTTAAGCGGCACGTTGCATACATTTACAATGCATCTCCGATTTGCGATCACGCAACATTCTCGCCATACGTGCTGAAGAAGTTAGCTGATGTATCAGGCGTCATTATACTACATTTTCTGAAACGCAGTTCGTCCTATCATTTGAATATCGAATTACTACACTGTGTTGTATATCGAGGTAATTTGCATTTTATAACGAGTACTTGTAATTCTATCTTTGTTTAATATACCCACGGTGTTTTTGTTCGCGTGTTTTATTTGTTATTGTTCAATTTAAACCTTGGCGATTGCTATGTGACAAGCAATTATAATCAAAAAGCAAAAGGACATTGCAATAAGATAGGGATTTTTAATTTTTTAATTGTGATGTCATAATAAGTTATGTGTTTATATCTTAAGTTTTCATTTGTTCTAAGAGAAGTAGGAGTGTATAGACAATTTTAGTAAGAAATTCATATAAATTTATTTTAAATGATTTGTTAAAATGCTATAAATTAATTTTCTATTTATAAAATTGCACTCACAAGTAAACGAATTATATTTGTCTAAGGGCTATTTCACACGAGCGATATTTGTCTGACGATAGTATTGAAAGTATGCAATGGCAGATTTCATTTGGGAACCGTGCGGTAAAATTACCATACAATAGTTTTTATCGTATAATAATAAAGTTATTCTGCTGCAATCATTAGGTTAAAGTTTAGAAACTCTGTAGATATTGCAACGCCATCTTATAACAAAAGTGATCGTACTTATTACAACTAATAATATTCGCCTTCTTCCTCTATGTACATATATACCGGGTGGTGCTCGGTGAGTGCGAACATAGGAATTTAACATGGGATATTAGTTTTATGCAATTTCCTGCTCTCCTGTACATTTTACGGAAAAAACTGCAGAGGGAAGATTTGTTCAGAATTAAAAGTTACCCATGAAACTGTTTTTACATGTTTTATTAAGTTTTTGGTTTAGCCGTAACATTAAAAATAAATTTCGAAATTTCTGTTACTTTGTAGTAATAGCCATGACTTTTCTTTTATTTTTATGACAAATGCGTTAAATGTCAATTTTTGATGTTTATTAAAGTTAATCTTATAATTTAAATTAAATCAAAAAAATTACATTTTTTATTCTTTGAACAAAGTTTTATTTTCATATTTAATAATAAATCAGTTTCAAGTTTATCAACAATTTCAATTTTTTTAAAAAATTTTAAATTACAATAATTTAATGTGAAATAATAAGTAATAATTGTAACAATATTATTTAATATACCTACATAAAAAAATAAAGAAATTACAATAAATGTTCAAACAAGCCACCATTTTCAGCAAGACAATAACCAAGTCTATTGTAAAACGAAGTTCTAACATTGGCTAATTGCCTGTCAGTAATATTATCACATTCTTCGAATATAGCTTGTCTTAGTAAATCTAAATTTTCGTAGTGTTTAGAGTAAATTTTACTTTTAAGATGCCCCCACAAAAAAAAATCGCAAGGAGCTAGGTCCGGAGATCTTGCAGGCCAATTTATTCCACCACCACGACCAATCCACCGATTAGGAAAAACCAAATCTAAATATTCCCGCACATTTATTCCATAATGAGCCGGGCACCCATCCTGCTGGAACCAAATATCCTCATCTACTGCAGCTGCCTCATCCAATGCAGGACCTATATGATTTTGCAGAAGTTCTAAATACATATCAGAATTTAAATTTCCCATAATTTCAAATGGTATAATCCTGTTCTTAAAAATTCCAACCCAAATATTAATTTTCTCAGGATATTGGGTACCTGTACACACAGTTAAATGATGATTTTCTGTGGTCCACATACGAGTATTCTGAACATTTGGTTCATTATTTAAAGTAAATGTACATTCATCTGTAAAACAAATCGACGAAATAAAGTGCTGGTCCCGATTTGCCTTTTCTTGCATAATTTCACAAAATGTACTTCTAGTTTCAAAATCAGCCAAAAGAAGTTCTTGATGTGTTTGAAATTTGTAAGATTTATATCCATGTGTTCTCAGAACTGTTGAATGATGCAAACCACATTCAGAAGCAATATGTCTTATGCTGTACCTTGAATTTTGAGATATCATAGCCAATACCAATTCTTCATTCACTTCGTTATGACGTATTCTGTTATTATTATTATTGCCTTCATTACCATCGGTCACAGCTACACTAGCTGTACTCTCAAATTTTGTAACCAGTTTTGAAATTGTTGATACACTTGGAATTGGTTTATCTTCATATTTAATTGAAAATAAATCCCGCACCCTCCTATAACTATTTCCTCCATAATAATTTTTAATAATGAAGACACGTTCTTCGTTTGAATAAACATTCATTTTATAGCTTACACAAAGATTTAATTTAAATTATAAGATTAACTTTAATAAACATCAAAAATTGACATTTAACGCATTTGTCATAAAAATAAAAGAAAAGTCATGGCTATTGCTACAAAGTAACAGAAATTTCGAAATTTATTTTTAATGTTACGGCTAAACCAAAAACTTAATAAAACATGTAAAAACAGTTTCATGGGTAACTTTTAATTCTGAACAAATCTTCCCTCTACAGTTTTTTCCGTAAAATGTACAGGAGAGCAGGAAATTGCATAAAACTAATATCCCATGTTAAATTTCTATGTTCGCACTCACCGAGCACCACCCGGTATATATATATATATATATATATATATATATATATATATATATATATATATATATATATATATATATATATATATATATATATATATACCGCGTGTAACACGAAAAGTGAAACATAGGCGTTTAACATGGCAAATCAGTTTTACCGTGCGCATTGCTTCCCTAATTATTTTAGGAAAAAATGTTTCAAATAAATGTTGTAAAGCATAAAATTCTACATCCGAATCAATAAACAAAATTCATTTTGACTACTTCATAACTGCAGAAATTAAATTTGAAAATTCACACATTGACAGAATGACGATATTGTGTCCTCGATTCTACGATATTATGTAGATTATTTTGTGACCAGTACCGATAATTATGACAGTTTGGTTCGCCATTCATGGTAAATGTGCATTCATCTGTGAATAAATTAAATTGAAATTACGTGAATTTTCAAATTTAATTTCTGCAGTTATGAAGTAGTCAAAATGAATTTTGTTTATTGATTCGGATGTAGAATTTTATGCTTTACAACATTTATTTGAAACATTTTTTCCTAAAGTAATTAGGGAAGCAATGCGCACGGAAAAACTGATTTGCCATGTTAAACGCCTATGTTTCACTTTTCGTGTTACACCCGGTATATTCAATGGTATTACGAGGATCATTTGATAAGTCTGGTAAATTTCCAAGAGATGGCGCCTAAACTTGTATGTACTACAAAGTTAATTTTGGCGCCATCTCTTAGATATTTACCTTCAAATCTCTTTTCCATAAGCAATGCTTAGTTTAATTTTCGTAGGCGTTTGAAGTGATTGTCAGCAGTTTCTAAAAATGGATAAAAATGATTTTAGAGCAGTGGACTGCCGCGTAAATCAAAGCTGAGTTAGACGAAGTCCATGGGTACCCAGCTCCTTGGTTGAAAACTGTTTATTTTTGGATAAACAAATTACACATGGCCGAACGTCGACTTAAGATGAAGAAGAAGTCACCACATCAGATATGGTAGAAAAAGTCCATCATATAGTTATGGAAGACCGTCGATTCAAAATGCGTGATGTTGTTAAGGGCGTAGGCATTTCCACTGAACTAGTGCATAACTAGCATGCAAAATTAGAGGTCAAGAAGGTGTGTGCAAGATGACCTCCGACCAAAAGATATTTCAGCGCAGTGTGTTACGATGTTTAATCGGAATCCGCAGAACTTTTTTGCGTCGATTCGTGACCATGGACGAAACCTGAATTCACCACTATACACCCGACACAAAAAAACAATTGAATAAATGGATACTGCCTGGTGAAAGTGCGCCAAAGAAGGCGAAGACTGTTTTGTCGGCTGGAAAGGTTATGGCCACAGTCTTTTGGGATTTTCAAGGAATTATCCTCACCGATTATTTACGAAAAAATAAAAATCATTACAGGAGCGTACTATGCAACGATACTGGACCATTTAAAAACCGAGCTGAAAAATAAACGGCCATGATTGGTGAAGAAAAAAGTTCTCTTTCATCAGGACAACGCGCTGTTTCACACTTCCGCAATCTTGGTGCCGTGAAATTTCTTCCCAATTTGAAAATATGGCTCGGTGGGAAGAGATTCTTATCCAATAAAGAAGTCATCGATGTCGTGGATGTATATTTTTTAGACCTATAAAATTAAATTAACTTTAATGTTTACTATTTTTTATTCATTACTGTAACCTATCAATCCAGTGGCACGAAAATGTTTCCTTCAAGTAATGTGCAATTATTTTTGTGATTTCGGAAAAATCTTTTTGCGTTATATTCAGTACATTAAATAATATATTCCCTTCTATTTTTCAGTAAATTGGAAACACCCTGTATATATTATGTGTGTCATTAAAGTACAGATTAATACATATTTCATAAGTAGGAATAATGTATAAAAAATAGTTGAATTAACTTTTTTTTATTTTGGATCAGAAATTTTTGAAGTGTATACTTATAACTATTACACAATTGGATTTTTAACTACCAAACAATCCAAATAAAAAGTAAACTAATATGAAATTAAACCAAATTATATTTGAGAGAAAAAAATTACATATTACAATCTGTAAATATTTAATATTGCCAATGATGATATATTTTTGGCATTATAAGAGATATTCTCAATAATATTTATACATTAGAAACATTTTGAAATTTTATATTTTCAATTCTAAACGTAAGAATATTAAATGCTAAAATTTATTAATACAAATTTCTCAGAATTGTACTAGTACAAATGTCATGATGATAATAGTTATTTTTGTATTAAGTGCACGAAATGAGTGTCACTTTTAGTCGAGACCACTGGGCGAGACAAAAAAGTCATACGAACGTGCCAAAAAACAAGAATTTCGTTTACAAAATACAAACATTTTTCTACAACTATCAAAAAAGAATAACACAATAATTATTGATTCATTCAAGTAAATTGAAGGAAAACAATAAAAAATAATATTAATTTGATACTCCTGATTTGTTATAACAAATGGAACGTGATAAATAAAAAATAATAATTTAGGAATGTGCGCGAAATACTCATTTTGTGCACCGGTGCGGAACAATGCGCACAGTACTTATTTTGCGCACTAGGGTGCAAAACAGTGCGCAAAATACATGTTGTCATGGTAATGTAATTGATGAAAAATTAAAGTACTTCGCGTAGTGAAAAAATGTGAACATCTTTTGAAAGTTGTAGAAAATAGTTTTTTTTTTTATTAAGTGCGGAAAATAAGTGTTTTTCATTCGAACGCGCTAAAAGCAAGAATTTTGCCCACGAAATACAAACAACATTTTTTCTACAGTAAACTGTAAATAAAGAATAATACAATAATTATTTATTTATTTAAGTCAATTGAAGGAAAACAATCAACAATAATATTAATTTGATACTATTGATGTGTTGTAACTAATAAAACCTGACAACAAATAATTTGAGAGCATGCGCGAGATAATCATTTTGCGTACTAGAATACGAAACAGTGCGCAAAATACTCATTTCGCGTTCTAGGGTGCAAAATAATGCGCAAAATATGCGTTGTCATGGTAATGTAAATAATGAAAAAATCGCGTACTTCGCGTGAAAAAAAAATGAACATTTTGTGACAGTTGTTGTAGAAAATAGTCAATTGCTGGTTTCATGTCGTCAGTATCTCCAAATATAATTTTAAATAAATTACTCTGGTTTAGTTTTAAAAATTCAAACAAACGAATAAGTTGTACGGTTGTAGAAATATTAAATTAAAAATATTCACATGCAATTATAAAATGCACGGACCCTTTCTTAGTATGGACTTTAGGCAGTTGGTTTATTTACTCATGCGTAAAATAGGCTCTGTCTATGAATTATTACTTTCTATTATTATACTATTAAATATGTAAATAATCTTTGTGAGAAAAGGGAATAAGTCGATTTAAGATCTTTTCCCTAGTGCGTAATGAATATGTTATTTGAGAAAAAGGGTATATGTATATTTATAAGTTTTTTCTTAGATAGAATAACAAAAACGTATTACTAGACCTTTTCAACCGGATTTGCCCAAGCCTATATACTTACAAGATAGACTTAAAGCTCTTTAAGCTTTGTTCTCAAATAAAATTATTAACGGCGAGACACCAAACTTGATCCGAACACAAAATTGAAAAAATAAACTTACAATCTTTTGTCCTCCCAGTAGCGATTACACAACAGAAATAACAGTACGGAGTTAATATTTTACAGCCTAGACCGTTTGACGTTTAAAAATTAAAAATAAAATTTTATTATGTTTTATAAAATTCCATCAAATAAAAAATAATATGAAGAGCACGTTGGAAAAGTGGTACCATCATTCAGAAATATATCATTTTTCTTACTAGTTACGCAATAGTTATTTACGTAACCAGTTATGAAAAGGTTGATATTGTTTAACGAACATAATTATGTGAGGCAAACAATATCACGTTTTCATAACGCATTACGTAAAAAAATTATCTAATTCCGCTAAAATAATGTTTAAAATACATAAAATTCTAGGTTTATGACAGCTCAGTATATTTCAAAATTAATAAATTAATTTACCAAAGCGTTGTCGTGAAAATAAATTCATACAATTTGTTTTAAAGCTTATGTCATCATTGAAAATGAGTTCTGAATCCGAGACAGACCTTCCTTCTGATATCGAAGAATCTGCTAATTTTCCCGTTAACTGTTTAATACTAGAAAAATTATTAAATGTATATAAATCCTAAAAATTTTAATAAATAGTTTTTCAGTTATTTGCAAACATTTTTTAGGTAAGTTCAAACTGTCAACATTTATTATCTTTACATAACTCTTGAATGACAGTTATGAAAAAATTGACATTTCATAACGTCAAAAATTGATGTAAAACAGGACTTTTCATAACGGAATTAGGTAATAGTTATTTACGTATTAAGTGCAGAAAGATGGGTTTTTTTGAACTCGCGGTTTGCAGCATTCGCTTCGCTCATGCAGCAACGGACCACTCATTCAAAAAAAACCCTTTCTGCACGAGTTGCGTACACTATTTTTTCTACAACCATAAACCATATTTTGATAAAAATAATCAAACAAATTTCAGTAATTGTAACATCTCTGAAATTTTGTATTAATTTAGAAACTTTAAAAAGATACCTGGTTTAATGTATCCATGACAACTGACAATGACAAACTAACTCAATTATTTTGTTGATAATGAGGAAAAATTTCTCCGTGCTTTCAATTTAAAAAATGTTTGAATCGAGTGGCGAACACGTATTAGATTCTATAGACATTATAGAAGAAGCAAATGCTGCAACATTAAATTTGCTTCCATAAATATTAATAGAAAGTATAATGTATAGAGTTTATTTATATTAAATTACTTTTCTGCACTAGTGCAAAAATAATTCACATTTTGCACTAGTGCAAAAATCTGCTACTTTCATAATAAAAATAAGTTCAAAAACGCCTACTTTTTTTAATGGTTGTAGAAAAAGTATTTTTATACAATAATTATATATAATTTACACTATTTATTTATATAATTATGGGGTAGGTGGCTCAGTGGTATCGAGTCGGCCTGTGGATCTTGAGAACCCTGGTTCGATCCCCACAACCGACAAACAATTTTCACCAAATTAAATCTACCCCTGTGGCTCCCCCACCACTAACATCTTTGGGGGCAGTAATCTAACGGCTGGGAACCGCACTTCATGCGAAGAAATATATCACTTACCGAAATCTGCTTCGGTAGAGTGCCACACCCAGTAATGAGTAAAAGGCGTGATGATATATTTATTTTTTATTTATAGTAAAATATAAGAAAGAAGTCAAAAATATATTCTGAGACTAATCAATTGCTTGATTGATTATTTATTGATACACCATTATGTACAAAAGTTTAAAAAATAAACTAAAATGTTCAAAACCTTCGAAAATAATCGAAACTACTATCAACTGATAAGATGTAGTGCCATAGAACTGCCCCTGAGACTATTAGAAGAGTGTTTGGTGGAAATGCCCAAGTATTTTCTATTATTTTCAAAGCTCGAATGATACACGTATTGATTCTTTCATCAATTGAATTGCTTAGCATATGTATATTCGCTGTAATACCAAGAAATAGTCAGTTTTATTTCCCTAATTTACTTTTCTAATTTACTTCTATACAGGGTGAGTCTGGGAAGATGAACCCCCCTTAACTTTTTTATTATAAGAAATAAAAAAATTTTCTTCAAACTGCAGTTTTAGTATATTAATATACTATTTTATGACACATATAGAAATTTTGTATAAAGTCAGGTTTACATGATACGGCTATGGAACTTTTATTTTTCAAATGGGAACCTAGAATTATTTTATTGAAATAAAAAGCGCCATTTTTTTCTCTTTTCAACGATGTATTACTTGTTATAAATGTATATTTAAAAAATCGAGATAAATAAGATAATTGAGAAATGTCAGAAATTATTTTTACTCAACTATTCTAGGTGGCTATGCGATATTAAACAAATTGTAACAAGGTAAAATTAATGACAACAATGCAGATATTTATTTGTTACTTGTTTCACGTATTTTATCATTCATTTTACCTTGTTACATTTTGTTTAATATCGCATAGAATAGTTGACTAAAAATAATTTCCGACATTTCTCAATTATCTTATTTATCTCGATTTTTTTAATATACATTTATAACAAGTAATACATCGTTGAAAAGAGAAAAAATGGCGCTTTTTATTTCAATAAAATAATTCTAGGTTCCCATTTGAAAAATAAAAGTTGATAGTCGTATCATGTAAACCTGACTTTATTAAAAAGTTCTATATGTGTCATAAAATAGTATATTTAATATTCTAAAATTTCTGTATGAAGAAAATTTTTCTATTTCTTATAATAAAATAGTTAAGGGGGGGGGGGGGTTCGTCTTCCCAGACTCACCCTATATACTTATACCTATATATTTATAACATTTATTTTTTTGTTAAAATTTTTAAATTTAGTTGAATTGCGTACTCAATTCATGTTTGATAAACTGCCAACTGAAAGTCAATGAGAAAATAAATGATTCTCGCTTTTAAGACAGACAATATTTCGTAATAAGCTAACACCTAACTGTTCTCAATCTCAGGTAACATTCGAAAGCACATTAATATTCATCTGTTTTCCAAGCCGATCGTCTGTTATCTACTTCGTGTTTCGTATTTCCTCAGTAACTAACTACACGACTTACGACGTACGGCTTCTTGCTTCACGATTCGGTCAAGTGTGCCATGGAATCATTTGTTTTCCACGGCCGTCTGCTGTAAGCCGCCCTGTCATTTTTCTAATGTTTTCTCTGCGCCCACAGATGCATTCTTTTACTCAATTATTACAACTCTCGACCCACGAATAATTATACAGCAAATCGTGTAATCTTTTTTCAATTACATTTATTGCTTTGTCTATCGTGTATGACTTTCTATTTTTTCAGTTTGTGTGGTTTTATCTCTTGTGATCAATATGGGAAAATAGAGAAATCTTCAATTATTTTTTATTTGTTTTTGTTAAATAAATAAATTATAAAATTGATATTCTAGTGTCAGTGATATAAAATATTTTATGGATATGAAAGTGATTTAATGTGATAGCTTCTCGTCCTAGATTTATCCATGTTCGATTCTCTTTTGCTCCTATTATAAAAAATTATTTCGATGCTGAAAGACTACCATGTGATATGTAGCCACTTAACTAAAACTAGGAAATTCTAATTCCATTTGATGATTATTTTATACAGGGTGGTGACTAGCTCAGCCGGTCATAGGGATTTAACATGGGAAATCAGTTTTTTGCAATTTCCTGCTTCCCTAATTATTTTAAGCAAAAACGCGTCAAATAAAAGATTTAGGGCATCAAATTCTGCATCTAAATCAATAAACAGAATTACTTTTACGTGCTTTGTAACGACAGAAATTAAATATGAAAATGTCGAAAATTACGTTGAAAATATTGATAGCCATGGAATTGAACAAAAAAAAATGCTTGACGTTTTATCTGTCAAAACATTAATGTTTGAAGAAATATGGCTTACACAACCTGCGAAAAAAATCAATTTTTTAAATTGTACTATAGTGGATATAGCATTATTAGGGTCTAACGTCAAACGTTGACATTTTATCTGTCACAACGTCAAACGTTGATGTTTTGACAGATAAAACGTCAAGCATTTATTTTTTTTGTTTAATTTCATGCCTATCAATATTTTTAACGTAATTTTCGACATTTTCATATTTAGTTTCTGTCGTTACAAAGCATGTAAAAGTAATTCTGTTTATTGATTTAGATGCAGAATTTGATGCCCTTAAATTTTTATTTAACGCGTTTTTGCTTAAAATAATTAGGGAAGCAGGAAATTGCAAAAAAACTGATTTCCCATCTTAAATCTCTATGGCCGGTTAAGCGAGTCACCATTCTGTATAATATTTTGAAGTCAATACTTGTAGTAACGGTCCATATGGCTTTATTTTTGTTTAAATTTGTTTAAAAAAACAGATGTGTTGTCACATAATATCACCATAATCTTTTTAATCTCTTATTATTTATTTGTATCTGTATATTTTGAAAAATCATAAAAAATATTATTTCATATTTTTACATTATTAAATATACAAAACGTTAGAAATTTTCATTTATTATTAACAATTTATAACAAGCACTTAATAAACATAATCATTAAAAAAACAAGCGCATATCGTGGCAGTTCTGATTAAAAACTTGTTTGTAAACAAAGTTGTATGAGTCAGTTCCTTTCCCCCACTTCACTATGTGTTGTGTTTATAAAAAATATTTTTTATTCACGCCTTTCAGAACTCATGTTTTAATATTTAAAAGATTTTTTTGCTTTCTGTTTTGTAATTTCTTATAAATTTGATGTTTCGGTACACTAAACGTATACCTTCGTCAGAAAACTATTATAATAATAAATGAACAAAACGTAACTATAAATAAGTAACTTAGTAACAAATAACAAGTGATTATATCTTCTTATGGTCGGTTTTATAAACGACAAAATGATTTACTTTCAAATAAAATTTATTCATTTAAATGACAAACGAATTTGTTAATTTAAATACATTTACTATGAAAGTTAATTTATTCTGTGCTTTATAAAACCAAGCGTTAGTATAACAAAACGACGAATTTAAATAAAATTCAGAACTTTATTTATTCATATTACTATTTATGTTATACTTTTCTGACTTTATATCTATTTTTGAAATATTATATTTCAGATTTTCAATTCAAATAACAGTTTATAACAACTAAACTTTAAATATGTTTCTGTTGCTCTATATTATCTAGAACTCATTACTGACTATTTGTTAATCATTCTAAGAAGGACAAGAGAGAAAGTTGCCGATGGAACAGGAGAAAGAAAATCATCCGCAATAAAAAATGTTTCAAATTTAATATGCTGGGTAGTGCTGGTAAAGGATGAATATAGAAATTAATTTAGTATAATTTCCTTTTCTTCTGTTCATTTTCCCGCAAAAATTGTAGAGGTACATAAAACTATTCTTACATTTTTTATATATTTATTGGTTTCTTTGCAATTTTAAAAGAAATTGTTAATGTTTTGTTAAATAGTAGGCAACAGCCATTAATTTTATTTTTTATGATAGATGTGTCAAATGTCATAAAACAAATCATGACAAAAAATGTAAAAATAGTTTTGTGTATAACTTTTGATTTTGAACAACTTTGCACTATTGTAGTAAAATGAACAGGAGAGTAGAAAATTGCATAAAACTAATATCACAACATGTTAAATCTCTATGTTCATCCTTTACCAGCACCATACCGGATGTTTCTTTTATAACAGAGTGCTATGAGATAAAAAAAAAACAAATTGAATAAATAAAAATAAATACTTCAATTAATTTATTAGATTAAATATATTTTTATACTAATAAAGAAAACGTAAGATTTGATGGCTGGTAACCACACTTCACGTAATGAAATCTATCACTTAGCGAGATCTGATA
Organism: Pterostichus niger; assembly: GCA_947425015.1. NCBI lineage: Eukaryota > Metazoa > Arthropoda > Insecta > Coleoptera > Carabidae > Pterostichus > Pterostichus niger. The sequence goes on from OX380340.1 coordinate 18,907,804, forward strand.
CGACAGTGTGCCACTCCCAGTGATGGGTAAAAGACGTGATGATATATTTATTTATTTATTTAAAATTATTGCAATGATATTTTATTTAACAAACTAAATTAGTATTCCAAATAAATCCTATATTTATAAATAAGAAAAGTTTTGAAATAAAATTATTTACATTAAATGTTTTAATATAGGGCCATTTATTGCTAAATAAAACAATAACCTAATTTATTATAAAATGTCTGCCAAACAAGTATGTATTTGGAAAACATTCTATATAGACTTTAATATTCATATTATAGTGTGCCACACCCAGCGATGGGTAAAAGACGTGATGATATATTTATTTATTTATTTAAAATTATTGCAACGATATATTATTTAACAAACTAAATTAGTATTCCAAATAAATTAAACAAATCCTATATTTATAAATAAGCAAAGTTTTCGAAATAAAAGTGTTTACAGTAAATATTTAAATATAGCGCCATTTACTGCTAAATAAAACAATAACCTAATCTATTATAAAATGTCAGCCAGACAATCAATTCAAGTATGTACGAGTATTTGGAAAACATTCTTTATAGAATTTAATGTTCATATTATAATGTGCTGGACATCCATTGCTAGCATTAAGTATGGAATTTCTTGTCCCGTATTAAGAAAATTAAGGATGCAGTCAAAGTCCCTAGATTACTAAAGAACCGTAATTCTTAAAACTTGTGTATCAATAATTTGTAGTTAAAATGGCGAACAACTGATTATAGTTGATTGATGGTCTGGTGCTTAAATTTCGAGAGGAAATTGCGGCAAATCGTTGTATATTAGTAATTTAGGGATTCTGGATGTGTTCTAAGTCCCCTAGATTACTAAAGTACCGCAATTCATGAATTCTGTATTGGCGTCAGAATGATGAATAGCTATTTAATAGCTTTGTTAACTTTGTGGAGCACCTAAATTTAGTGATATGGTTTTTTAGATGCGTTTAAATCACAGTACCTACTTCTATCAGTCATTTGACATATTTATGTAATTTGTAATTATTTTTAACTTTTAGATGTCACTAAAATGCTTTTTTTACAATAGTTTTCTTAATATTTAATTGCATTAATTATTATTATTGATATATATACATATATATATATATATATATACATATATACAGGGTGTGCACAGAAAGGTGAAACATACGAGTTTAAAATAGGATTTTTAAAATGTGCGGAAATTGGCTCTCCTGTACATTTTAGAGCAAAAATATAAGAATGAAAAGTGGTTTAAAATTAAATTTGTTGTACTAGCGTATCTGTAGTACTACATATTTAAAAAATAAAATGTGACATTTTTGTGCAAAATCAGATAGCCATGAAAATTAAATAAAAATAAATATAAATATATCATCACGCCTTTTACCCATTACTGGATGTGGCACTCTGCTTAAGCAGATTTCGGTAAGTGATATATTTTTCCTCGTTAAGTGCGGTTACCAGCCGTCAAATCACGGCCCCCAAAGATATTATTGGAGGGGGAGCCACAGGGGTAGATTTAATTTAGTGAAAATTGTTTGTCGGCTGTAGGAATCGAACCAGGGTTCTCAAGATCCACAGGCCGGCTCAATACCACTGAGCCACCTACCCCATTAAACACAAATAAACAAAATCTCATTCTGACAGTTCAGTCAAGAGTAACTAATCTTGATTGTTCTATTCATTGTTTTATATTACTTTGTTTTATAATTAATATTAAATAAATATTAAATATGAATATAAAAAAAATAAAATAATACAATGGATACAACAATTAAAATCAGTATTTCTTGACTGCTGGGTGTTTCTATACCTCTGCACGAAACTTGAATGACATATATAATTTGATATACTGATTATAGAACAAAAAGAATGTTTTTGAAATTCGAAAAAATTAGGGTATTTCATTCCAAGCGAACATTTTTAGTGTCACTAGTTTAATAGTACATTTAATTTAAAATAAGGCATTGCACCAGGTAACTAATTAATAAATGATTATTTGTAGGCAGTATCCGTACTTTTATTTCATTAGTAATATAATTATAAATAATTAAATGTACTATTAAATGACACTAAAAATGTTCGTTAGGAATGAAATACCCTAATTTTTTCGAATTTCAAAAATATTCTTTTTGTTCTATAATCAGCATATCAAATTATATATGTCATTAAAGTTTCGTGCAGCGATATAGAAACATCCTATTATATATATATAACTAATTCAAAATTTATTAATTATAAACTTATTTTGAACTGTCTTTGTGGAATTATTAACAAACTGGAGATTTAATATTATTATAAAATTAATATTTGGAAATAAAATTGTTTTGTACACTCGGATAAATACTTATTTAAATTGATACATCCCTATTAATGCCACAGAAGTTCAATGAGAGATTATTTACCGAACTGTAAAAATTATCAAAGCGTAAAATAATCTTTAGCTCTAGACAAGATTATAACATTTACGCATACTGGGTTGCTGAAAATTTGGCGTTTCATAATTATCCTTTATTTCTATAACGTAAATAGCTCCATGCAAGCGTACCGTTCTGACAAAGTATGAAACCGGTTTTGATTTCCATAACCGACAACTGATTTTATTTTCATTATATTAAAATTACCTTTTTGTCTCTCCTTTTTAACAACTTTGGAAGTCGTAATTTAATAGCTTGTAACTTAAATCTATGGGGTAGGTGGCTCATTGGTATCGAATCGGCCTGTGTATCTTGAGAACCCTGGTTCGATCTCCACAGTCGACAAACAATTTTTACCAAATTAAATCTACTCCGGTTGCTCTCCCTCCACTAACATCTTTGAGGGCCGTGATTTGACGGCTGGTAATCGCACTTCACGCGAAGAAATATATCAGTTACCGAAATCTGCTACGACAGAGCGTCACACCCAGTAATGGATAAAAGGCGTGATAATATATTTTATTTTTTTTGTCACTTAAATCCCACAGAAAAATATATATTAGAGATATATGAAGAAGTGCATTCCATAATATATTTATTTATTTCACTAAATGTTTTATTCAGTTTATTTGTTATTTTCCAGATTTAACGCAGATGAATATAATTATTAATTTCAAAAGAGAGTTTCGCAACTTTCTTTTTAAAGAAAGAAGAATATCTTGAATGATGAATAAATCATTTTACTTCTTCAATTACATATTCCAAGTAAAACATTGCAATTTAATAACTTTTCTATGTTCTATGTAAATTTGTAATAGTCTACAATTTATCATGAAAACATTTTTTTTATAAAAATATGAAACACTTCAAAACAGTTTACTGAAATGAGTACTATTTATGTAAATACAAATTTACATTTTCGTGCAACAAACAGTAACTGAAAATTAAGTGACATGAGAAAAACAAAAAATAATAGAATAATAAAAATCTGACTGTAATAGCATGAATGCAATTTTAAATACATATTTGTGTAATTTGTTCTCACAGTAAAGAAATATAAATAAAAATAACGTCAACTGTTTTTTGCAATATGAAGATGTAAAATTATGTAAGGACTAAAAACAATGTAATTTTTAATTTTCTGAGAAAAATTATCAAGTAATAACATGACAATTAATTGTTCAATGTTATTCATTTTCTCATTGTTTATTGTTGCTTTAAAATGTGATTAAAATACCTTTCTAGAAATAGTTAGACGCCACTAATAAATTATTAGTTTACGAAGCCCCTTTTAGAGATCTATAAATATGCTAGTGCATTTAAGTTATTTCTGATTTTATTGGAATTTTTGTTCTCTTGTTCATTTTGGAAACAAAACAAACAGTAAATGCTACTAAATTCCATGCATATTTATTCACTCTTATTTTCATCATTTCACCTTGTTCTTGCCTCTTGGTTTTATTGCTTTTTAAGATTGATTCGTCATTTCTGAAACTATTTTAGTACAAAAAATGAAAATAGTTTCCGAAATATCTTTTCCCTATCTCTATTTATTTGTCAACAACTCAAATTTAATTAACTTACGTTATAAAACTAATACAGAAAATTTAAATCATTAAATATGGGGTAGGTGGCTCAGTGGTATCGAGTCGGCCTGTGGATCTTGAGAACCCTGGTTCGATCCCCACAGCCGACAAACAATTTTCACCAATTTAAATCTACCCCGTGGCTCCCTCTACACTAACATCTTTGGGAGCCGTGATTTGACGGCTAGTAACCGCACTTAATGCAAAAAAATATTTCAACTACCGAGATCTGCTTAGGCAGAGTGCCACACCCAGTAATGGGTAAAAGGCGTGAGGATATATGTATTTATATTTAAATTGGATGAACTAAATGAAGTTATGCATACTGCAAACGTCGATGAGTATTATAATGTGCTTCGTACAACTTTATTTTATTTCTTCTATTCTATACAACAGAAACTTAATGCCAATTCAATAGAGTCCGGACTCATCGAGCCGCTATGTGGTACTTACAAGTAACACTACCCAACTGTCACTCACAGATTTACATAAAACTTGGCATACTAATAGAACACTCTATTGAACCTCTATTTTTTTTCTTCCGGAAGTTGCTTTTTAGGAGTGGGTGGTAACAGCAAAAATCGCCATAAATGAAATTAAATAATACCAAAATATTACGCGTTCAACATTGGTTACCCAGGGGTAATCTCGAAAATAGATTCAGCGACCCCAAAAATCCCCGAGTAACTAGTTTTGAACCTAAAACACTATTTCAGTTGAATATCGTAATTTCATCCTCCCCTCCCTCTTTTAACCCCTTAAAAAGTGCATATGATCAAAATGACCCCGAAAATAGATTTTGGCGATCTCAAAAACCCCTGGGTAACCAATGTTGAACGCGTAATATTTTAGTATTATTTAATTTCATTTATGGCAATTTTTGCTTTTACCATCTTTCATGGGTGGTTTGCACCCCTAAAAAGCAACTTCCGGAAGAAAAAAATAGGGGTTCAATATTTTTTAGTTTTCCTTTAGTGTGCCAAGTTTCATTTAAATCGGTGAGTGACAGTGTTACTTGTTATTATATTTTAACTTAAGCGAGAATTGAACTCGGGATCTTCGGATTTAATTGCCATAACGTTAACCAGACCTCCATACTGCCTCATTTGTTTTCATCTGAACTGTCTTCACATTTTAGTTCAAAGATCTTATTCGCTACAAGTTTCCATAATTTTTTTTTATGTTGTTCTTTTTTGTTCCCCTGTTTTCAATTTAAAATATTATATTGTAAAACTGTATAATTTTTTTGGATGAACGAGACAAAAATCTTATTGTTTTCAAGATCCAAACAATAATTTTAATAATTTCACGAACCAAAACAATATTTATCACAATACATTTAGAGCCCTGTCACCAATATAAGGTGAAGCCAAATAATTGAAATAAATGTTTATTTTCAAAAGAGTAAATGCAGCCCTGATTGCATGTGTGTGTGTGTGTGAATTGAAATATTCCCACTACATAAATAAAGTCATTTTTATAGTTACTAATCGCATAAATTAAGTCATAAAAATTATAGTTATTGATTAATAAGTCAGGATATTAATAAAAATGTTGGATAATATTTTAATATTTTATCGTCCACTGTGATGCCTACGCCTCTTTGGATAATTCAAACGCCTTCCAGAGGGCGATATCTAAAAATTATTGAGAAACACTGGACTATATCTATACTATTGAATTAAGAGTCCGGTTATTATTCCTGGGATAAAGTGACAAATAACCAATTACTTTTAGATAGAATTACTTCAAATAAAAGTTGTGGAGAATTATGAGTGGACATTATTAATGTAACGGGCGTTATGAAAATCATAATACACGCATATAATGCTCCGGTCGTTATGGACTTTGTATTATAGCAATAAACAACAAATAATGTTCAATGAAAAATAAAAATATTAATAAATTAAATAAATAAATAAATATATCATCATGCCTTTTACCCAGTATTGGGTGTGGCACTCTGCCTAAGCAGATCTCGGTAAGTGATATATGTTTTCGCGTGAAGTGCGGTTACCAGCCGTCAAATCACAAATTAATTATTTTTAATTAATTATTAATATTCGAAATATATCGCTTTTTACTCCATAGTTCGCTTGAAATGTGACAGACAGGAATAGAGGCCTTTGTTCAAAAGTGGACCTAATAATCAACCAAATATTAATGACCAATTGCAACGCGCAAATCGAAGTTACATGTTCTATATTGAATAATTGATATTGCTGTCAAGCATACGATATACTTTTATTTATTTAAACTAAGTTTAAAATTTAAGTTTAGTTTAGTGTAACTGGCTATTAAAGTTTAATTTTAAAGTTAGTTTAAATAAATTTAAACAAATCGAATGTTTGACAGCAATGTCAATATTTTGACCTGTAATTTCTCTTTGCTTTTATTTATTGAAATCAAGTTAAAATTTAACTTCTTGTTATGCAATAAAATAACTAAATCAATACTTTCAATTATTCTCGTAATTCTAATAACCTACAAACTATTATATTTAAAATTTCCGTATTAGGATTACTATAACAATAGATTATTATTATTGTTGTTAAAACTTTCGTTTTCTATTTACTGTGTATCTATTTGATAGTTTTATGTTTGTTTTGCAAAATATTTTTAGCATCAAGATCAAAATTTAGCGCAACATAATTTTGCAATCTAGCCGTAAACTTGAACTAATTTTTTATTGTTTTTGGCTATTCTCCAGGCATTTAAGCATGCTATGGAAACAATCATACTTAAGTTCAACAAATGGGTTATTGTTTCTGTGAATAAAGCTTGCTGTTCGGATTAAACTAATAGTTTATTACTGTACTAAGTTAAGCAGCTTTTCTAGGAATATAACTAAGTAATTTTATACTGTCGTCAGGTACAGTCTAGACAAAAATAGGAATACGTACCGTTATAATACCGTTGTATTCTAATTACTTTTATACACATTAACAAATGAAATTTAATTTAAATTCTTTATGATCAAGAATGCGAACTGTTGTTTGTGCCACGCGAGTAATTTCAATATAATATTGTTATAATATTTCTCGTAAATATTTTTTAAAAAGTCTCATTACCATCATGTTTTGTCTGTATCTCGTTCTTAAGTGAGATACATCTACAATTAAATATTTCAAATAATGATAAATAATTTTATTCTGAAGTGTGTCGAACAGTTTCAATTTTCAGAGTTGAAATATATGACAAAATGATGTGCTAGAATCAAATCCGGCAACTTTAATGAACTGTATTATAAATAGTAGGCTGTTGTAGCTCTGTAGTTGTGTTCTGGTTTCACAAGCAATAGTTCAAATTTCAGTGGTGTATCAACCTATAAGCAGAAATGCAATCAAATGAAAAAAAAATAAAACTACCATATCAACAGAAAATTATTTGAATTATTTTAAAGAAAATTCAATGATTTGAATTTTTTTTCATACGTTTAATGGGGTAAGTGGCTCAGTGGTATTGAGTCGGCCTGAGGATCTTGAGAACCCTGGTTCAATCCCCACAGCCGACAAACAATTTTCACTAAATTAAATCTATTCTGTGTCTTCTCCTCTACTAACATCTTTAGCGGTCGTGATTTAACGGCTGGTAACCGCACTTCACGCGAAGAAATATATCACTTATAGAGATCTGCTTCGGCAGAGTGCCACATCCAGTAATGGGTAAAATGCGTGATTATATATTTATTTTAGTTTAATATAGTATCTGTAATTTATGTAAAAGTATAAATACATGTATAAATATTTAAATAGAAACAGGTGGTTAACATGGGAAATCAGTTTTTTTGCAAATAAAATTTATCCAGCAAACAATTATGATTTAAGTTATAATTACAAATACTATATCTATCCGCATACCTTACGTACCTCAAATTACCTCATTTTAGTTAAAAAAAAAATGATTAAAATATTTCTAGAAAATCGCTTGATAAAAATATATCATCCATTATAACTATCACTATGTGCGTCACTTCATTATAAATATTTGTAATTTATAAGTGTTTTTATAGAAAAATAAACTAATTTGTATTCAATAAGGATTATGGATTTATCTTGTTAAAATATTTAGTAATATCTAGAGTGTCAAATATTTATAATAACTCTGATGGTCACAATGACATCTCTTGTTTTTTAAAAATTAAATAAAATAAAATAAATATATCATCACGCCTTTTACCCACTACTGGGTGTGACACTCTGCCTAAGCAGATCTCGGTAAATGATATATTTTTTCGCGTGAAGTGCGGTTACCAGCCGTCAAATCACGGCCCCCAAAGATATTATTGGAGGGGGAGCCACAGGGGTAGATTTAAATTGGTGAAAATTGTGTGTCGGCTGTGGGGATCGAACCAGGGTTCTCAAGATCCACAGGCCGACTCGATACCACTGAGCCACCTACCCCATAAAAAAAAATTTTAAAAATTAAAAAAATTAAAAAATTATTTCAATTAATTCTCTAATCAAACTGATTTCTCATGTTAAGTGCCTATGTTTTTATTTATTTAGGAAATACGGTATTACTTTGATCATCTACACTTTTCTGAGTTGAATAGTACATTTAATTAAAATAAAATAAAAATAAGGCATTACACTAGATACCTACATAATAACTAATTAATAAATGATTATTTGTAGGTAGTGTTTATACTTTTATATAGTTAAAAATTTATCACTAATGATGTATATAAAAATTATATATTAGTTTGTTTTTTGTTAATATTTGAAAACTGCATATCAGCAAGGTAACAAGGCGAGGGATGCAAATGAAGGGCGAGCCACAGGTGGAAATAACTGTGTAAATATTTTGCGAAATTTATTACATAATCTCGGAATTCAAACCTGAAATCTGTCGCCCCATAAACATCCAGCGCACACGCAGTACCATTCATAAATATTGTTAGTCAATATTAATTTTCAAAAAATAAAATAACGGCCTATTGTTACCAGAAAATTTATTACGAAGCTCATTTTAAAATGTATCGAAAATTGATTTATCGTATTATAAAATTATTCTACTTGGCATTTTCTTTGTTTGTTATTAAAACATAAAAGGATTAAAATACATTTCAATCTTTCCTCTGAAAGCTAAATATACTTTCATTAAATTCTTTACATTTTAGCAGTGTTATATGATGAGAAGTATTAAAAAAAGTTCTTTAACTCGAAATTAATTTAGATTATTGAATTAATGATGAAATTTTTTTTCTACAACTGTCCAAAAATGTTCATTTTTTGTCACTAATATCAATACGCGAAGTACGTGATTTTTTCATCAGTTACATTACCATGGCAACGCGTATTTTGCGCATTCTTTGCACCCTAGTACGCAAAATGAGTATTTTGCGCACTGTTTCGTATTCTAGTGCGCAAAATGAATATCTCGTGCACGCTCCCAAATTATTTGTTGTCAGGTTTCATTAGTTACAATACATCAATAGTATCAAATTAATATTATTGTTGATTGTTTTCCTTCAATTTACTTAAATAAATCAATAATTATTGTATTTTTCTTTATTTACAGCATGACAACGCGTATTTTGCGTATTATTTTGCACCCTAGTGCGCAAAACGAGTATTTTGCGCATTTCAGTGCGCAAAATAAGTATCTCGCGCACGCTTCCAAATTATTTTTTGTCATCAATAGTATCAAATTAATATTATTGTTGATTGTTTTCCTTCAATTTACTTAAATAGATCAATAATTATTGTATTATTCTTTATTTACAGTTGTAGAAAAAATGTTGTTTGTATGTCGTGGGCAAAATTGTTGTCTTTTTGGCGCGTTCGAATATTCTCACGCGCACCAAAAAACACACTCATTTTGCGCATTTAATACAAAAATAACTATTTTTCTACAATTGTCAAAAATTGTCATTATCATGAAAACGCGAATTTGTGCATTTTTTTGCACCCTAGTGCGCAAGCTGAGTATTTTGCAAAAAAACACCCATTTTGCGCACTTAATACAAAATAATTATGTACTCATTATTGTCCAGAAAAGTGAAAAGTAAGGGACGCATAATTTTTCGGACACATTGTAAAATACAAGTAATTTTTATTTACAAAATAAATAAGTAGCTTCATTTTATTTTTATAATGTTTTCAAAACTGATATCTTTCTTCAATTCATAAATAAATAGGTACTATAAAATAGGTAAACTGTAAATAATAAAGCTATTGCGAACATCATCCATTTCTCTTTTAAAAGATTGTTCAACATATATTTTTCAAATGCAAACAATTTTAATTATTAATAATTGATTAAATATTACAGTTATAGGCTTGGTTATAAAGTTTAGGGAGCTGACTTTTACTGAAATGAAAATAAAGATAAAATATGAATGTGATGATTTTCCATATAGAAATACTTCCGTAATAATATAATAATCATTAGGTTATTATTTTTACATTCACTTTATTTATCGTTTATAATTTATTTTAAGTATTTATAAAGAATTCTAAATATTCTAACATGCCTACTTAAACGGCTACACAAAGTGAAGTAGTTATGCTTTCGCTTTAACATTATAAATATAAATATCAAATAATTGCATGTCCATTTTACTCTCTGTTCCAGACGACATCGACAGCGGCTCCGAGAGCGAAATCGCTTGCCCAGCAAAGCGGCGTAGACAGGACCCAACTCTCCTATCCATCCCTGGTATCTTCAGCGATAGCGATTCAAACCACTCCTTAAGCCGGTCCAGTAGTCTTCTCCAGTTCGAAACTCTGGAAAAACATTGTCAAGATCAAGACATCTACAGCAGCAGCCCCAGCATTCTATCTCTCTTCAGCCAGGACTCACTCGAGCAACAACGTAAGTCCAACGATCTTAGTCCTGATAGTCTTGACAGATGCCACAGTGACAGTGAATCAGAAAGTGATTACTATAAAACCTTGAAAGTTGATTCCGCAACAATGAGTAAAACTAAACGGTATAGAGATTCGTTGTTTTATAACACTAAAAGGTTGAGTGATAGTGACAAAAGTGACAGTGATTCGCAAGATAGTGATGAAACTTTGCAAGTAGCCAGTCGGTCGAATAGTTGTAAATCAGTGCAGAATTTGAAGTCGTGCAGAAGTTTTGACAGTTTGAGTGTGAAGAATAATAAGAAGGAAAAGATGTCCGCAGAAAATTTAAGCGAAGACAGCGGATACAGTGATCATTTATGTAATTACATGAAAAATAAATCTTCTAGTATTCCAAACATGCAAGTCCAAGGAATTGTAGTTCCGGAAAAATCCACCAATAAACCAAGTTATGAACTGAAAAGAGAGAATATCAGAAATAACAGTAATGAAGATATCAACATATACAGATTGAAAAACATAAAAATTTGTGACGGTTTCGATGCGTACGATAACGCAGAAGGCTTCCAAAGCTTCGCCTCCCATTTCGGGTCGAGTTATCAAGACCTCACAGTGTTTGAAAAGTACGAACCTCTCGCAGGATTCAGAACGGCGTTGATCGACAGGTTCATGCTCTGCGGAGCAGCAGCGGGCAAGCGCACGAGCGATTGGTGTCGTGTCCCCCAAACGGATGTGCTAAACATAGTGCCGGCGTCGGAATGCTCAGCGGCGGCTAAAATTAGCGTCCTCTCATCGGCGAGTGAACCGAACCTGCTTCAACAGCCCAGTGCTGCCGACGCTCTGCATCAAGCTACTCTCTCTGGTGACAGTGTCTGTGTTTCCAGCGTCCCCAAAGACTTGAATCTCTTGAACAACAACTCTTGGAATTTCTCTTCCTCGGTGACAAATAATCAAACTTCTATCGCAGCTAAAAACTGGGATATTGCTGATTTCAATAGTGAACTAAAATCACAAACGTGTTTACTTGAGTTTACTGATAATTTCGTGGAAGAAGATGCTAGTGTGACTGAAGCAATAGATAAGATGGCGGCGAATGTGTACAGACAAGAAGGTTCAAATGTGACAGCGATGATTCGTGAGAGAGAATCTTCAAGTGTTAGTTCCGGTTCGGATATTTCCGTTCCCAGATACCGGCGTGAAGGTAGTTATGTGAAAGCAATTTCAGAGTATTTAGACATTACTGAAATCACTGATGATGAGCAATCTTGTGTGGCTGATTCTTACCAAGATTCCAATGCGTCCACAAACATTCTTGATATTGAATCCAGAATTGAAAAAGCAATATCTGAGACGAGTATTCAAAGTTTTACAGATGATACAACTAAATTACGTTTGATGTTTCATTCTACTCCGATAAACAAGAGGAATGTTACAAGTACGCCAAATTTATCTTCGATTAATTGTGAAAAAACCTTGTTTGAAGATAAAAATGAGATGCGCAGGTCAATGCAAAATGTCCCCAGAAAGAGTTCGCTGGTCGATCGTAGCGCCAGCTCCAGTGGTGTGTCGGAACCCGACGACAAAACAATCACTTCAAAGACATTCAGTGGCTCTGGTAGCACGACGAAAGGCGTTCATTTCTGTCCCATCGTGTCAGAAGTCAGTTGGCGGGACAGCAGTAGCACAGAATCCATGTCGAGTTACAGCATTTCAAGCAACGCTCATGAAACCACCCCCGAGCCGACACCGCCGCCCGTCAAACCACCCAGAAGGTCAGACATGCCACCTAGAACACCACCAAGAAAATCATCCAGTCAACCAGAATTGCCGCAAAGCACTGACAAAGAAACAGAATATATATTTATTCCGTTAAATCCGCAAAAATGGGCCGCGAGTACTCCAAATGTTACTGAAAGAACGGAAAACACACTCAATGACAATGACAAGAAACAACAATATCAACAACAACAAAAACAGTTGCTGGGAATGGTGGAGGGTGGGCGGGCCGCTTCGAGTCACGTGGTCAGGCCTCCGCAGAGTCATTCAACAGCAGCGGCAGTTGCACCCAGCGCAGCGATCGCCAAGTCAGTTGCCGCGATGGACCCAGTCCTAGCGGTTGTGCCGCAGTCGCCGCCGCCTAAACCAGCACGTAACAAACTCTCTGGATTCCTCAACCGTTTTGCCAGCTTCCGGTTCTCCACTAGGAAGTCACACGATGACAAGGCCAAGAAGAAATCTAACTCCGTGTCGGAGAAGAAGACGCCATCGTCACCGGGAATGGCCCACCACCAACCTGTTGCTACCGAGAAGGACTACATCTATATACCGTTGAAGGGGCCCCTGCCACCGGGACTGGCTAGCAGAGAAACCCAGATAAATGGGAAGAGTAAAGTGAGTGAAGTTGTGAAGAGTGATAACAACAATGTGGTGAAGTGTATAAGCGCGAAACCTCCGTTGCCGCGCGTGCCACCGCGCGTCGTAAGCGCATGCGTGAAGCGAAGGGTTGCTGAGGGTAGTGGTGGCGAATCAATAGCGCCGCGGCCGTCAGTTGCACTGGCAGTGAGCGCGGCGGGCCGGCATGCGGGCTCCATGGAGCCCATGGGGCTGATCGAGACGGACCTGGACACGGAGGTGACGGTCATCACCGCCGGCGCCGCCCCCTGCAATGCCAAGACTCGCAGCCTCATGAACCTCGGCGACGCGGAGCCGCCGCCCCGCGCGCTGCTCGCTATCTCCGATACCGCCTCCCGCCCGCACAAGTCCATGGAGTTCCTCCTCGACAAGCAGAATCTCAAACAGGTCGAGGTGAGTCACTAACTATCATTATTATCACATACTTATTGCTCTGTTATACCCACTATGCTCTAAACAATATTATATAACCCTATAGACAACATCCACGCCTCAATTTCGAATTGTTGTTATGTTACAAGATACCCACATGCGCATATCACATTTACTATATACTTACAACCTCAATGTCATCAGTCTTATCCCTCATCCCAATTAAATGCATTATGTAACTAGCGCCGTCGTTCAAGGTTCAAAAATTATTTACCTAGGACAGAAATCAATTAACTTATACATGACGTTATGAACGCAAATAAAAATGTTAATACATTCATATATTTCGTGTTTTACCCTTCAGTCAACACTAAGTTTATTTAAATTATCTTACAGTGAAAATTACACATAATTTATTTCGTACAAAAATACATTCGTTACAATGTATGTTTTATTACATTTCAAATATGTAAAATGTTTTGGATAAAAGTATATAAAATCTCCTTTGCTTAGACTGATTTAATATTATTTAATTTTTTTTGCACGCGAACAAATGCAAGAAAACATTAAGTAATTAATAAAACAAAACAACACGAACACAGTGTGTAGTAAGAAAGAAAAAGTAATATGATTTTGTTGCATGTTCAGCAAAATGTAATTCGTAAATTGTTGGTTAATATTGAGTGTTCAGCTCACATGCGCAACTTTCGATTCTCCTCAACTCAACCCTGCAGTGTCATTTGTGCAACCTCTTTGTTAGTACGTGAATCTCGTCTCCTAATCCAATATGTTTAAAGTCAAATCAAGATGAAAACATTGTCAGTAGAAACATATATCTGTTAGTAGTGCGTGTATTGATTCCTCCAAATGTCAGTTTGTTGGTTGGTTAAATCGTTCTTTCTAGAAGTCTTACGTTAAAGCTAAAGGGTCAATTTCTACAAACGTGGTAAGCTGTGGGCGAATGCAAATCATCTGTGGGACGAAATAATACCGTGACCTATCCCAACACTCTGTAAAACTTCACATATTTTTACTCGCACTTTGCTTGTTCTGCACGCCTCTTTAAATCGTACTTGTGTTTAAACGGATCTTTCATCTTTAAGTGCGGAATTCGATTTGAAATTTGCTCGGTAACAAATGTGCTTTGATTTGAATTATTCCCCGATACACAAGGTAAGCATCTGGTATGAACATTGGCTATTCGGTTTTTTACCAGGTTACAATAAACGAATTCAACAGAGTTTTGCTGATACTGATAACACACCTCGTTGTTTTCCTGCAGATAAGCTGGCAGATAAGCCAACTGATCAAATAGCTTCATTAAACATATTTAGGGCGAAAATAACAATAATGATTTTGAAATTAAATTTACACTTAAATCTTAAATATGCTTGTAACTTTAAAATTTAATTGTATTATAATGTAAAGTTAAATTTTTAACTTGGTTTAAATAAATAAAAGTAAAGCGAAGTTACTGCCATATGGAGTAATTGACATTACAATTAAATGTTAGATTTATTATTATTTAAAAATTAATTTTTGGCGGCATAACTCGTAAAATCGTTATTGTAATACTGCACTTTATATTTGTTTAAAAGACTGCTTTGGCATCACGGATTTTTCTTGCATTTTCTCAGAGCTTGTTAGCATCTTGTCTCAAAATAAGTTTTATTTACTATTTGTTAATTGATAAAAATTACTTTTTGCAAGTAAATAGCCGTTGTATGTTGATGAATTTTGTTCGTTAATAATCTTTCATCCATTTTTCGGTTTTATAAACTAAATTTTAATTTTAATATTTTTAAGTTATTAAAAGGAACATAATAGCTATTTATGAAACTAGTAAGGAAATGCAGGTTATTACCTTACGCATGTGAAATTTGCAGAACGAGGCGTAGCCGAGTAATGTAAACACATAAGTAAGGTCTAATAAATACGAAAGAGCGTTTTTGAAATTATGAAATTTTGACATATTAATGACAGTTATAAATTCAAAAAATAAAAGAATAACAAATCAGAATTCGTCTACCAAGATATCTTAATTTTTTTGTGTTGCTATGTTACTTCATTATTTCACTAGTTAAATAATGCAGTTCATTACTTAACTCAAATAAGTTAAATAAAACGTCTATTTCCTAACGAAAGTAGAAAAAAAACCTTCAGTATATATGTATTATCTAAATGTTACCATTTGTGCTTTAATTTATATACGATATTTTTTTATCATATTGAGAGTTATTGAGTATTTTATTTGAAGATAAAAGTTAGTTTCTGAAATATTTATCCAGCTTGTTGTGAGCATTTGGTTTAGAAATTATTATTTTAGTTACTCAAGATTCGTAATGCTCAAAACGTCAGTCACATTAAAATAATGCGTGGTTACGGGTATAGCTAATGATCATTTTAATCGTACAATAATGATAAGTTACTGTTTTTTAAAGTGACCATCACTTGTTTAATTGCTGTTTACTTAATGACAAGGTTTCTCAATTGTTTAATCAACAGAAGCTTTGAGTTGCGATGTAACATACTACTGAAAATAACTGAGTATATTTATTTTCATCTGTCGAAAACAATCGAATAAGCTATTGATTGATTGTAATATTTTCGTCTATTCAGTCATTATTTATTTATTTTTTATTGAATTATTTAATCAACCAACCTTGATATTTACTATTATGCTCTAAATACCAGACATCAATATGTTATTACGAAATTGCAGTTTTTATACTGCAATAATATTTTAATTCCGTTTATTAACATATAAAATTTATTTTTCATACATTGTTTTCCAGTTTCAAGGCATAATGCTATTTTAAATTTTATATTACCTATATAAATTTGCATTAAATAACTATTATTTATACTACAATATTTTGACATAAAAGTTATTTTTGAAATTTGTTTTTACAAATATGTTTATCGCAATGCCAGATTTTATGCCAACGTACGCAAAATTTACCAATATTTGTTCAAAAAGCTTTTGGTCATAAAATCCTAACGTAAAATGGTTGGAAGAAAAAAGGTCCTTTCGTTCTTTTACTATAAAAATACGACAGCTAAACTTCAACACGTTATTTAGAGTTTTTGTCAACCTTGGGAAATGCTATACGCATTTGATTCTCATGTTTTAGACATGAAATTTTATAAACACTTTTATCATTATACTTAACATA
Organism: Pterostichus niger; assembly: GCA_947425015.1. NCBI lineage: Eukaryota > Metazoa > Arthropoda > Insecta > Coleoptera > Carabidae > Pterostichus > Pterostichus niger. The sequence continues at coordinate 18,924,587 of OX380340.1, forward strand.
AAATATTGTAGTGTCAAATATAATTACACGCTACCTGGCTGTAAATAATCACTTGCTCTTATAGCTTTTGTTCATAAATTAACACAGAAAGGTTATTTTAATATTCTATAGACACACCTACTTATTTTTTTATTATTAAATTACGATTTTCTTCAAAGATAGTTAAATTTAGTTTTTACCCAAATTTCAGATATTATTTAGGAAATATCTTTATTGAAATATGCATAAATATTCATTTTATATATACCTATATATAATAAATATTCAAATAAAACAAAAAGACAAAAATTGAATCCAATTCAATAATAAAAATAAAATTAATTACTTTTCTAAGTTCTACAGATTTCAGCCTCCAAGTCCTACTCCGAGAATTATTTATTTATTTATGCTGTACAACAGGAACTTAATCCCAATTACAGTAGAGGGTCCGCACTCACCGAGCCGCAGTGTAGTAGTTTAAATAATTTTAAGCTTGAGTGAGATTCGAACTCGGGATTATAATATACCTAGTAGGTTGACTTGGAGGCTGAAATCTGTGGAACTTAGAAAATAAAAATATATAAATATATCATCACGCCTTTCACCCAATACTGGGTGTGGCACTCTGACGTAGTAGATCTCGGTAAGTGATATATTTATTCGCGTGAAGTGCGGTTACTAGCAGTCAAATCACGGCTTCCAAAGATGTTAGTGGTGGGGGAGCCACAAGGGTAGATTTAAATTGGTGAAAATTGTTTGTCGGCTGTGGGAATCCAACCAGGGTTTTCAAGATACACAGGCCGACTCGAGACCACTGAGCCACGTACCCTATATTAATAATTAATTTAATTTTTATTCTAAATATTAATTTATAGATATGATTGTTAAAGTTGTCTACAAGAACAGGGGTTCGATTCTCATATCCGACAAACAATTATCACCACGTTAAAATTACTCCTGTAGCTCCCACTTGCCTAACATCTTTGGGAAACATTATTTGACGGCTTGTAACTGCAGATCATGTGGTAAATATATCATTTAACCGAGATTTGCTACGGTACAGTGCCACACTCAATAATGGGTAAAAGGCGTGATGATATATTTATTTATACATATGTCAATGGTTAGTACATTTGAAAAAATTGTCACAAAATATAATAATTTAAAAATATTGCAACTAAACTCTGTTCTTTCTTTTGTTTCGTATAAAATTAGATGACAATTTTGTTGTTGAGTTTTTATTGTTTAATTTACTTTTTTAGCAGCCAAATGTTTTTAAGCCCTTTTAGGATATTTTCTACCACTTTTATTTCAAACATTTTTTTTATTGAATAATTTAAAAACGTTTAACAAAAAAAAATAAAGATACTCAACCTCAATACATAGTTCATCACCATTAATTGGTGTTCATGATTATGATTGATAAATCAAAATTGTAATAGTAGGTTTGCCAACTTCAAAAATGTGTTAGATTTCTTTTTTGACACATAGTACATTCAAAGCAGCAAATGAATTAATAAATGATTAGGTATTCAGCACGAACATTTACCTACTTCGTATAGTAAATAATTGAATTTAAGGTCAGTACTCAATAAAATATTTGCATACAATTTAAATATTTGATATATAAATATATTACAAACTTCAGCAATTCTTGGATGATATTCAAATATCTCAACAAAATATGGCTTTGTAATCTGAAGGTCAAACTATGTTTAGATTAAAGTTTTTATATAAATTCTCACAACTTTTTGGCTGACATGTTTACGTAATAATTTTTATCGCGTTATCGTAAACAGTGATTCTCAACCACTTGTTTTCCCACAAAATTTGTTGACCCGTAACTATTTTTTTTTATTCATAATCGGGAGTATTTGATCGTTTCTGTGATACAAAAATCAAGACAGAAGTAAAACATTTGATCCCTATGAAAATAATGTACACATTATTCCTCTAGGGATTTTATTTTATTTTTCACTTAAATATTATTTGCTGTTTATTGCTATGATACGAAGTATATAAACAACACAACAATCGGAGCTTAATGATTCTGTTTTATGTTTTAACGTATATACATAAATAGTGTACACAAATAACTATTTTATTCTTGGTTTTAATTAGTAACGACATCTACTCGTAGTTTCAAATATTGTACGGAGATTTAGGAGAATCGATTACACTGTATTCGATCTTATTTACTTATTTACTTCTGAACTATGATATGATATTATTGATATTTATAAGGTTAATATTAGTGATATGTTATTATTACTATTTCACAATAATAGTGTTTATCTACGACCATATATGTAAGTAGACTATTAAAAACAATTTGCAAGAACAGTAAATGCTTGTTTACGGTTGCTAAGAGTTTACTGTACTAGTTACGTAATATATATATATATATTACGTAACTGTTCTCAAGACATTTTTCATCTGTTAGGCGGTAACACTGCGGTTTGACAGTTGATATAACCTAACAAATATTCTGTAATTGTTCTTATTATTATTTATGGTCGTAGATAAAGTATAATATACTATTATACTGTATGAATGTTGTAGGTAATAATGCTAAAGGAAAAACATATCTGATTTACAAGCATAAATATATCAGAGAGAAACATTGACCTAACCTGATCTTTCAAAACTTTCGATTTCTTTGAAATTTATCTTTTTTTCAATAGCACCAAACAATTAAAACGAGAAATGTCAACATTATCTTCTTCGCTCTCACTAAAGTAGTTTCCAAAATATCTAATTAATTCTCTATTATCTCCAAAAATAAAAGACGTAACGTAAAATTGATATTTAAAATGAATAACCAATATAAAGAAGCAATATCTTTAAGTTGATACATACTTTTATACGCATTATTGTAATCATATAATTATTATAAATTGAAACTAATTATACATATTCTAGTGAAAAATAAAACTTTATATATCATACACCACAGACGTTACTAGATGATAATGACCTCGGACTAGATACCGTCGCTCGCTTTGCATTTTCATCTACTTAACGCCCTTGATATATACATTACTATTACAGTTCAGCTGTTAAATATAAGTACAATACAATAGAGTACAATAAACAAATAAAATAAAAGAACAGCTGCTGAAGCTGCATCAACAATTTCTTGTAATTCTTTCGAGGGTTCTTCGCTGCATTCTTGTTATCCAATTAAAAATATCATGTCATTTGATAGAAACAAACTTGTTTACATAAATTTTCGCTGTTGTTAAGGATTTTTTTTGTCAAAGACTACTTATAATTTTAAAATTAATAAATATCAAAAAAATATGAATAAATTAGATTTGAAAATTATTTTTTTTCGTTTTTAATCTCAGGAGAAAATGTTATTTTTACCTCGGTGTTTTGTAGCCAGAGGGCGAAGAATCATGTAATTCTCTCCGTAGATTTATAATATACTATTTCATTAAAAATTTAAATAATTTTAATACGCAAGTATCTTATATTTACTAAATTCTACAATTAATTTAACATTAAATATAGAAACAAAATATATAGCATTTACAACATTTGACAGCTGTCATTATTTTGTCGAAACAAAATATCTATAATCTGTTTATAACAGTGACTATGATTGAATTACAAATTCAGGATTTTATTTTTGACATTTAACTGACAGTCATTTTATACCTTTCGATGAACATGACGCCTCATTATCAACCATGGTAATGGTTTTAAAAAATAAAATGCATCACATTGTACATGCTGACAGAAGACTATTACGTATGTGCCGCATATAAATTATCAAATAAAGGAAGTTGAGATATACATGTAAATATCGTGTGTGTAAACTTGTCCGCGATTTTAACCAATTGGAGATCAAAATTAAATGTATTTAGTTTTCTCCATATAGGTTTCTTAGAAGAAATAAAGTATAGTTAATATTATTTAAAATTAGTTTTATAATTATACAGTTTTTGAGTAAAACAAATAAGTTTTAAAATAAATAAATAAATATATTATCACGTTTGTTACCCATTACTGGGTGTGGCACTCTGCCTAAGCAAATTTTGGTAAGTTATATATTTTTTGCTTGAAGTGCGGTTACCAGCCATCAAATCACCGCCCCCAAAGATATTAGTGAAGGGGGAGCCACAGAGGTAGATTTAACTTGATGAAAATTGTTTGTCGGCTGTGGGGATCGAACCAGGGTTCTCAAGATCCACAGGTCGATTCGATACCACTGAGCCACCTGCCACATAAATAAGTTTTAACTAATATAGAAATATGTATTTTTTATTCAGTGGCTTATACCAAAATGTGGGTCCCGATTGAGTTCAAATTTTAGCTGTGCATTAATAATATACGGTGTCTACTGATCTGGAATTCCTACAAAATTCTGGAAAAAGCCTGGAATTGAAAAATCCGCCTTAAAATCCTTAAAAATCCTTGAATTTGTATATAATACCTGGAAAAAAATTACAGTCAAAAAATATTTTTAAAATTTACTATAGTTTTCTTTTTTCCGAGTTTTTTTTTCACTAAGGGAAATCAGATTTGCTTCAATCAATTAATTAAAACTAGCCATTTCTGTCAAATTTTAACCAAATAATTTTTAAAATACTAGAATATAAGATTTTATTTTATGCAACTTTTAATTTATCGAAGAATTTTAGGATGTAATGATCGATTTTACTCTGAATCTGCCTGATATTTTTTGTTTAATATACCTTCAAATCTTTGTCTTTTGTATTTTTTATATTTTGAAACTGGTAGATATCGTGTGTTAATATATCTTATTAAAACTTCGTTCAATTCTCTTGTATAAGAAAAACTTCAAAACAAGATATCAGTCGAAAAAATAAGATTCGGATCAATTGATGTAATACGGGATTCGTAACTTTTCTCTCGAATGCTTTGATTAAGCGAAGATTTTTTTTCATGTATTATGTGCAAAACGTACGAATATAAAATAACGTAAAATAGATCAAATATATATATATATATATATAACTCATATATTTTTGACTTATAATTAATTTCAAAACTACAACCCATGTTTTTCACAAAAACAAAATCTGACAATATATTTTAGACTAGTTTTCATTATCATTGTTCAAATTTTACATATTTTATAGAAATTAGAACTAAACTGCGTTGTATCATCATATTTTTATTTGATTCATTACTGTTTGTGACAGCAGTATAATTGCAGATCCCAGTAATTAACATCGTGAAATCAAGATAGACGCAGATGGCAATATATAGTAGGGGTGTTTTTTGTGTTGATAAGTTTTTTGTGTGAATCAAACCCCGGATATTTCTATCACCTCGCTTTCAACCCCATTTATTGAAAGATTAATTAAATTCTGTTATTTCTTCTCTATAGACACGTCACTTGCTATTTTCATTTTAGTCTGTTGCTTTTGTTTTTGGTGGAACGTCGCAAGTTCTACCAACTGAATAGAGTTGTATTCAGAATAAAACTTTGCGAAGGGTAGACAGTTCAATTTAGAAAATAATTGAATCATTGCATCCTTTAATGAAACTTCTCTAAAATGTGACATATACCCTTTTGGGAATCTGTAGATATTTGTTTAAAATGGAATTGAAACGTGGAAAATGTTTAAAAGCACTGATTTTAACGTTAGTAAAAAGATGATACCATACAACATTAGTAATAGGATTTAATATGATTTTATTTCGTACAATGTGTAATACGTTTATACTTAGTAAAAGTTTGATTTTATCAGAAAATATAAAATAATATTTAAAAAAAAAATATATCATCACGCCTTTTACCCATTACTGGGATCTCGGTAAGTGATATATTTCTTCGCGTGAAGTGCGGTTACCAGCCGTCAAATCACGGCCCCCAAAGATATTAGTGGAGCGGGAGCCACAGGGGTAGATTTAAATTGGTGAAATTTGTTTGTCGACTCGATACCACTGAGCCACCTGTTCCATATTATATGCATTAATTATTAATGGGGTAGACAATTTTTTTTACAGATTCACATGTAGAATTTACAACTTTTATATGAAATATAAGGGCTACTAATAATTATTTTAACACAAGCAAAAATAAGTATTTTTTCATATAAATGAAGGAAATTGAGTTCGGCAACCGCATGAGTAGAAAAGTTTTTTTTTATGATATGGATTTGAGAACCCGGGTTTGATTCCCACAGTTGACACACAATTATCACAAAATTAAAACTACTCCGTAGCCCTTTGTGTACTACCATCTTTGGGTGCTGTGATTTGACGACGGATAACCGCACTTCACACGAAGAAATATATCACTTACCTAGATCTGCTTCGGCAGAGTGCCACACTCAGTAATGGGTAAAAGACATCATGATATATATTTTTAAATTAGTAACCGGTCAATTTGTTATACAAAATAATATTTTAAAAGTTAAATATTTATTTGCAACTTGGCAAAAAAGGAATATGCTTAATTAGTTTTAGTGCCTTTGTTTGTTTTGCGTAAAACCGCAATGTGATGGACTGTTTCTCATTACAAATTTTTCTTTTACGGGTAAAATATGAGTTCACATTTAAGAGTTATATTTTGAGGTGACTTCATAAACCACTAAATTAAATCACAAATTTGAAACAAAATGCATTCTCATATTTATACAAATATTACGTAATTTTTATTAATTTCCAAGTATAATAGCTCTGCATTTTCAGATCTCTGTTGTTCTGCCATTACTGTTATAATCAGAATATAGTTATTTTTGTATTAAGTGCGCAAAATGAATGTTTTTTGTTGCGCATGAGAATATTACTTTTAGTCGAGACCGCAGGTCGAGACAATAAAGTCATTCGAACGCGCCAAAAAACAAGAATTTTGTCCACGAAATACAAACAACATTTTTTCTATAACTGTAAATAAAGAATAATACAATAATTATTGATTTATTTAAGTAAATTGAAGGAAAACAACAATCAACAATAATATTAATTTGATACTATTAATATGTCGTAACTAATGAAACCTGACAACAAATAATTTGGGAGCGTGCGCGAGATACTTATTTTGCGCACTAGAATACGAAACAGTGCGCAAAATACTCATTTTGAGCACTAGGGTGCAAAATAATGCGCAAAATACGCGTTGTCATGGTAATGTAAATGATGAGAAAATCCCGTACTTCGCGTATTGATATTAGTGAAAAATAATTAACATTTTTTAACAGTTGTAGAACAAATTTATTTTTGATAGTTGTATATATGTATTATGAATACTGAATACAAATAAAATAAAAATCTGTTCATAATTAAATGAATTTCTATTGAAATAAAGTTATTTAAGAGCAATGAAAATCTAATAATAATAACTGATTCAATTAGAATAGAGTAAATAAATTGGTTTCTTTTTTTGTTACTTCTTGCATCTGTCGTGATTAAATTGTGAAGTGCTTCTGTTTTGTTTATTAAACAATTATTCATATGTTTTGAGTAGTGGAAAGCGCTAATGCATAGTTTCTAATTGTTGACAGAAGTATTAGGAATAGAAAGCTTCTGTATATAAAGCATTTAGCTTTATTTGTTTATTAAATTTCTTGTTTTATTATCCAGCTAAATAATTTATTTACTGTAGGAATTTGGAGGCGTATTTTAATTAGAAATTATACGGGAAATACTCTTCATCAGGAAATATTGTAATTTAATTAAGATTTTAATCCTTTCTAATTTTTATTACATTTTCATGTAAATAAAATAAAATAAACATTTTTGTTGAAAGTAAAAGCAGAAAGAAAGAAATTTTAATAATTGCTATACGAGTAATTTTCATTACTATACTTTCTTTGCAGTAAAATATTTCACATACATACTATTGGTTTTTATTAAAGATCCAAGAACAACATAAGCATTTTACATATATATTTGAAAATTTTATCGAACTTCTCGTATAATTGTTGCATACATGATTTACAATAGTACTAATCTCTAACTAATACGTTAGTTTAAGAAATGCACGTGTAAAATATGTATCTACGTTCATAAAACTGTTATCTATTATTTATGACTAACTATATCGAAAATAATAATTATAATTTTAATTGACAAATTGTATTTAACTGCATATTACTGTTATTATTAATAACATTATTATTATTAAATTTAATGCATAATCATGAATTACATCTTCATACTGGTTGATTAATGATTAATATTATTCAAAATTGACTAAATTATTAATTATTAAATCGATGTATAAAGTACATATTTCTAATTAACGTATAATATTTAGACTTGTGTATACATTTCTTCCAATAATAGTGCTTTTAATGAATTATTGTGAAGTCATGAATTTAAATCATTTTTTGGATTTATTTATTTTTTTGTATTAATTTAATTATATTTCTGATACAGAACCAAACAAGTGTATTAATAAAACTCCAGTTGTTTAAAAAACATTTTTAAGGTTTTTTGTAAAACAGACAAAATAATTTTCAATATTTATTTATGAAATGAATTAATATTGAATATGAAAACATCAAGTTTCGTGTATACAAAAAATTTTTAAACAGAAGAGAGACGTCATCAAAAACTAGAATAATGACGTCTTTGACGGCTGTGTTTATAGGATATACCAAAAATTAAATGCAATGATTGTTGCATAAATGTATAATACATTTCCTAACATTTTAAATGCTTTAGGCATTATTTATTAAATATATAACACACAAATCACAACAAAATTGACAAACGACAATTCGAAACAAAATGGAGTGAGAGTCAAATATAAATGTAAACGTTTTCAAAACCAGTAGGTACCAACACATGGTAAAGAAATGAACTTCAATTCTGTTAAATAAATTATTTTTTTTTTAAACAATGGTTGATAGCACAAGCTCTGTTTTGGGTGTTTTAAGAGCACGGTTTTAACATGTTAGAAATAGCTAAAACACCCAAAAACACTGCTTTTAAAACAGGCAAAAACAGAGCTTGTGCTACCAGCCTATATGTTTTAATTTTAAATAATTGCAAATATCATTAATGTGTACTTTCCTTATTATAATTTTCTTTTTCACTTAACTACAAATATATTTATCATTCTATCAGTTCAATGCAAGTAAGTTTTCATTTTGTAGAGTTTTATCCACGACCTATGACGTCTGTTTTCTGCTTAAATTTTTTTGTATCGAACATGTTAACCTACCGCGGCCACCCAAGTTGTAAACACTTATAGCCGAGCATATAGTTTTAATAAATTTGTATTAAAACTTGTAATGTGCAATAATAATCGAAACTACATATTTTTAAAATGAATTTTTCATATAAATAGTTGAATACTAATAACTTTTACGTTATTAAGTGATATAATTTTTTTTTAATTCTAAAAATCGTTATTAATTCGAAAAAATCGATGATTTTTGTTTGTTTGTTTTTTTTAATAATGATTATTGCCAACCCTGATATAATGTCGGTTCATTGAAATTGTTGATAAAATTGGAGCAAAGTAATAGTTCTAGGCCGTGAAATGACTTTGGCGAATCGATTAATGAACTTGTCGACCCAGACATTTTACGAACCATGTGTATAGAATATTTTTATGCATATGCATTATGTATCTCAAACAACTGCAACATTTGTTTGAACATAGAAAGAAAACGGTAATCTTATTTGACTTTATTTCCAACAAATATTTAATATTGTATTCGTCTTAGCGGACCTTGAAACTGTTTACGAACGTTGCCACCATCCAATAAAGTTGTTTGGTACAAAAGGGTTAATTTCGTGGACGGACTTGCCTATATCAACATTAACTTTTCTGGCAGTTTTATAAAATGCTATTTAAATTTTTAATTTATAAAACTTTACATAGTTTACAAAAACATTATTAATAAATATGAGAACATCAAAAGTTTTGTCTGCTAGTTTGAAACAATTACAAATATTCTATTTTATTTATTTATGGGGTAGGTAGCTCAGTGGTACCGAGTTAGTCTGTGGATCTTGAGAACCATTTTTGAAAATTAATATTGACTAACAATATTTATGAATGGTACTGCGTGTGCGCTGGATGTTTATGGGGCGACAGATTTCAGGTTTGAATTCCGAGATTATGTAATAAATTTCGCAAAATATTTACACAGTTATTTCCACCTGTGGCTCGCCCTTCATTTGCATCCCTCGCCTTGTTACCTTGCTGATATGCAGTTTTCAAATATTAACAAAAAACAAACTAATATATAATTTTTATATACATCATTAGAGATAAATTTTTAACTATATAAAAGTATAAACACTACCTACAAATAATCATTTATTAATTAGTTATTATGTAGGTATCTAGTGTAATGCCTTATTTTTATTTTATTTTAATTAAATGTACTATTCAACTCAGAAAAGTGTAGATGATCAAAGTAATACCGTATTTCCTAAATAAATAAAAACATAGGCACTTAACATGAGAAATCAGTTTGATTAGAGAATTAATTGAAATAATTTTTTAATTTTTTAAATTTTTTAAATTTTTTTTTATGGGGTAGGTGGCTCAGTGGTATCGAGTCGGCCTGTGGATCTTGAGAACCCTGGTTCGATCCCCACAGCCGACAAACAATTTTCACCAATTTAAATATACCCCTGTGGCTCCCCCGCCACTAACATCTTTGGGGGCCACATCACGCGAAGAAATATATCACTTACTGAGATCTGCTACGGGAGAGTGCCATACCCAATAATGGGTAAAAGGCGTGATGATATATTCATTTATATTTATTTAAAAACTGTTAGAAATATTTTTTTTTATCTTTGCAACATAATAAGATAAATTAAATTACAGAATACTAAATATTAACAAGTAGATCAAATTAACAAACCAAATTTCCCATAATCATCATCATCAGCTCTTCATTAGACCACCTAGTGAGTTTCGCAAGCATTAATTTAAATCTGCATATTTTTACAATGCGAAATTTCTAATTACAAATACTTAAAATTACTACTTATATTACGGCTTATAACAAATGCTACTTCATCTCTCTGGGTATAATTTTCTCAGTAGGCCATGATGCATAATAGATCAACCCAGCCTACCTTGATGTTAATACCTAGTGCCTACCGTTACTTACATACTACATTACGTACCCCTTAAAGCCAGGCTCTTATTTAATGAAGTACGGATCTGTAATTTGGTTTCAACTAATTATACAAATTTACCTGGAATATTTTGATTGAATTACTAATGACTGGTTTCGAGTAGGCTTTGGATTCAGATGTCTAATGTTTTTTAAATGACCGTATAGTAGGCCATAGATTTGTGGTGTACACATATTATCACAGCGAACATTTTATGTTTTAAATATAATATGCGATGCTCCGTTTTTTTATCGTGATTCTTTAATGAGGCTACATTTGTTTTGACTGAATTACTTTCATTTTTTGATTAAGAATTGGAATTTTGCTGTAAGCCATTTTTTTTATTTGTTGCGAAATTTATGGCATTATTTTATAATTTAATAGAAAGTCGGTTAGGTGTACTGCAGGGTTTTTTATACAGTTTATGAAAAAACTATATTTTACGGTAATAATAATTTTAATAATTAATGGGATAGGTGGTCTAGTGGGTATGCAGTCGGCTTGCGGTTCTTGAGGACTCGAGTTCGATTCCCGCATCCCACAAACTGGCTTTCACCAATTTAATATCATCTCCTGTGGTTCCCCCTCCACTAACAACTTTGGGGGCCGTGATAAAAATATATCACTTACCGAGATCTGCTCCAGCAGAGTGCTACACCCAGTAATGGGTAAAAGGCGTGATGATATATTTATTTATTTTTATTTAATAATTAATGGGATAGGTGGCTCAGTGGTATCGAGTCGGCCTGTGGATCTTGAGAATCCTGGTTCGATCCCCACAGTCGACAAACATTTTTCACCAATTTAAATCTACCCCTGTGGCTCTCCCTCCACTAATATCTTTGGGAGCCGTGGTTTGACGCCTGGTAACCGCACTTCACGCGAAAAATATATCACATTCCGAGATTTGCTTAGGCAGAGTGCCACAACCAGTAATGGGTAAAAGGCGTGATATATTTATATATTTATATTTATTTATATAATTTTCTTTTCTTTAAAGCAATGTCATATTTCGTACGTTGAAGAACGCATACAACAATTATTTGAAATTCTGAAAATAAATTTAAAAAGCACTTTGAAAATATGTGCTAAAAATAACAAATTTAATGGTAATATTCACGAACGTGGAACTGCAACGAAAGTTGCTACTATCAAAACAAGTTAAATAAAATAGGTATGTAAAATAATTTAGATTCAAAACTGAATCATCTATTTGAATCTTTTTCCTCACAATAACAGGACAAGTATATCTGATGGCACAGTTTTCGTGGGATAATAACAAATAATTTAAACTTAAATTGAGTGTTGAATATTTAATGTTCCTTATTCACATGATGTTGTTAAAATACAAGAACTAGGTTGAATTAGTATTCCACACAAATTTAAGAACACAGAAGTCACATTTCAACTATTTCTCATTTACAACTAATTTGATTATAATTCACCGTATCGCATAAAGACAGGAAAAGCATTTCAGTAATTAATGAACATAGTAATTAAAGCCGAAGATCTCTTCAAATTTATTGGTTTTAGCTTTTACCTATCGAACCGTGATCTACAGAGAAAAAATAGAAAGCTTTTAAAATTTCTCTTCCGCTTAAATTCTCAAGATTAAAATATTATTATTATTTAATTTTTTCAATTTCCTTTTCATATTAAATCCGTTTCATTCTGTTTCTTTTGTGACATTTAATTATACTTGCATTTTAATTTTTCATGATTATTCTAAGAGTAGCAATTGTTTTTGACAAGAAAATTTTACTAAAAGAAAGCTAGGTTTTTGGAACACAATAGCTAATCTTAAACTATACTAAATTGTTAATTATTATAGTTCCATATAGTTTGTTGAAGCAGAGACAATTACCGCTAGTAAGAACGTCGATTACAGGTAACTTACTTTATTTACGAGCATATGTATAAGTAGACCATTAAAAACAATTTGCAAGAGCAGTAAATGCTTGTTTACGGTTGCTAAAAGTTTACTGCACTACTTATGTAATAGCTATTTATGAAACTAGTAAGGTAATAACCTATTTCCTTACTAGTTTCATACAATATTTTTTCTACTTCCTTCCTAATAAATACGAAAGAGCGTTTTTGAAATTATGAAATTTTAACATGTTAATGAAAGTTATAAATTCAAAAAATAAAAGAATAACACATCAGATATCTGTTGCTACATTACCTCATTATTTCACTAGTTAAATAAGGCAGTTCATTACCTAACTCAAATAAGGGAAATAAAACGTCTATTTCTTAACGGAAGTAGAATATATATATTACGTAACTGTTCTCAAGAAATGTTTCATTTGTTAGGTTGTAACACTGCTGTTTGACAGTTGATGATATGGATATAACCTAACAAATATTCTGTAATTGTTCTTATTTATTATTTATGGTCGTAGATAAGGTATAATACACAACTCGAATTGTAACGCAATTACATTGCTCGTGAAATTACTGCACTCGCCAAAGCTCGTGCGCAACTTTTTCACTCGCACGTGATGTGCTTGTTACAGTTCTCGTTATATAATATACTATTATTGAATTCTGATGGCAAACGATCTGAAATCATGATTCAATAGTAAAAAGTGATTGAATGTGTATTATGTGAGTATTTGATTTAAAGTATTTGTATTTCAAGTCTTGTCTAACTTAGGAATGTTTCACAGTAAAAGAATAAGTTAGTTTATTTAACTAGAAATAACTTAGTCACTGAAAAGTGTAAATACTAGCAGCATATGTTTTCATTTATTAAATCAGGCATCTACATTTTTTCTAAAAAATATTTTCTTCGCTATAGAACGATCCTAATCAAATTTAAATCTCGATTATTGCTATTATTCTTTCCATTGTCAAGTCATAAATATGTAATAAAAAAAGTTATAGTTACATTTTTTCTTTTATCTACTATTTCTAATTTATCTACTATTTCTAATTTATTTATTCAGTGGTATCGAGTCGGCCTGTGAATCTTCGATCTCTGGTTCGGTCCCCACAGCTGACAAACAATTTTCACCAAATTAAATCTATCCCCGAGGCTCCCCGTCCACTAACATCTTTGGGGGTCGTGATTTGACGACTTGTAACCGCACTTTACGCGAAGAAATTTATCATTTACCGTGATCTGCTTTGGCAGAGTGCCACACCCAGTAATGGGTAAAAGGCGTGGTGATATATTTATTTATTTATTTATACTGTTTTGTAATTTTTCGCTTTTACTAATTCGATAAACTAATATCGAATTTATCTGTTGTGACTAATCATTTGTTTAGAGAGTTGTTTAGGTCAAAACTTTATATCTTTGAAAGTATTATATTAAATGTCACAGTTATCAAAATATGGGAGGTCTTATATCTCCGATAAGAACATACATTCCATATATTAAAATACGTGAAATAGAATATGAATAAACTTACTATATAAATACAGCGAACATATAATATGACAGGTCATACATCGCAGATTTTATCAAAACTGTAATCGCATAATAAACAGACTGGTTTTGTTTACCATAGAAACCGGATACACACTTTGTGATAATTGGTATTTGCTCTAAATTGTGGAATACTGTTTTCAACTTTACAAAATGTAATTTGCTTGGAAATATGTTTGTCAGGAATTTTATTTTATGCGGCGCTACGGTGAAGGTATTTTTATCTTTATAATTATGGAATTTTATTTCCGGCAGTATAAAAATACATAGTTTAAATTATGCACATTTTTAAGCGCATTATACAAGCTAGATTAGATAGTTTATATAACAAGAATTTGTTATTTATTCATAATTAAATAGAATTATAATATAAAATCACTCTAGATCTATTATCTTCATAAATTTAATTGTATTAATTATTTTCATATTAGAGGTGTACTATTATCGGTAATTTAGTAAATATAAAGTATTAAATAAATATGTCATTATTAAAATGAATGAATGTTTAATTTTTCAACTATTATTTCAATATTGATATTATTGAAGTGAAGTTCTGTTACCAACCATCTAAATGCAGCACATATATAATTTTAGTTGAGAGGAAGTAGTTGATTCAGCGTTCATGTCAACAAGTGACTTCTAAATTCCTCTATGAACATTACTATTCGATGCTATTGTTTTTCGTTTCCTATTAATTTCAAGCAGTTTACATAATATATCTAAGAAAATTGAAAATTGCTTGCGTAAATGTTTTGACAGATAAAACGTCAAGCATTTATTTTTTTTTGTTCAATTCCATGGCTATCAATATTTTCAACGTAATTTTCGACATTTTCATATTTAATTTCTGTCGTTACAAAGCACGTAAAAGTAATTCTGTTTATTGATTTAGATGCAGAATTTGATTCCTTAAAACTTTTATTTGACGCATTTTTGCTTAAAATAATTAGGGAAGTAGGAAATTGCAAAAAAATGATTTCCTATGTTAAAGTCCTATGACCGGCTGAGCGAGTCACCATCCTGTATATACCGGGTGTAACATGAAAACCTGGCCATAGGCATTTAACATGGGAAATCAGTTTTTCCCTGCGCAAAAGTGGCCAATTAATTTTAGACAAAAATGCTTCAAATAAAAGTTGTAGAGCTTGAAATTATGGATCTAAATCAGTTTTCAATAATGATATAACAACAATCACCTTTGTCACTTAAATAAATCACAAATCCATTTCAAACTAAACTTTTCTGACAGTTAAAACGTCATACATTTGTTTATCATTTTGTCTCAATTCCATGGCTATCACTATAAAGTAGAAATTCTTATAAAATATTAATGCGATTATTTCGCTTACAAAATGTGCAAAATAAAATCGGAAAACTGATTTAGATCCATAATTTCAAGCTCTACTTTTATTTGAAGCATTTTTGTCTAAAATCAATTGGCCACTTTTGCGCAAGGAAAAACTGATTTCCCATGTTAAACGCCTATGGCCAGGTTTTCATGTTACACCCTGTATATATATATATATATATATATATATATATATATATACATGGAAAATGGTACACAGCAAGCTCGTGACAGCGGATCGAAATTTTTGTGCTCTTTTCACATTCAAATGAGCGTAACTCGAATCCAAAAAATCGTTGGAAAAATCTAAAAAGAAAAGCATGTTGAAGCTGACAAAATTTCCCAACTTTTCTTCCATTTACGAAATGGAATGTGGCAAAAGGCATCATAAAATGACAGTCTCAAAACGTCCAAATTCCGCCGAAGATATAGACATTTGAAAAAGAGACCTTTTATCGAAAATTTTAGGTGTCCCTTTAATTGTTTTGCGCAGTGTATATATAACTATCATCAGAACGACGACGTGCTTTTAGCGGACATCAAAACCCGACACACCCATTTTAAATGCAGCATTTATCAAATAAAAAATATGAAAAATGTTTTGGTAGCAAAATATATTGTGTAATGTTTTTTGGTCAGAATTCAAGAACAATCAAAAATGAATTTACCTTTTCGTTTCACTTTCACAAAAAAATCATTCTAAAACATTGAGTTTTTTCTTGTACAAACAAGACAGCCTTGACAGCTTCGCCCTTTTGTGTTATACATAAACATTAACATACAATAAGTATTCACAGTTTAGGATTTCGAGGTACACTTCATCATTTCTTAACTTTATTATTGGTTCGTTAACGTAACTGTATCGGTGCTTGCCGTAGCGGTAAAAATCTAAGATTAACAAGCATTGAAGCATGTACTTAGAATGTTACTTATTTGTGCATTTCTAATTAAAATTACTGCTATAAATAATTGGTCAACACATTCGATGATTTTAATAAAGCATGATTCATTAATTTGAATTAAGATGCAGGTGACTTCACTGTATGCAAGATAAATTTAATAACAAGTTTTATTTGCACCTATTTCAAATTTTATCCATTATTTATATTAGTTGATTATTTTTAATTTAAGAATAATTGTTGTGAAATACTTACTGTAAAAACAATTTTTACTTTTATATTTTATGTTCAAATCAAATAGTATAACGACCTGAGTTTATTGATTGTAAATTAGTTTTGCAGGTTTAATTTTTTTTTGTTGAAAGGACTAAACCTTATTCAAAATATATTTCAATTTTGTAACAATTATATTTGAACCATGTTCCTGTACATTAATTTATAAATAAAATAAATAAATATATCATCACGCCTTTACCCATTACTGGGTGTGGCACTCTGCCTACGCAGATCTCGGTAAGTTACCAGCCATCAAATCACGGCCCCAAAAGATGTTAGAGGAGTTAGAGCCACAGAGGTAAATTTAAATTGATGAATATTGTTTGTCGACAATAAATAAATTAAATAACTACAATATATTCTTCTTTATATTATTTATTTACAGTAGCTAATACTAAGTCGTTGTAGATGTGATATTTAAAACAATGCATATTAAATACAATGTAGCAATTTAAATGTAAAATAAATTATTGTGTTTGAAACACAATGAATTGATAAATAAACCTAAATTTATGTTGAGAAATTATTCTCAAACATATTAAAAAAGTAAATAAAAAACTTATTATTATTTAACAGCCGATATATAATATTTTATCTACAATTGCGTCACTTCATTGCCATGCAAATCTATTTTTAAAACGCGATAAAACAAAACGTAAAAACTTTATTCCGGGTAAATACAAATATAAAATTAAACAAGAAAAAAAAACATTTATCATCTTGAAAATTAGATAACCTCATTCACTTTTTCGTCTGAAAAACTCGTTTAAATTACACAATTTCGCATTCGTAGATAAGTATCCGCGTTCGTGTTTTGTTTTACTCGATGGTCGATGCGCTGATGTTAACTCGGGAATTTGAAACAGCTGAAGGTGCGGTGGTGTGCGTGACTGCAACTTGACTTCCACCTATGCCCATCGCTATATTTGTACTCGTACAGATTGTCAGTTCTTTATATGGGTAGGTGTGTTTGAGTTTGTATATGTGATGAATGTTAATGTGCGATACAAGATATTGCGTATTGGTTGTACTTTGTGATTCATCGATAGCTAAAGATTTTTATAAAGTATTTTAATATGCTAATGAGTTGAAGGTGTATGAAATACGTATTGTTAAGCCAAATAGGTTTTTGTAGTACATACAGCATGTAAATCAAATTCAATTTGTTGTTTGTCTATTTATAACTGTAAATAGATGATAGATTATGAATGATCGTTTTTGATTTTGATAGCCATTTTATTTTTTTATGTATCGTATAATAATACCGAAATATTATATTTTATTTATTTTTCTATGGGGTAGGTGGCTCTGTGCTGTAATTGGGATTTAGTTCAGAGTAGCATAAATAAATAATTATGAGTTTTACTCACATTTTTGCTTACACAAGTATGCTCTGTTATCATATTTCTTGAATCTGTTCTTTGACAGCAATTATAAATGATATTGTTAATTTAATTTAAGGAAAATTAATGGGGTAGGTGGCCCAGTGGTATCGAGTCGGCCTGTGGAATTGAGAACCTGAGTTCGATTCCCACAGCAGATAAACAATTTTCACCGCGGTAAAACTACCCCTATGGCTTCCCCTCCACTAACATGTTTAGGGCCGTAATTTGACGGCCGGTAACCGCACTTCACGCTAACAAATATATCACTTACCGAGATCTGCTCTGACTGAGTGCCACATCCAATAATGGATAAAAGGCGTGATAATATATTTATTTTATTTATTTATATATTTATTTTTCTGCTAAAAATATGATAAATAGTTTTAAAAAGCAATATTTATGGTTGCCATTTTATTATAGAGGATACTATATTAGAAGTTTAGTTTTTATTAGATAAATTTTGTTTCAGTGAACAATTGATGAAAACAATTTAAATAAAGTAATAACGACATCAAGTATGAGTCAAGAAAATAAAAATTTATTCTTAAAACAATTAAACTTCGAATGATATTTAAAATCATTTACAGAATGGAGTATTTGATAAAAATTATGACATTTATATTTACCGTTTTCAGAGTAATTAAGAAAAGTTCTTTATCTGCTGTCAAAATGACAGAAATGACATTTCTATATGGAATTTTTATAAATAAGATGAATTATCGATATCAAATCATTTAATGGGATAGGTGGCTCAGTGATGTCGAATCGGCCTGTAGATTTGAGAACCCGGGTTCTATTCCCACATGCGAGAAACAGTTTTCACCACGTTAAAACTGCCCATGTGGCTACTCCTTCAAAAACATCTTTTAGGACCGTAATTTGACGGCTGGTAACCGCACTTCACACGAAACAATATATTACTTACCGAGAACTGCTA
The DNA here is from genome assembly GCA_947425015.1 of Pterostichus niger. NCBI lineage: Eukaryota > Metazoa > Arthropoda > Insecta > Coleoptera > Carabidae > Pterostichus > Pterostichus niger. Next base: position 18,943,920 of record OX380340.1, read on the forward strand.
CAGAAAAGTGCCACACCCAGTAATAGGTAAAAGGCGTGATGATATATTTATTTATTTCATAAATATATAAATACTACTTTAAAATTCAATTTTCATTCGCTTTTTCATAAAATTTATAAAATGAAGAATATGTCATAAATCTGTTTTAAAATCTATTCGATTAATTTATGATAAACATTTTTTTTATTATTATTATTTTTCATAATATATATTCGTATCTGTGTATTAGTTTTCAATTTTTATTTCAGAAAATAAAATTTCCGATCGTATTTGAATAGTCTATTATTTATTTACTTATATAATCATTGTATTATACACTCCATCAATTTTTGCTTTAAATATGTCAAAGGTAACAGTTTCGTAAGTTACAAGCATTTGTTTTGTATAGAATTACTGATAGATTGTTTTTTCTTTGTTTTCTTTGTTTACCTTTTACATAATCTGTAGGTGTACCTACTTACCTACAAAGATAAACGATGTAAACAAAGATACAATCTTTTGTTATTAAATATAAGTGTAACAGAACATGGAAACGTGGAAAGAAATTTTCGTTTCTATTTATTTTATTTATTTATTATTACAGACATTTATATGTAGATGGACATTACGATAATTTTAGTTTTATAATATATATATATGTACATAAATTATAAAGATATATTAATAAAGAAAAAAATACCATTCAGCAACATTTGCGTGTTTCAACTGTTCGTGAGCAGTTTGGTACTTCTTGTGTTTATGTGTAACACAATTTATTCATACATGGTTGTGTTTTGTTTTATATTATATGGTTCAGTGCTCCCCAAACAATATCTACTCCCCTATCGCAGGAAAAAAACTTAGGCATTATATTACAGTTCGTGACCAATATTATATACGTAATTTATATTATGCAACACCTTTCGAATTTAGGGTGGCTTAAAATCGTCAAGCACTTTATCATATTCGGTTCACAATTATCACATTATCTGTAAGATAAAATAAATATACTCACTATTGTGTTTTAATTCTTCTACTAGATTTTAACAACCAGATTCATAAAGCAGATTATTCGATAACATCATTGTTAATTCATTTTCAAAAACAAGCGCAGGAAGATACTCTCTTCCTTCCTCATCTTTTTTCTTCATTTTCAGTTTTTACTATACAGTGTGTAACTGCAATTGTGTTAAATGTATTTTTATACAAGCGCAGGCGATGCTGCCTTCATTTTTTTATAGATTCGTTGTTAGAGAAGTGGGTGTAAGTGAAGATTTACGAAACAGGTGTACATGAGAGAATGGATGGATGTGAATGAAGGTTTGTTGCGTGATGATGGATTTTGGTTGTGAGGAAGGAAAGAGTTCGTATGGAGGAAGTGTTAATGTGGTCGAAACGAATATCGTGTGTCAGGATAAGAATGTTGACGTAAACTGATTTTTTTTTATGAATCTTTTAGTGGATGCTCTATGAATGTTTCAGAGGTTCGTGCTACCCCATTTAATGGGATATAACGTGATGTTACGAGTATGTATGTATCATTGTTAATAAATATATAAATATATCATCACGCCTTTTACCCACTACTGGGTGTGGTACTCTGCTTAAGCAGATCTCGGTAAGTGATATATTTTTTCGCGTGAAGTGCGTTTACCAGTCGTCAAATCACGGCCCCAAAGATATTAGTGGAGGGGGAGCCACAGGGGTATATTTAACTTGGTTAAAATTGTTTGTCGGCTGTGGGGATCGAAGATCCACAGGCCGATTCGATACCACTGAGCCACCTACCCCATTGCAAATTATTATTATTATCATTGTTAATATCTATTAAAATGCGTTTTAAATTAAATCTTATTTATATTTGATGCTAACTATTACTATTCATAATTCATATTAAAATTTGTTTCATGTTTCATCTATTTGTACATACATACATACATAACATCACGCTATATCCCATTAAATGGGGTAGCACGAACCCGTCAACATTCTCATCCTGACACACGATACTCGTTTCGACCACATTAACACTTCCTCCATACGAACTCTTTATTTTCTCACAACCAAAATCCATCATCACTCAACAAACATTCATCCATTCGCTCCTGTACACCTGTTTCGTAAATCTATAAGAAATTATGGCAGCATCGCCTGCGCTTGTTTAACACAATTACAGTTACACACTATATAGTAAAAACTAAAAATGAAGTGAAAAAAGATGAGGAAGCAAGGGAGTATCTTCCTGCGTTTGTTTTTGAAACTGAATTCCACACAATTGCAGTTGTACACTCTATAGTAAAAATAGAAAATGAATCAAAAAGATAAGAAAGGAAGGGAGCATCTATTTGTAAATTACTAAATGTAGTGTGCAACAGTTTTTGATTCCATGACTTGTAGTTGTGTGCTAACGTACGTTATAAACTGTTTAAATTTCCATTCTGTTACCGCTTATAAAACAAGTAAATTCCTTATAACAACAATGTCCTTATACGCATAACAGACTTTATCATCATAACTCAGTACTTAACACAGCTTTCTCCGTCAGTTTTGGATCGTTTTAATAAAAGAAGCAACCTATGAACATAGTTTCTAATTTCACGGATCGTTTATGTTTAATTTAATGGGTACTTGCATTACTTGTTACTTTACATTACCGAACGCACGTTGCACGTATCTTTATTAAAATATAAGCGGAATAATATCCCATGTGTTTAAACATCACAGTGGCTTCGGTCGATATTAGCTAGCTGCATTCCAGTTGGCCGTGACTGGAGGTAATATATGAACGTCGAAGAGTCTGGTAGACTGTTGCTGTCGACATTCGACGATCGTTAGTAGTTGGAGTTAGGACCTTGGCACTGGACACTTGGATCGTAATTTATGGTGCACGTGGATTAAGCGATTCAGGTTTTGGCAGTCGGACAACACGCATTCTATTTTCGGACAATTATTACCTATTTGGTGCTTGTTTTTTGGAATAGCTGTCTATAGGTCACTTGATGTTTGTGTGGTATAGTTTGATTCAAACAAGAAGTACAGTACATTTCATAATAGGAAATTAATCGTAATTTCATTTGCAGTACAAGAAACCTAGAGCTTGTAGTTGAATATGAACCACTTGAATGCAGTATAAACTTAGTTTTTCTAAGTTTATTACGAAATATTATTATTAAAAGGATATAAATTTTTAATTTGACTGTTATATTAGAAATATGAAAACAGGTTTTATTGGATTTCAGTCAATATTATTTTTTAATTTATTACTCTATTAATTATACAATAAATTAACAATAATAAGTAATAATTAGAAAATATAAAATACTTACAAATAATATTAATTAAAAAATATCATTCGTTAATAATGATAAAAATATTTAGTAAATTATGATTAAATTAAATTTTTAAAAGAAGATGTCAAAATTTATTTGTAAACAATATTTAAAAAAACAGTATTTAAAAAGAAGTAAGAACTAAAGTTTTATTATATAATTATTTTTAAAATTCTAAAATATTATATTCAATATCGGATCTGTTAATATTATTTATATCATTTTGAATATAAAGCCTTTCCAAAAAATAAACGATTTTTAACATTTTTTTTCTGTATCGAGAATTTTAACATTTTCAAAATCAAAAACATGGTTATTACAAATAGAATGATCTGCTAAAGCACAATTTATTATTATTATTATTAATAATTTTTTTTAGAGAACTTCGACGATGTTCTAACATTCTAGTTTTAATATAGCGTTTAGTTTTGCACAACTTACATTTGATCTATATAAATTGTCAATTTGATCTTTAAGTTTACTAAATAATAAATTAATAGTTTTACCTTTTTTTTTGAATTTTAGATTGTATTAGTTTTTTTTAATTTTTTGATAAACCTGGAATATATGGTAAACTAAAATAAATTTTATTTTTATTTGGATATTCAGTATTAATTTTATTTTTATATGATTGGTTGTAAATGATTTTATTAATTATATGTTTAGGAAAATTATTTAAAAATAAAATATTTGTAACTTTATTTAAGGATTCATTTAAATATTTTTTAGATGAAAGTAAAATTGCTCTATTTTTTAAATTAGTTGCAAAGTTGACATTTTGGGTGTTATCATTATTGTGAACTAGAAGAACATCTAAAAAAGGAATTTCATTATTTGTTGTCTGGAATACACATTGTGTTAAGATTACAATTTGCAATTCATGGATGTCTGGAAAGTAGCATTTGCACGAAAGTTTTCTCATTGCCATGAAATAAATAGAATGTCGTATTTCAGGCATCCTTATTACGTTCCGGATATAATATTATCCAGATTCTGTGTTTTATTTTACGAAAATCATAGACGTTCAATAGGGGGCCAATAACATAATTTATTAAATACCAGTACTCGAACAAAAAATATTATACAAACTACGTGCGTGAAGACGTCTTCCGCTCATTCGCGCTATTAAAGGCAATCGCTCCTTGCAGTCGCTCGTGCTTTAAAAATGCGCTCATCATCTTCCCGCACATAGTTCGTAAATAACTACTATTTTATCAACTCTAGTCAACTACTTTTTGCAAGTTGTTGATGGTATGGCGATGGCAGACAGTATTTAAAGGTACAGATTTCCGACTACCTTCGCGTAGTCATTTAATAAGTAATATAATAGATATTATTTACTAAATGGAGTAGTTAATGCTTAACTTACGTTACCAAGTGACAAATGCATTCTGTCATGGCTGTTGTCAGTAAATATTTAATTAACTATCAAGTGTGTTAATGTGGTCGGTTAATAATCGAAACATTTTAACGCGAGAACGTAGAGAGCACGTTAATTGTCGAGAATCGGGCTGTACATGTATGAGTGTACGTAGCATTAGTATAAGTTACAAAATTATAATTGAGGTTATATATCAAATATTTTTATCGAAAGCTACATTGTGGTAGCACGAACCCCTGAAGCTTTCACAAAACATCCACTAACAGATACATAAAAAAAATTAATCCACATCAACATGATATACGCTTCAGCCACACTAACGCTCTCTGCATACAAGCTCTTTCATTCCTCACACTCGAAATCCATCATCACGCAACAAACCTTCAATCACAACCATCCATTCGCTCCTGTACACCTGTTTTATAAATCTGTCACTTACGCCTACTTCTTTAACTACGAATCAATAAAGAAATGAAGGAAACATCGCCTCCGCTTGTTTGAAAGTAAATACATAATTGTAAGTAGTAAAAACTGAAAATGAATCAAAAAGATAAGGAAGGAAGGGAGCATCACCTGCGCTTGTTTTGACAGTGACTTCCACTCAATTGGAGTGAAACACTCTATGTAAGAACAGTAAATGAATCAAATGACAAGAAAGAGTATCGCTCAGCACTTCTTTGAAAGTAAATTGTAACCAATAAATCTAAAATCAAGAATCCTTATTCATTACATTTATTCCGAAATTAATCTTCGCTAAACATTCCTATCCTGACACCACTTTTGCTTCAATCACATTCATAATTCCTTTCATACAAGCTCGTTTGTTCTTTACGTTTGGAATCTTACGTTCACGCAACCACCCTTCAATCATATTTAACGAAAGTTACATTTTTATATTTTATTATATTAACTCGTTCTTTAGAGTAATGTCTGGTGAATGTTGGATGATTAATTAATGACGATTTGATTGTAATGCGTACATTAATAAATACAATATCTTAATCTTAATTCCAACTTTTTGAATAAAGGGCATTTGCATTAGCAAAAGTTAAATTTTCAACTTGGTTTAAATAAATAACAGTAAAGCAAAATTATGTCATATAGAATAACAGACATTACTGTCAAACATTCGTTTTACTTTTATTTATTTAAACTAAATTTAAAATTTAACTTTTGACAGTACAGCTGGGTATTATACATTTATAAACGTCACATTAAATAATTTGGTCGCATTCCATTAAATTGTCATTGTTGTGTTAAATCTATTAAAAAGTAGCAGCTACAGTAACGCTAACATATCGCGTAAACAGTAGCGAAGTTAGCTTCGTGCTGGAAACAATAAAATTACTGGCTGCACAACGAAGTACTATACTTTTGTGTGTGTGTTTGTACCTATGTTCATGAAGGTTGTGCACACGTTACACGATACGCCCGTGTTGCTTACTTTACGCTATATATAGCAGTGGAAGGCATTTGTTTCACGTGTTGGGTAATCGTGGTCAGGGGCGCCCCATTAGGGGCAACCAACTAAAGAGAATTAAATTTTCATAGTTAATGTAACCCCGAACGCGGAGAGGCAAATAGTCGGTTAAGGTCAACATTTACATTCAGATACAACATAAATGAATACTGAAAATGTGATAATAAATATTTGCAAAATTTATTTGTATAAATAAATATTTATCGTTGTTCAATAATTCAATATTTTAAATTTGCATCAAATATAAGAAACAGTAGTAGCATTATGGTTGTGCTCTTGATTTACTAGCAAAATTCTTTGATTTCAACTTAAAATAAAAATATAAATTGCCCAACTAGTTCAATTTTAATTTCTTCTTTTCTTCTTTAGTCCAGGTTTACGCGACACTGTTCTGTAATTGCAGATCTTAATGGATATAAATTGCTACCATAAAATGTAGTTGTAAAATCGTGATATTATTTACAAATGAGTGTAGAATAGGAACCATTATATTTATTTATTACTTCCTTGTACGAAATAAAGAAAGTATTGTAATCGCAAAAATTTTCGGTTTTGAGATTTCAGAGGAAATATCCCTGAATCCATTTTGACTAGATTCGTCGTGACGTCTGCACGTACATACGTACGTATGTATCTCGCATAACTCAAAAACGGTAAGCCGTAGAAAATTTAAATTTCTAGTTGTGCACCTCCCTTTTTGGTCATTATATAACTTCCGAAAGTGGTACTTTACTTGAAGCCAATAATAGATTTTAATGAAAAACTATATTCAAATATAATCCAAATCTTTTTCAATTTGGTATATAAGACTACTGTATCAATGGAAATAATATAATAGATTTTGGTTAAAATAGACTAACCGGAAGTGACACATTAAATTCTACGTCTAGCACATTAAGAATTTTTAAATTAGCCTTTTGTATAAGCGAGATATCTAAATTTAAAAATTATATATTTCTTGTAATTAAGTTTGCTATGGATTAGAACAAAAAATAAGGAAGAAATAAAAAATTTAATGTCAATGTCAAATATATGCAAAATGTAGGTATAGTATAATACGCGTACAAGGAAGTCATGTGGTGTCCACATCAGATTTTTTTAATAAAAGTATAATATAGACTGTTGATTTGAGAACTGGAGTTCAATATCTGCAGCCGACAAACTGAGATATTTATTTAATTATTTCTTTTTTACAAATAGCATTTTACATAACATAATAAGAAGATGACATTGGAACGAATATTTGATGAATTACGCAGCGAAATAGATATACAAGAATATTTACTTATAAAACCGAAGTCGAATGAATCAAGAAAATGTTATGTAAAATTTCGCAATTGCACAAATGAAGCAATTAAGGCAGAAAAATATATTTTAATCATATTTAAAATTACTCTTGTGGTTTCCCTTGCACTAACAGCTTTGGAAAGAGTGATTAGACGACTTGTAATGTTCAAAAATGTATCAGTTACTGATATCTGCTACGGGCGGATTACCATTCCCAGTAAATGTATAAAAGACGTGCTGATATATTTATATGTATTTTATTTATTTTTGACAGAATATGATTAAAAAGTGATGATAGAATAAATTTTGTAGTAACCTTAGATACTTCAAATTTACATTTGAAAGGTGATTATTCATTGGTCGATTGTCTATTTATGAATAAATTTTTACTCCAATGTCGTATAAGACAAGTAAGTATAAAAATGATCTAATGATGTCATATGCATAATTTGAGTATAATGGAAACATTGTGCAAACATTAAATCATTGTCAAATATATCCAAGGAAATATTTACTCCATAATTAACCTATAAAATTCATTGCATATTTAACATATGCGTCATTTTAATATTAATAAATAATAAAATGTCAAAATATAATTATTAAATCCATGTTCTTTTGTTTGTTTATTAGAATGAAATAGTATATTAATGAAACAAGTGTATTATTAGCCATTATACGCAAGTTCAGTATCAAAATTGTTAATTTAAATGTGCTTCCTTCAATAATAAAAAAAAGAAATAACTATTGTCATTAAAAGTGACACTTCAGTTCTCAAAAAAAGAAGAATAAAGTAGGTCATTTACTCCCGGAAGTGCAAAAAGGTGGATTGTCATTGCAATGTTTTGTGATGTAACTACTGTGATAGGGAAATGTCATTTTGAAATGTCTAAATGTTTTCATATATATTTTATTTTTCCTTAATTACCTGCTCTTCTTTATGGCTTTTTAATTTTAACAGAAAAATAATTTTTTTAATTCTGTAGAAATAAAGATATCGTTACACCTTTTACCCATTACTGAGTGTAGCACTAAGCCGTAGCAGATATCTGCAAGTGATATATTTATGCGCGAGATGTACTATTAGCAACCATCAAATTGTCAAATATAGTAGTAAATATCGAATCAGGGTTCTCAAATACAGTTCAAATTGATACAACTGAACTATCTATCTTCTGATTGGTGCAGAAGAGGGAATAATGTTTATTATTCCCTCGTTAGTATTTCTTGCGGGATTTATATATAGTATGTAACAAAAATCACACATTTAATATACATATAATAATTTAATAAAATAAAATATATAAATATATCATACCGCCTTTTACCCGTTACTGGGTGTGGCACTCTGCCGTAAGCAGATCTCGGTGAGTGATATATTTCTTCTCGTGAAGTGCGATTATCAGCCGTCAAATCATGGCCCCCAAAGATGTTAGTGGAGGGGGAGTCACAGGGATAGATTTAATTGTTTGTCCGCTGTGGGGATCGAACCAGAGTTCTCACTATCTACAGGCCGACTCGATACCACTGAGCCACCTACCCCATATAATAATTTAATGTAATCTTGTTTTTAAACAGTTATTTTATAAATTTAAATCCGTGACCTAAAAGTTCATTTTACACATTATCGTAGATAAAATACAGATAATACATATTTAGTTATTATATTAAAGCATGGCAGTAGAAAATTATATTACAATCAAGGGAGAGAAGTGCACTTCTTTAACGAGGTGTACGTATATGTTTTTTTTTTCACTAATCTCATTTAAATCTTATTTAACTATTTTTATGTTGATATAACATAAACATTTTGATATGAATATTTACTTATTTATTAATGCCTACAAAAACTCAGTAGGCAGAATATTAGATTTTTTAACATTGTTTTTATTATCTGAGGCGCTTAATGTGAATCCGAAACATTGAATCCAGCGAAATATACAATACGAGTACAATATATTGAGGCTTGAGTTTGTCTAAAATGTAACATTTTGCATTATTAACATTAGCGAATAATAATCCATTATTAACCGTTTCTAAGCAAGCAATAGTGACAAACAAATTCATTACTAAAACACAGATAAATAATGGTATGTTTCGAGCCGTGTAGTTAAATAGTATATTAAAGAACGAGTTTTATAAGATATGTTTTTTCGCACGAGTTCAAGTTTAGAAAACGTGCCGTAGGCGAGTTTTCTAAAGTACAAGTGCATATAAATGAGTTTTATTTATACTATTTTTTCTATTTTGCGTCTTTTATAAATTAAAATTAAAAAAAACTGGGATATTTTAAACCGAGTAAATTTAGGGAAATTTGTATACGAAATGTTGTAGTTGGTAACTGTTATTGACATTTATGCAATTGTTCAGAGTTTGAGGTTATATTGATATTTGGATGTTCTCAACTTGCCAGTTTCAGTTTGTCATCCGCTACTACCAACCGACTTAAATAAAATATTGCGTATCGTAATGAACATCCTTTCGATACGCTACTGGATTTCATAATGACTTCCTTATGAACGCAAAATAAAAAAAGTTTTTGTAGAACTTTAAAGAAGAAATAATAAAATAGTCCAATAAAGAAGTAAAATTATTTATGGATATGCATTTGAGTGAATATTGTAAATAAATAAATAAATAAATATATCATCACGCCTTTTACCCATTACTGGGTGTGGCACTCTGCAGTAGCAGATCTCCGTAAGTGATATATTTCTTCGCGTGAAGTGCAGTTACCAGCCGTCAAATCACGCTCCCCAAATATGTTAGTGGAGGGGGAGCCACAGAGGTAGATTTAATTTGGTGACAATTGTTTGTCTGCTGTGGGGATCGAACCAGGGTTTTCAAGATCCACAGGCCGACTCGATATCACTGAGCCACCTGCCCCAAATATTGTAATATTTAAAATTACAACTGAAGGGAATCTTGCCCAAAAAAGAACATAAGTAGAGACACTAAGTTAGTTTACAAGATTTTTTATAAAATAGTAAGTACTCATTTTATCATTAACATAACGTAGAAATCGATATTCTTCAGTTTTGTAACGAAATGTAAACTTACGTCGAAATAAAAAATGAGATAAATATCCCAGAAGTTCTAAAATACTACATTATTGACCTCTTCACGTAAAACATCTAACATTTGTGGAAACACAGAAAACTAAAAATAAAGTCATGTCAAGTCACCGCGGCTTTCAGCTATAAATAAAAAATGAAGCTCTCTTGTATACTTTCGTTAGTAGTTGTTCAACTGTTACCCTATACCCGATGCTCATCTGCTTGTTCTTTCAACCCTGCAACTCCCAGGGGGGCGGGGTAACATGAAACTATTTTCAGAACAAGCAACAAGTTAGAGACGTGCTCATATCGGAAATGGCTGTGGTTGTCAGTTGAGCTATTGTTTTTTCTTAGCCACCTTCGCACATCTGGATGCAATGTGTGCGAGAAAAAAGAAATGAAACAGGATATGACCTGTATTTAGTTCCGGGATAGATTAAATTTTATTTTTGTTTTTCTCTTAGGATAATTTTAACATGATTTGATGTAAATATTTATTAGGGGTATTAGATTTATAAACTAATTTTGTTTACATATTTTATTTCGAGAATTGGAGTATAAATATTTATGTTTTCTGGTTTAAAAATTTCTTTGATTTGCCTTGCATTTATCTTGGCGCACCGGATTTAACACTTTCTGTTGCGCAATTGACGAAATAAATATTAACTCTTTAGAGACTAAAAAAATAAAATAATGTGAACTATCACACTGCGGGTCGGTGACTCCAGACCCTGTGCTGTAATTGGGATTCAGTTCCGAGTAGCATAAATAAATAATTATGATTTTTACTCACATTTTTGCTTACACAAGTCTACCCTGTAATCATATTTCTTGAATCTGTTCTTTGACAGCAATTATAAATGATATTGTTAATTTAATTTAAGGAAAATTAATGGGGTAGGTGGTTCAGTGGTATCGAGTCGGCCTGTGGATCTTGAGAACACTGGTTCGATTCCCACAAGTGACAAACAATTTTCACCAATTTAAATCTACTCCTGTGGCTCCCCCTTCACTAATATCTTTGGGGGCCGTGATTTGATGGCTGGTAACCGCAGTTCACGCGAGGAAATATTATCACGTACCGAGATCTGTTTTGGCAGAGTGCCACACCCAGTAATGGGTAAAAGGCGTGATGATATATTTATTTTATTTATTTATTTATTAACAATGATGTTATCGAATAACCTGCTTTATGAAACTGGTTTTTAAAATTTAGTGAAAGAATTACAACACAATAGTGAGTATATTTATTTTATTTAACAGATAAATGTGATAATTGTGAACCGAATATGATAAAGTGCTTGGCGATTTTAAGTCACCATAAATTCGAAAGGTATTTATAAGGAAAATTAGGAACTTATGTGATTAATCTTTTCGCTGAAAAATTACTGGAAGCGCGAGCACTAACTGAAGGCTAACTTACGCATATTTACGGAAATATTATTGTACAAAATCTTTTGGAAAACATATATTTACGGACGTTGGAACGAAAGGGTTATAGATTATTAAAAGTAGTTGTTTTAAATTATTATTATTGTCAAACGTTCCTAAATTATTATAAAGATCAGTGCTGTACAACTTGTTTGAGATCGTGGATCCTTTTTTCTTTTGCAAATGTTTCAAGACAAAAACAAAAATGAAAAGATTGGTAATTGAAAAGTCAGTTCATGTTACTACAACATATATTTTTTCTACGAATGCTATGAAAAGTTGGCAATTACGCTCTCATTTGCCATCGTAAAGTTGACGTTTTCTGTGGAACAATCAAAAGATGTTAAATGCGCGCGTTTCCAATGACAACGTTCGAAAAAGATATTAAATGCGCGCTTATTTCAATAATTACCAGGAATACAAACAAAACAAAAATTTGTCATTTTGACAGTTGACAGAACGAATTTATTTTCAGTATGTATGTACACATTTTTTTATTATTTAAGATGCAATCGTAAAAAAAGTTATATACATATGTACGAGTATCACGAGCGTAAAGTGTCTTGGTTTCTCTTATTACAGCTCTCGCCTTCGGTTCGCGCTGCAATTACCGTGCTCGAGTCAGGGGCGCCGAGAGAAAAAGCGGGCCCCGGGAAAAAAAAAATTCGGGCCTCCTTTAACTTTGAATATTTATTAATTAAATATAAGATACAAAAAAAATATATTTATAAATATATGTATGACAACAATAAGAATTATTAATATCTCAATAAAGTTATAACAATATAAATAAAATTAAATAAAAAAGTAGATTGGTGCAGCGATGTGTATTGTATACTCACTGTATGACTATCTAATATCTAGTTGCATATTCGATAAATGCAGGGGATACCAAAACAGCACTACGCACAAATGTATAGAGCCTTTGCCTATGTGTATTGTATACAATGTAGTAATATAACAAACAAAAATGCAACAATATAATAATGTACTTTTGAATAGTGTATAAATTTATTTAAAATTTGCAACTGGGGCCCTTGATCAAGCATTTCGTCATTTTGTACTTTATGCAATGTAATAAATTGTTGGAAACGTGTATCAGACGTTTCGTTATACATGTTTTAGTAAAGAATATAAAAAATTGGTGAAATAGTAGAAAATTAAAAGCAATTTATAAAATAGCATCACATCCGGGCCCTTTGAATTCCACGGGCCCTGGGTTTTTACCCCACCTACCCTCCCCTCTCGTCGGGCCTGGCTCGAGTAACAAAGAATCACTTTACTAACACCATTGAGTATATATATTCACAGCTAATAGACAAATAACTATAATTTAAACCAAAAAAAATAGTAATAATAATCCTTGATAAACAACAAACAAATATATTGTCAAAATGAATGTTTATCAGAATTCAAAATTAATTATGTATGTCTTTTCCACCCAAAAAATAAAAGCTAGAATGCAGATATTAATTGAAAAGTTCAAATAAAACCTTGAAATTGTTTCTTGAACCAATCAAATATTTGTGTGAAGTAAATTGTACTAGATAATAAATGTAACATAAATACATAAAACTAAATATGCCAACACTTTTATTTCAAACATTTTCTTCAAAAATAATCACGGAATTAAAGTTAATCAACTGCAACTAAATCACCTTTAATTGTTGTTTTTACTAATAGTCTTAGTATTCAATTGCCAATAGGAAATATACATTCATCATGATTTACTGTCTTTAATCAACAAAAAATAATTTAATTCACGACTATACCAACTTTCATATCTACACGAAAACTAAAATAAAATCCAGTAAAATAATAATAAATGATGAGAAGGCACAGCTGTGGAAGTACACAAAGATAAAGTCCGACTTGTGTAGCGCATTGTTCAAACTTTCTTCCATTCACACAAGCCTATATGATTGTATATATACGAGTACGCCGCATGTAAAAGATACAGATATTGGCTTATACATACTGGGAATTCACACAGTTTCTACTTTATCAAGACTTACAATTCTGTTATCAATTATTTATAATCTTTATTTACTTCAAACACATGCACACTAATAATTCTTGTGTTATTAGATAACTCTCCACCTGCTAGAATATGTAGGCGAAAGATAACGAGGAAATATAGTTGTTATACTTTTGCTTTGTGGGTCTCTGCTTCAAGTACATTAGATAAGTGATATTTCGCCATTTGACATTTTAAATGAAAGTAATTAAGTTATTTTTATTGAGTTAATTTGAGACTGTACCATGAGCCAAAGCCCAAAGCGAACAATTGACTACTTAACCTTAATATTTATTTGAAGCTATCAAATAACATATAATTCAAAATTAACTTTTTATATACAGCAAAAATTCAGAGAAAAAAGTAAATCGACAGTCTTTTATAATATCCTCGATCAGTAAATGGAGAAAGTATTTTGAATTTCATCGATCGAAAGATTTTGATGAATTTTCAAGGTTTAGCCCCTACCGAACCCACAAACATAGGCTGGGATACTATTTTCATTTTAAACTCGAGGGATCGGCATGAAACGATTAAACGTCCCTGCCCCATATAACTACAATGAAATCTATTAGTGCGGCTACCCCATATCGCTTGTCATAATAGGTAAATTTTCAAGGGTCGTATTCAGCCTAAAATTATTCTTGTTTTTTCCTATGATTGACCGTACCGGCGAATGGGGCTGTACAACCCTGTGTGAACCTTGTGAAACTAGTTATGACGGATCATATTTTGAGTTCCTTTGTAAACGTAATTGCGGTGCATTTAATCGTTTTATGCCGATTCCTCGAGTTTAAAATGAAAATAGTATACCACAAGCTCTGTTTTTGCCTGTTTTAAGAGCAGTGTATTTGGGTGTTTTAGATATCTTCTACATGTTAAAACCAGCCATTGTGTTTAAAAAAGATCGAAGAATTAGAATTAACTTCAATTTAACAAGTAGTAATATAATATTGATGGTTTTTTTTAATTCTATCGTTCATTTCGTGACTGGCAGAGTTTATCACAATTACTAAAAATAATGATTTTTTTTAACAATTTACGAAATTATTATAAATTCAGTTGTTTTCTTGTGAGAAAAGTGATACGCAATTTATTATTAATTAGTATATCTGGAAATTAATTTTTGAACTTGTTTATCTTTCTTCATTTATTCTATTTCTCTAATTAATCATTCTTACATCATTATTTATACACAAATCTTGGACCATCATGAATTAATTTGTATAACTACTACACTTGAAGTTGTGTTTATCACAGTGCAGTCACAACACGTATTTATAGTGGATTTTAACTTTTTAACTCTTTCACTATTGGTAGATATTCATAAAATTGATTTAAAAAATGAAACAAATGCAAACACATGTCAATAAGCAATTCCTGCAAGCACAGTGGCTGGTAGCACAGGCTCTGGTTTTGCCTGTTTTAAGAGCAGTGTTTTTGGGTGTTTTAACTATCTTTAACATGTTAAAATTGTGCTCTTAGAACACCCAAAAACAGAGCTTGTGCTACCAGCCAATATGTTTAAAATCGCTTATTGGTAACAGTCGTATTTGAATGAATTTTCGTTTCATTATCGATTGACGTCAGGCGTGTTTTACAAAATTATTGTTTCATCTCTAGTGAATTGCAATTCGTAGCTATATGACTATAAGAATCGCAAAATTCGCAATAAATAAAAGTTAATACCTTTTAAAACTAAACATAAATGAACAGGGTTGGCAAAAATTATGATTTAAATTTTTTTAATTTAATTATCATGATTTTTTTTAAATATATCACTAAATAAAGTAAAAGTGATTAATATTTAACTATTTATATGAAAAATTCGTATAAAAATATGTAGTTTCGATTATTATTGCACATACGTGTTTACAATTTGAGTGGCCGCGATAGGTTAATATGTACGTATATGAAATTTAAAAATATAATAAATATATCATCACGCCTTTTACCCATTACTGGGTGTGGCACTCTGCCGTAGCAGATCTCGGTAAGTGATATATTTCTTCGCGTGAAGTGCGGTTACCAGCCATCAAATCACGGCCCCCAAAGATATTAGTGGAGGGGGAGTCGCCAGGGTAGATTTAATTAGGTGAAAATTGTTTGTCGGCTGTGGGGATCGAACCAGGGTTCTCAAGATCCACAGGCCGACTCGATATCACTGAGCCACATACCCCATTTGATGTTTTCATATTTAATATTAATTAATTTAATAAATAAATATTGAAAACTATTTTGTCTGTTTTACAAAAAAACCTGAAAAATGTTTTTTAAATAACTTAATTTTTATTAAGACACTTGTTTTGTTCTGTACCAGAAATGTAATTAAATTAATATAAAATACAAAAAAAATTTCAAAAAATGAATTGTTTTTAAAAAAATCACACTGATTTAAATCAGGCCAACCCTGCAAATGAGCAATCGAACATATTTCATTAATAATTATAATCAGTTTAACAAAGAAATTAAATTTACTAATATAACACCTACTAATAATCTAATAATCTATGGGGTAGGTGACTCAGTGGTATCGAATCGACCTGTGGATCTTGAGAACCCTGGTTCGATCCCCACAATCGCCAAACAATTTTCACCAAATTAAAATCTACCCCTGTGGCTTCCCCTCCACTAACATCCTTGGGGGGCCGTGATTTGACGACTGGTAACAGCACTTCACGCGAAGATATATATCACTTACCGAGATCTGCTTCGGCAGAGTGCCACACCCAGTAATGGGTATAAAGCGTGATGATATATTTATTTTATTTATAATCTAATGGACTCACGGGCACACTTTAGGACCTCGATCCTTTACAGTTATTTATTAGTTTATTTATACACTTCAACAGAACGTAATCCTAATTACAATTCAGGATCCATACTCACCGAGCTGCAGTATGATAGTTCATAATGCTAACCACACCACCGTAACACCGGATTAGTTAAAATTATAGAGTTTTAGTCCTCCTATTTACTCATATTTATTAAGTATTGGTACAACCATTAAATTCGGGCTGTAAACACTCTTACGTATTTACTATACATCCAATTTCAAATAAATATTTATATTTTCTGAAGAAACTTAGATAATTGGAATATCAGTCTAATTTATTTTAAAATTGTTACAATTCCAACGTTTCGGGTGATAACCATCGCCTTCTTCAGGAATATGTAACGTCTAATAATTGACATAAACAAATTGTTTAAAAAAACTGAACATAAATGGTCACAATTTAAAATAATAAATAGTCAAAATTGTTTAAAATTACAACAACTCTTAACAACTAACTATAAAACACATTAAAAAGAACATTACAAAAAATCATGATCATGATTTGTTTATGTCAATTATTAGACGTTACATATCCCTGAAGAAGGCGATGGTTATCACCGAAACGTTGAAATTGTAACAATTTTAAAATAAATTAGACTGATATTCCAATTATCCACTGATCTCTATATATAACTGGATATCGTATGGGGGTAGGCCGGCTTGTGACTAGTTGAACGCCGTCATATTGGAAAAAGTGTAGTCTCTCGTCCACAGTGCCGGAGCGCGATTCAAATGCGTCGTACATACTAGAATGATTTAATTTCATATTTTGAACTAAAAACAATAAAACTTAATTAAACAATTAAAATGTTCAGCCAAATTCTTGTTTTCATCTTCATAACTAATTATTTTCATTAGTTCTGTAGTTCCATTCATTTGAATTTCCCGCTGAAAGTAGGCCGAGAGACTACACTTTTGCCAATATGGCGGCCCACTGTCTGTCAAAGACCTTTAACACGGGATACGATATCCAGTTATATATAGAGATCAGTGCAATTATCTAAGTTTCTTCATTATTTAAACAGTCGATCATTGTATTTACTCTATTCATTTATATTTTCTGTTTTAAAAATACATATTCGTTCAATTTCTTCAATGTTTGTTTCGTGATGATGGATTTTGGTTGTGAGGAAAGAAAGAGTTCGTATGGAGGAAGTATTAACGAGTATCGTGTGTCAGGATGAGAATGTTGACGGGTTCGTGCTACCACATTTAATGGGATATAGCGTGATGTTATGTATGTATGTATTTCTTCCCTGTAACGAAATGTATTTAATAAAAAAAACATGTTTTTAATTTGCATCAATGTCCTTCTATAATTAAATTTGCAAGTATTGATTGATTTATTTAAACACGCACTGACGAGCAGAAGGACTCGATGATAACCTCCTGCCAGGAGAATTTATTACCTGTTACCACATTAATTGATTTTAACTAATAGAATAATTAAATATTTACATTTTCCAATTAAGGG
This sequence comes from Pterostichus niger, assembly GCA_947425015.1. Lineage (NCBI taxonomy): Eukaryota > Metazoa > Arthropoda > Insecta > Coleoptera > Carabidae > Pterostichus > Pterostichus niger. The sequence goes on from OX380340.1 coordinate 18,962,190, forward strand.
AGCAGGTTACTTCATTTCAAATTCAATTAAAGTTATCTCCGATCGAAGTAAACGGTGACAAACTAATTTTAGCGAGAATAGGTTTTAGTGGTTTCTGTCACATTTCGCGAAATATATTTCTGGATTTTGTAGATAGCAATGGAACTTTTCTATCGATCTTGTTTTGTTATTATCAGTGGAATGTTTATTGATAGTTTATCAGGAAATGACGTAATAGTTATTGTAATAAAATGTTGACATTAACTGTTATTATATACGCAGCGGAGACCGGAAAATGATCATTATAGTATTTGACAGGTAAATTTCATAATTCATAGATTTGTAACATACCTATTCAAAATATACTGCCTGGTTGCGACGTTGTCAAACGTTCCCACACTATTTTAGAATCAATGATTGGAAATTAACTTATCCTTATGCTATTTGATTCATTTTTTATTTATTCTGTATATGTATGACCTTTTAAATAGTTATGTGTTTTCTATTAATAAATTCTACTTATTTAATTTGTTAAAGTATAGTATTAATTATTACTACTAAACTATTTTAATTACATCAATTATAGGTAATAAAATTGAGATGTTTTTATGGTTAAATATTAAATTGCCATTTGTATCAAAAACATTAATGAGATATATCCTTTCAAAATTAAACGCTCTCAATAATTAATTACAAAAACGACTATCAAAAAAACAAATGAAGTATGCATATTAGGTTACCCACTGCTTCAACGTCAAAAACAATTGAAACTCAATCCCAGTTGATCAATACCACTCCTACTACGATCCGCATTGCAAGAGACAGAAACAAATACGCATCGACTTGCCGTATTAAATTTTATTTGAACAATGACATTCATTTTGCGAATTGAAACTGACCCTTGTGTAACAATTCAATAAAGTACATATTCGTTTGTATGTTAAATTTGGAAATTTTGTGCTAAGTTCTGGTCGTGTATTGTTTGGTAATGTGAAGTGGTGGTCATGGGAGGCCATGAAGCTTTGACGTTTGTCTGACACCGGAAGTGAGTTAAGTGACGCGTTGCGTTTGACAATTCGTACTTGCATACCGTATGGTCAAGTAGGCGTTGGATAATAATAATGGCCAGTGACGTTCGTCATCCGAGGGCATTGAAATTTACTGGCTTTTGCAATTTTTTTTCCGTAAATTATTTTGTCATAACCCCAAATTATTTAAATAGAAAAAATGTCATTGTGCAGTTAGACAAATTTGAATAAACTAAATATAAGTATTTCAATTTAAATACTAAGTTACTAAGTTAAAAAGCTGAATAATGTACTACTTATTAAAATTTAATTATAAGCTTTATTTTTCTCGTAAACTACAAAATAATATTTTACCTAAAACTGACAGGAAAATAAACATTTGCCTAACCTTTAAAACTCAGGAAAGCTTTGTTTTGCATGCCTAGTCAGGAAAATAACATATTGCCTGCCTAGGCAAGTAATGAAAGAATCGTGAGTGTCTAGTTACTTAGCAACATAAAATACTGACTTAATATGTAAGTAAAATATTTCTTTTAATTTAAATTAATTTTAAATATGTATTATTTGTTTATAAGTTTCAGATAAAATGTTATATGTAACACGTCAGTAAAGTGTCCTACAGGATTCGTAGGCTGTTTCATCTACTCATCCTGTAATTGAACACTTTCTTGACTTTTTACTTCAATAACTATTATTCCAATTACTATATAGATAACTTTCAGCTTATATGGGAATCTAAACTAATTCGACGTAGTTGTATTTGTGAAGCAAACTACGGAGACACAACTGTCCAAAAATTGTGATCGGCAGCTACATTATTAAAAATTATTTTTCACATAGAGGGTGTTGACACGGAAGGTAACTCACAGATAAACAACCCGTGCCTCCAAAATTAGTTTAGACAAAAATGATTGAGATAATATTTGTAGAGAAACTCAGTAAATATTTTTTGTTTTATCTGGTTGGTTACTATTATAAAAACTAGATTTAAAATTCAACTGATATCTCTACTTGTTAGTAGCTAGCCTTGAAAAATAAACTAAAAGCAAATGCGAATAAATAAGCAGCGATGTAACTCTTAAATATATATTTTTCTTGTTTCAAATTTTTATCAGAATTGCAATTTGAATCTTATGGCTTCACTGAAATATTTGGTAATATTTTCATTGAAAACTTCATTATTTTGCGAATAAAATATTTATTTAACCAATAAATCGTTAACTACTTATCTGAATTTCACGCCATTTCCGTGATTACTCATTTTAAAAACTGATTTTTTTTATATTTTTTTATAGTCAGTTGCATCGCCAAATGTTAAATTTTAAACTTGATTTAAATTAATAAAAGCAATTCATGCCATATGACTGTCAAAAATTTTATATGCTTTGTACCCTTTATGAATAAATGAATTAAATGAGTTTTTAAACATATTTATTAAAAAAATTAATTGTTAGATAAGGGCTACGTAATAGTTATTTATGACTGAAGGACAAAAAAGTAACTTTTCGTATGAATGAAGGAAATTGAGTTCGGCAAACGCATGAGTAGAAAAGCTTTTTTTATGAGGTAGGTAGCTCAATGGTATCAAACTCGGGTTCGATTCCCACAGTCGACAAACAATTTTCACCAAGCTACCGCTGTAGCTCCTCGTCCACTAACATCTGTGGGCGCCGGGATATTATAGCTGGTAACAGCACTTCACGCGAAAAAATATATCACTTACCGAGATCTGCTACGGCAGAGTGCCACACCTAATAATGGGTAAAAGGTCGGATGATATTTTTATATGTGTCGCACTATTTATTTCGATTGTATGAGAATTTTTTTAATTCAAACATTAATTTAGCGGCCGAAATGTATTTTATGAACACGGTAAAATAATTATCATCTAATAGCTACAGCAAATAGTAATACTTCACTAAAAGGTTAGCTTTTCATATAAATATTCCAAACAAAAAACGTCACTTTTCAATTCAATCGAATAAAAAAAGCTGTTTTTCTATGTTATTATTTAACATGGAATATTTATCTTTGGCCCCTTTTTCATGTAAAAAATGTACCATCTATTGAAATACTCGTACAATAGAGTTGTTCCACATATTCAGAATAGTGTAAAAATCACAATGACACATTTATTTATCGTTTTTACTAATGTGATATTGTGTCAATAAGAATGAAATGAAATTGCGTTGGGGTAGAGCTATCTTATTTTCTTGTTGTATCAAACGATTACACCTACGAGCGACCACGAGCGAACGTCGAAGGCAAAACGGTATTATGATTATAATACATATGAATTAAATTTATGTCAGTCGAATGACATTAGTTGGCGTTGACATGTGTTGAAAGGATTTCCGCTTGAAAAGGAGACGCGAAAACATATATGAATATTTACAACTTATTCATAAATCCAACGCGTTTATATTATGCACTTAACTGACAGCCATTAGTTGTATAAACATGTTACTTTTCGTATACCTGAAAGTATAATTTTAACAAAAAGCAGAAAAATTAACAGCCTGATTTTCTAGAAAGTTCTAGCTAATCCTTAATTTTAGTTTAATTAGGCAAATTAAGCTAAAATACGAGTGTACGCGTAATAAAAGATTAAATCTTATTATATTCATGTTTTCATTAGATTTTCAGAATCTGGAGTAACATTTTAAAGATGTGTTTAGAATAAATTAGGTTTGCTAATTCAAAATTTAGGATTAACTAAAATTGACGCATATTATACATATTAAATTTTGTCCTATTTTTCTGAAACTAGGTTTGAGAAATAAATGTCATTCTTTTTATTTTTAATTTATTTTTTCTACGATTGCTATGGAATGTTGATAATTACGCTCTCATTTGTTGTCGTAAAGTTGACGTTTTCTGTGGAACAATTAAAAAATATCTTTTTCTACGATTGCTATGAAAAGTTGACAATTACGCTCTCATTTGTCATCGTAAAGTTGACATTTTCTGTGGAACAATAAAAAAATATTTTTGTCGCGCGTCTCCGATGGCAACGCGCGAAAAAGATGTTAAATGTGCGCGTTTCCAATGGCAACGCGCGAAAAAGATATTAAATGCGCGCTTATTTCAATAGTTACCAGGGATACAAACAAAACAGAGACTTGTTATATTGACAGTTGACAGAATGAATTTGTTTTTAGTACTTATAAGTTTTTTAATAATTGTAAGATGCAATCATAGAAAAAATTATGTGTGTATCACGAGCGTAAAGTGTCTTTGTTCCTCTTACACTATTACAGCGCGAGTTACAAAGAATCACTTTACGCTCTTAATACACAAATAACTATTGTTTAGCTTTATTGATCACAGCAGATAAATATATGCTTCAAATAATAGTTTGTCTTCATTTAACCCCTATACCAGTGCTTCTCAACCTGTGGATCGCGACCCAAAAGTGAGTCGCCTGATCAATTAATAGTAATATGTCACAAAGCCGCTGGATAATTTTTAACTTTTATTATTTCTTGATCATATGTCATATTATTATATCAATATTATGTATAGGAATCTTAAATATTTTTTTTGCGCTTTTGGCATAAAAAATGTTCGTATTCATTCCACTGTTACCGGATACTGAAAGGTCTTTCTGATACATTTTATAATGATTGTACTTTAAAAAATTTACTTATTTATAATAAGATAAATGATAAGGATAAATTAGACAGTAGTGGTATATACGAAATAAAATGTAAAAACTGCGATTATATTTATTACATCGGACAGACAGGCCGTAGTTTTAATATAAGATTTAAACAACACGTAAGTTCTTGAAGATTAGGTAAAACCGAACCTAATGTCGCGAAACATCTGTCAGATAATAATCACATCATAACAATAGAATCTCTAAAGGTTTTACATGTTGCTAACAAAGGATTAAAGCTGAATTATTTAGAAACAATTGAAGTCAACAAGCCTTAAAGAAGGACAAAAATGTATTGAACGAACAACTAGATCTCTTTCTTTCGCCTTTAATAAATCCTATTTAATCCTTTAATGGCAGTATTTTTCATAACTGTTCTCAAATTTTTTAATTAGTTCTCTCTCTTTTGTGCTCTTACAGGTAGTCAATGTACATATATAAATTGAATGGATTTGTAATTTTTCGTTACTTCTGATGATGGTGTAATAGCCGAAATACATATTAAGTGTTAGAATAAATATTCTCTTTGAAACAACCAATTGTCATTTTTTTCTTAATTTTTTAGTTAAAAAAAATACAAATTTTAATTATTTTTTCTACGATTGCTATAAAAATTTGACAATTACGCTCTCATTTGTCATCGTAAAGTTGACGTATTCTGTGGAAAAATTGAAAAATATCTTTTTTGCGCGTCTCCAATGGCAACGCGCGAAAAAGACGTTAAATGCGCGCGATTCCAATGGCAAAGCGCGAAAAAGATACTAAATGCGCGCTTATTTCATTAGTTACCAGGGATACAAACAAAACAGAAACTTGTCATATTGACAGTTGCCAAAATGAATTTATTTTCAGTACGTATACATTTTTAAATCATTTTAAGATGCAATCGTAGAAAAAATTATGTGTGCATCACGAGCGTAAAGTGTCTTTGTTTCTCTTGCACTATTGCAGCTCGAGTAACAAAGAATCACTTTACGCTTTTAATACACAAATAACTATTACATTTTATATTTGAATACAATTTTTGAAAGAATAAAAATATCCACACTACGCTTTGAACAGATTGAGAAGCACTGGTCTATACAGATATAAACGAATGATATACAACTTTGGAATGTTATTATTGTTTAATATTTTGTTTCCTGTAAAAAATATTTGTATTAATTCATTTCTGTGGCTCATAGGTATTTATTTAATACCATTCGGAGTCCAATTGCACGAATGATGTCCTTATTGGGTATGTAAATCTACTAAGCCGTTAACTCGTTACATGAGTTACAATTATAGTATTACACGTAACAATCCACTATTGATTCTCCGTGGACATGCGTTTAATTTAGATGCGCTTTTATTTTTGCTTTGTCATTCCTGATTCCACTTTGTTTTCTATTGCCACAGCGGTATTCCTGTGTTAGATAATAGTGTGCGTGTGTTTGTGTAGCTTTTTGTTTTAGAAATTAATGTGCGTTTGACCTTCTTTTCAAGTAGAGCAAAAAATTGCTCCCCGGACTCTGTTATCAGATCTTAACGCGCTGCAGGTTTTTATGAGAATTTTTTTATGAGTTCTTTAGTTCGTCTTATGAAACAAAAATTTGGAGATAGACTCACAGCTTAACAAGAACGATGATTCCGAATTACAGTAGAGAAGCTATTTTACAACTGTTTAAATTTGTAAGCATGGCGCAAAGAACGAAAACAGAATAGGTATTTCAAGACAAACAAACAATATAACCACTAAATAAGTAGACTGCTATGTCTTGTGGTTTAAACTTAATCTTATACTTAGACTGATTTGTACTAACTTCGAGTTTAAGTATAAGTTGGGCCTAAATCGTCTATGTACTTTTGCCTTTATTGTTGACAAACTTTATGTTTCTGCTGTGAAAATGGTTCTAAATTAGTTTAGATGTAATCAGGAACTCGAACAGATACATTTTGGGGTTCGGATAAGGTTAACGTTTTTTACGTCAGTAAAATTTAGGTTTCGTTTACGTTACGATTTTTTAAAAATATTATAAAGATTCCGGTTTTGTTTTTTAAAATAAATATATCACGTTTTTTACCCATTTCTGGATGTGTAAGTGATATATTTCTTCGCTTGAAGTTAGGGAGCCATAGGGGTAGATTTAAATTGGTGAAAATTGTTTGTTGACTGTGTGTTTTGTTTTTAAAAAATCATAAATTTCGTTCTCGTTACGGTTTCGGTACAAAATATCTTGACACAAACTTAATATATTTACGCGCACTGTACTATTAAAGTATATTTTGGAAGTAAACTAATTTACAAATTTCAAAAATTATTTGTATTTCTGTTTTCTGAAATCTTGAAAAATAATTTCTACGTATGCCAGTGTCTATCTTGCTTGCACATTACCATTCGTATCCAGTGTTGCCAGTCCTATTACGACTGTCAAGATTGCAACTTTATAAAAACTTAAAAACCAATAACTTATATTCTTTTTTGTATTCTTACTATTTTTGGTTTAGTACGTTATTTATATCGGTTTAAGTTTACGGTTTTAGAATCGAAATAATATAGGTTTGGTTACAAAATCAATTATATTTTCGTTTTGGTTTTCATATTTCAAAACAAAAAATATCGGTTTCGGTTTTTGGTTACGGTTTCGTTACGGTTCAGGGACCTGAATATAATTGTTTCAAATAAAAATGATAGTAAATTGTTGTTTACATTTTCTGATTGAAAAAAGTTTTCTTTAATTTAATTTAATTCAATTCATGACGTCAGTAAACATGATATGAATCACTCTTGTTTAGCATTCATTCTAACTTATTTCAAGTGCTGATAAGTATTGTACCAAATTACTTTTTATCAGAATTTCATAATTATTGTTTGTAAATTCCAGTAATTTATCGTTTAAAAATTTATTAATTGCTAAAAAATATTTAGCCTCACGTTTCGAACCCCCATATAATGGGAATTATTTTTCTCACTATACAAAAAACTCATTAATTCTCATTTTAAAACAGGTAAAAACTTCTAAACATGCTCAACAAAAGAAAAAGTAAACAAACTACAGCCAGCAGTTTTGTAGCAAAATTCCTTTCGAATTTTTCAACCTACCCGCAGTCAAATAGCAAAATACTTAATATATTTTTTCCCATCAGGTAGATAAATAAATTTGTTTTCTCGGTATTAATAAATTTTTCTCGCTTAAAGTTATAGAATTGAATTATCTTATATTTTGTATCATTAAGTATATTATTTGGCCGTGAAATGATATATATATATATATATATATATATATATATATATATATATATATATATATATATATATATATATATATATATACTTACAACCTTTATTAAATTTTTGTATGTATTTATCTAAAGATATTCATACTTGTATATTGTAGTTATAATTGATGGGACACAAGAAACAGTGGAAACATCTCCAGAGACATGTTGGCTGTATGCTTTTTCAAATTAAACAAACCTGTGTAGTATACCGTGTCTACAACTCTAGTATTTTCAAATTTTCATGTCAGCTGCTCTCGTCAGTTGGAACTACATCCTCGTAAATAATAATCTGTCACATAAAAACTAAACCTTTTGTGGTATTTCCCTCCATAATTTCTCTTTACTTGTTTGCAATCAATCAATATTGCTAAAAACTTGGAAATTGAACAAAGAAAAATTATGCTACCGTTACCAATTAAATTTGTTCACATACTGCTAATTTGATACAAAATAATACTATTTTATTAAAAAATAGTTATTTTTGTATTAAGTGCGAAAAATGAGTGTTTTTAGTTGCGCGTGAGAATATTACTTTTAGTCGAGACCGCAGGTTGAGTCAATAAAAGTTATTCGAACGCGCCAAAAAACTAGAATTTTGTCCACGAAATACAAACAACAATTTTTCTACAATTGTAAATAAAAAATGATACCATAATTATTGATTTATTTAAGTAAATTGAAGGAAAACAATCAACAATAGTATTAATTTGATACTATAGATGTGTTGTAACTAACGAAACCGGACAACAAATAATTTGGGAGCGTGCGCGAGATACTCATTTTGTGCACTAGAATACGAAACAGTGCGCAAAATGCTCATTTTGCGCACTAGGGTGCAAAGTAATGCGCAAAATACGCGTATTGATATTAGTGAAAAAATGAACATTTTTTGACAGTTGTAGAAAAATAAAATTATATCATCACACCTTTTACCCACTGGATGTAGAACTCCGCTGTAGTAGATCGTGGTAAGTGATATATTTAAAGTGAGCCAATATGTTAGTGCAGGGGGAGCCTCAGGGGTATTTTTTGTAATGTGGTAAAAATGATTTTATTTTATTCGTTTCGGAAATTATCTTACAAGTATTACGCAAGATAATTTAATCGGTTTTGTTGAAAAAAATATCAAATAAAAGTAATAATAAAATGTAGGATTTACAAACGTTTGACAGTAGTACATATATAAAGTCAAATGTTCAAAATTATTATTTTTTTTTATTTATATATCGGACCAATTACTCAGGTCATATCCCGATATGTCCTTTGTATGGCCGTCACGGGCGGAACCCGATCCCACGACCTTGCGGTCGTGAGACAGGCCCTCAACCCGCGCCACCATCACGTGGGACATTATTATTATTTATTTATTTGTTATAAATGGACAATAAGCGTCTCCGCCATCTTGGACGCGTAAGCGACGCCACCCAAGAGCGCGTATTATTTAATTTGATTCACTTGTTAGAAAAATAATAAAAAATATTGTCACTTCCAGTTTTTTGTAGTTGTCAAAAAGTATTAATTGTACGAATACGAATTAATATAATAAACGTGTACCTAATTGTCAATAATATTCACTGCAAGTTATTTTAGAACCATTATACTGATATTATAATACTATTTAACCCAATATTTATTTTTTTTAAATATACTAACTGTAAAAGAATAAAAATTCTTGAAAACTGAAACACTCACACACAATGTTTTCTTCCCTTACTTACGTCTTTGTTCCCAGAGTTCTTTCTCCTTTTTGTAAGGTAGACAACTTGACATGGGTGTAATCTGTCTTGTTCTTGGGAAGAACACGAACACAACCGTAACTACGTTTAGATGTTCAAGGCTCAAGGATTTATACCAGGTCACACAGCTCAGCTCAGTGTAGTCCATATCACCTTACTTCGTTCTTGGGTAGTCGGCATTCGTCCCAGACCGTCATTCTGTTTGTACTCCGAGTTTATTAATGCCTTTCGTGGATTAAATTTCAAGTGAATGTAACTTATTCAGAATTTATTACTAGGGAGGATATTTTGCAAGTTGAGGAATTGCTACGAAATAAATTATAAATGTTTTTCAAGACTTTTAGATTGGAGGTGGTATTTTTTATTACTCTATTATAACTTTACGGAAAGCTGCAATATTTTTTTCTAGATTCTTATTTTCTGTGCGGCGTACTTTAAAAAAATAAACTTTACTGTAGGGATGTTAAGCAGGCCGTCCGCCGGCCGTGTTTTTTCTTGCGGCCTTCGACTCTATGTGTTCAAGAAAGCTAACAATCTAAAAAAATATTCATTATTTTTTTGGAGTTATTTTGCCTATGGCACACTGGTCGTAGAGCATCGATAAACTCTTCGATGAAACAACAGAACGCACCTATCATCGACGAAAATTAGAGGCTCCTCTATTTCCATCAAAGAGCTCATCGATGAAACGAACGTATCTCATTTCACTCGTATCTTTTGTATCTCATTTCACAGAAGCGTATTTTTGAAATTTAGTTTTTCTTTCTCAACTTTAGAAGCTTTTATTTTTCGTCAATGACGGGTGCCTTCTGTTGTTTCAGCGAAGAGCTCATCGATGCTCTTCGGTGCTCTTCGACCAGTGTGCCATAGGCATTAGTCATTATTAGGCAGAGTCGTAATGGCATTAATTTTGTAGTGATAGTGTTTCATAAGTCATATTAGGTTGTATTTTTGCCGCCATAATACTTGATGCCATAATTATCAATTATTTTTGCGAATGAAGGACGGAATTAGACATAAAATAACTGTTAAATAATACCTTAATTGTGTATTTAATTCATAAAACTACTCAGATTATGCTTGTATATGACACTTTATATTCATTTCCAACCAATAGCAATCAAGTATTTTATTATGTTTCAAGCACGTGGTTTATCGTTTGTTGATCTTTGATAGATCGAAGTAAGGTTATGCTTTACAATTTATGTTCTGTTTACTTAAATACCTGTAGATATAGTACAATGTTTATATATTCTTTAAATAATATTCTTTTACCTGAAATACAGGAAAATAAACATTTGCCTGACCTTTAAGACTTAGGAAAAATTTGCTTTGCATGCCTAGTCAGGACAATAACATATTACCTGCCTAGACAGGTAATGAAAGAAACGTGAGTGTCTAGTTACTTAGTAACATAAAATACTGACTGAATATGTAAGTCAAATATTTATTTTAGTTTAAAATATTGATTATTTGTTTATAAGTTTCAGGTAAAGCGTTGTTCAGGACTTGTAAGCTAACTATCTACTCATCCTGTATTTGAACACTTTTTTGACTTTTTACGTAAATAACTATTAATGGTTAATCTGTTTTATGAATCTGCCTATTTTCTAATAATTTATGTCTTGAAATGACAAAATCATATAAATTTTTGTTACAAATAATTTTGCACTTTGTTTATGGAGATTTTAGGCTTTAAGATCCATTGGAAATGAAATTAATTCCTGTGATAAAATTTGAATGTTTCGATGGCAAATTCCATCATCAGTATTTTTTTATTAAATTACTTACATTTGATAAGATTTTTAATTTTTTCACGCCAGTGGGCACAAAATATAGGCTATAAATTAATTACAATTTTGTGTTTAACAATTATGTAAACTATTATATGAAGCACATGTTCTTAGCAATAACTAAACATTAAAAATTCATTTTTAATTCGATAAAAATGAAATTGATTCGAATATACTTATTACAAATTTATAAAATATAACAATAATTGAGAAGATTTTGACGAGATGAAAGAATACAGAAAAGTGTAATTTGTGATGAAATGTTGACCGTTTTTTTATTGTTTTTCAACAACAACAAAAAGTCTTATGTCTTCAAATGAATTTATATGTTATTTCATTAATTTCTATAATTGCAGAGTTTTCAAACAAAATAAATAAAATACGTGATACTATTGACTGCTAATACAAACAACTAATTTAGGATGATTAATTAGCATTATTATGGAGTAGGTAGCTCAGTGTTATCGAGTCGAACTGTGGATTTGAGAACTCGGGTTCGATTCCCACAGCTGACAAACAGTTTTCACCATATTACAATTACCTCTATGACCCCGCCTCCACTAACATTTTTGGAAGTCGCAATGTTTATTTAATTAACTATCTTTTAATGATTGAAATATAGAATTGCACTTAACTAAATATTCTACAATTTTTTAAAGCACCTTTAAAAGTAATTTAGTTAAACTTAAAAATTGAAAAACAAAATTAGCCAGTTACTAATTAGTTGCCCTTAATCGGCGCTCATGCTATTATTAAAATTGGTTCTTACTTTTTATTTATGGTACCTTCTATTAGATTTATGGGGTAGGTGGCTCAGTGGTATCGAGTCGACCAGTGGGTTTGAGAACCCGTGTTCAATTTCCACAATCGACAAACAATTTTCACCAAATTAAACTTACACCTATGGCTCCCCCTCCAATAACGTCTTTGGGGATCGTGATTTGACGGTTGGTAACTGCAACTTCACGCAAAGAAATATATCACTTACTGAGATCTGCTACGGTAATTGCCACATCCAGTAATAGGTAAAAATTGTAATGATATATCTATTTTTATCTATTAGATTTTCGAACATGTGTTAATACTTTCAAAGTCAGCGGAAATTATTTCTATCGAAAACATTTATTGAAAAATATAAAATTTATATGTAGGATCTAGTTTAGTGTAAAACTATCATTTATTATTAATGAAATCTACAAAAGTACATGTATAAATAAGTAACTCAATTACACAATATTTGATAAGGAAAGTATACAATATAAATATATTTTAGCATAACTGTTAAAGTTGCCGTCTACATAGTTCAGTAGTTCAATTAAAATTATCATAATTTAACATCGTTCAAGAAGTATCTAAATAGCATATTTCTCTTCTTTGTCAGTTTTTAGTACCACTTATTCATTTTATGTAAAACATATTTAGCTTTTTTAATTCGCAATTTAGTTAATCACGTAGCATAGTATTCAAGAAATAAAATCTTTTCCACATTTGTATTTAACAATTACAGTTTGAACGCCTCGTGTTTGCTAAGTTCACACACGCAAATAAATTAGCGGGACCACTTAACATGAAATGCAAAATGTGACCATGGCAGAAAATAATCGAATATTCATTATAAGACCTAATTACCAATTACAATTTCGTGTCGAGTCAAAGGTCGCCAACGCACGGTTTTATCAGCAAAGAAAAACGCTAAAAAAACAAATGATATCGTTGTTGATTACGTGTAGTGTAGTTCTGCTTCGGTTGTTTCTGCTTCTGGATTAAATTGTTCTCAACTTAGAAATATTAACTTCAAGTGAAAGTGAAGAATAAATTTTGTCAAATTTACATTATTTTGTAATTTAGTTTTAGTTTCTTTTTTGTTTGGGAACTATCGGATTCATTTGTTGTTAGTTCTAAGTGCAGTAACATCATGTGTAGTTAAAATGGTGCGTGGAACTTGTTTTGTGTGATGTAATACGAGTTTAACTATCGATTTTTTTTTGTTTTTTTGGTTCTAGGAAATATAAGGAATGTATAATGTAAGTAAAGTTTATTTTTATCGTTTCAGTAATTTTATTAGAATCGATTAAATACAATTTATATCAGTAGAATTTCTCCTCGATTATTCTTATTATTATTAATTAATTAATTGTACATTAATTTGAAATATTTTTCACTATAATAATTTAGACACAGCTGAAAATATTGTACCGAATATTTAAATTAATTTGAAAATTGCTCGGTAATTTTTTTTTGCAACTGTCACAAAATAAGAACATTTTTCTGTAAAGATGAAAAAACAAGTAACTAGTAAATATCTCAATGTTTAAATAATTATTATTTCATTTAGTGCGAATTTTTTCATTTCCGGATAAAATTCCCAATAACTATCAACAAAATAAATAAAAATATATCGCTTTGAATAAATGGTAATAATTATATTAAATGCCATTTTTTCAATTATCCTGCCGATATATATCGGAAACTTTATCCGGAGATGGAAATACCAATCCTTAATAACAATAATTAATTACATTAATATGTATTTACTTTTTCTTTAGTTTTGTAAAATTCAATATGAATTGTATCATTTGTTAAATGCGCAGAGTATTTTATAAGATTCAGAAATTTAAAACAGTATCGTTGAAATCAGAAACAAATAAGTATTTTTAGAAATATTGATTCTATTAAAAAAGCATAACTTTATCTTAATGTCTCGAAAATATGCGCCAGAAATAAAATACCATGTGATATATTTTTTAAATAGAACCTATAAGAATTATTTAAAAAACAAAATCACATTTGAAGTTTCTCCTCAAGTGTGCTTCATTTAACTTAATTTGTAGCTTTTGTCGTTTATATTTTAGAAACTGACTAGTGATCATTTAAAATTTTGACTTCTTCAATAACAATTGATCTATATCAACTCAAAATCAATCTACTGATTTTGTTATATTTTGACATGTACATGAACCATATTCTCAGATAAAAATAAACACAAGAAACTAAATCGTGCATGTAAATATCTGCATTCTACAATTTGTTTTACTTCATTTATTTTAACAAATGACACACTGTGTAAACATACTTTTTTTTAAATTTCGCATGCATTCTGACAAGTAATGTAAAACAGATGCGATAGTGTAAAAACAGTCTACGTCACAAATGCTCTTTAGTTGTGTGAATTGGGCCTTGACGAAGATGATGCCATAAAATTTTTAATTCCTAAAATGTGTTTACCATTTAAAACATGAAACATGCAATTGTTTTTTTGGCAATAAAACCATAGACTCAGTGGGTATAGTTGTTGAAATTGAAATTTGAAAGGAATTTGTAAATAGAAATTGACGCTGGAGTTTATATTTCGGTCAGTGTACTTGATCAATGGGCGTTAGTGATGCAAGATGCATGCGGACGAAATACATGTGTGCTGCACAGGGCCGCAATAAGGCAATAAACATAAAATTTGTATCATATAAATAAATGAAGTTACATATTACTGCATTAGGTAATGTGCTGGTTTATGCCCAGAAATATACGAATTCGATCTTAGCTATCGCACGTAAATATAACCTCAATGTTTATTAAAATTTGTGTTGTGTGAATACTGTGATTTGACCTCTAGTAACGATAGTTTGTAGAATTGAAACATAATACATTAGTATGTTATGCGTCAAGGAAGGGAAACAAGCGATTATTCCCGCGTGTGAAGTTGGCAAACTGAGACGTAAGCGAGGGTCGAAGGCTCGAGCTGAAGTCGATGTTTGTCAACTTCACACTAAGGATAATCGCGCCCTCCCGTGAAGCATATTATACTTTTCTTAACAAGTGCACAAAAATTACTGTCTTATCAGGACAAATTTCAAATATGGGTTGCGTAACAAGTTACATAGGAAACGCCGCAAACAGCTAATAATCGTAGTCTCTAGGGAGAGAAACATCCTACCTAGGGAGAGAACATCCTACCTAGGGAAGAAAAGCAGTGTTTCTCTCTCTAAAATTAGGGAATAAGAACATGTTTCTTGTGCATGTGTTACGAAAAAATCTTACTTTAACAAGGAAACAAATACAAAATGTATGTGTTATCGTATGACATTTTATTATTATATTTATAAATACAAGTTTCTGTTTAAATTAATTTTGATTATCTCATATTTTCATCGACAAGGAAATATCCTCATAATAAATTAATCTTTTCTATTTAAATATTTGTAGTAATACCGTCAATTTTGAAATAATTATCTACATTTTTATTAAGTATTTAAATATCTTTAACATTGAATTGATTGAGCCTATATTTTGGGGTAGGTGGCTTAGTGGTATTGAGTCGGCCTGTGTATCGAGAGAACCCTGGTTCGATTCCCACAGCCGACAAACAATTTTCACCAAATTAAATCTTCCCTGGTAGCTCCCCGTCTACTAACATCTTTAGAGACCGTGATTTGACGGCTGATAACCGCACTTCACGCGAAGAAGTGTATCACTTACCGAGATCTGTTTCGGCAGAGTGCCATACCCAGTAATGGGTAAAAGGCGTGATGATATATTTATTTTATTTATATTTTTATTATTATATTTTGTCCTAATTAGAACAAACAGTATTATTGAATTGTTATCTCAAACCTTGAGGAGTTTATTAAAACAATAATTACATTTTTGCACGTTAGAATATTTACGTCATAGATCGAAAATAAAAATGAATCAAGTCTTAAAGTTCACTACTCAACATTTAGCACCTAATACTTATTTCATTATCTATTTAGTGTGCTCGTATAATTATCTAAATTGTCTGTTTTATCACGAAAGTCACTTTTCAAGATAACAGGGTCTTAGAGCCTGCTAAGTAATAAATTTCATTTTGTACAAACACCGATAACAGTTGGCGGTATAGCAACGTGCGTGTGGCTTCGTTTTTAAATCTTAGAACTTACATTTTTAATCAGTTATTTTCTAAAATTGTGAAATTCGCATTCTTTGAATTTTAATAGTAGTTATGATACAATAAATAAGTTTTAAGCTGAGTTTGTTACGGTCAATTAAATATCTGTAAGTAGACTTTTATACATTTATTTTTTGTGTTTATTGGGTTAGAATTTAAGATTTTGTAAGTCATGTGATTTTTATGTAATAAAAAGTGATGAAAAAATTATCGCAAATTTCATCACTTCCAGTAAATATAAGTTTTCTAAATTTAGTACAATAGTATATAGATGTAAGTTATTATAAAGTATTCTAAATTATCTTATCGAAAATGTTCCAAATAATTTAGATTTCAAAAAAATTATTTGAAGCTTTTTTTTAACTTTGAAATATTTGACTACGGAAAATATACTTTTTGAAAAACTCTTACTACTATTATTAAAATTGTGATCTATCTAAAATAGTTATTAGTGTATTAAGGGCGTAAAGTGATTCCTTGTTACTCGAACACGGCAATAGTGCAATAATGTAAGAGGAACAAAGACACTTTACGCTTGTGATGCATACATAATTTTTTCAACGATTGCATCTTAAAATTATTAAAAAACGTATACATACTGAAAATAAATTCGTTCGGTCAACTCTCAATATGACTATTAAAATAAGCGCGCATTTAATATCTTTTTCGTGCGTTGCCATTGGAAACGCGCGCATTTAACGTCTTTTTCGCGCGTTGCCATTGGAGACGCGCAAAAAAGATATTTTTCGATTGTTCCACAGAAAATGTCAATTTTACGATGACAAATGAGAGCGTAGTTGTCAACTTTTTATAGCAATCGTAGAAAAATAAATTTTGTCAATTTCAAATAATTAATTCGAGATAATTAAAATTATAAATGAAATAAAACTGTCGTATGATATATTCTTAGCTTGAAATGCGGTTACAGGTGTCATATCATTGTACTCTTAGTTAGAAATGCTAGGGGAGAGTGATACTAAAGAAAAAGTAACCAATTGTTGAAAATATTAGTAGAGGTCAGATTTAAAAACAAGTATTTACCACAATTAAACGACAGATAGGTTGTGAAACTTATGTTGTCATACCGGTAAGTTTTACTCCTGTTATAGTGTATCTTAAATTGATATAATTACAATGCTTAGATTAAATACAGCTGCGGCTGTAATGATACTCATAACATTCCTAGGTTAGCTATTACGAACAATCACTTAGCAACAATAAACAGTAATATTTAACTGAAAAGATGAATTTTTCGTGCAAATACCATAACTAATAAACGTCAGTGTTTGACTCTATCAATTAAAAATAAATGTTACAATTTATTTCATATTTATTATAAAATGTATTCATTTTAAACATTTAATAATAAATTATACAATTTAATCCTATAGTAAAAATTCATATATCGCTTAGATAGAGAAATAATATAGCAGGATATCTATATACTTTGCCTTAGCTAAGCTAGATGGCACTGCGGTCAATATTTTTTTACTTTTTAATATGAACAAATTAAGTCGCGTTAACAGTTATAAATGACAGCATCTTATTAAATATCAAAATATTTATGTTTAGAAACTGTTGCACGAATTATAACTGTTTGTGAACATATTTGAATTATTTTGATGATAACTCATTTTTAAATATATTTCTTCTATTAAAGTTCAAGAATTAATAATATTATATAAACACTAAAAATAAAATACGTAAAATTTGACATTAACAGAATCTTAATTTGATGCAGCAATGCCAAACTCCTATCAATGTTTTTCGTACTGCGTAATCTTGTCTTCGTTTTTGTTAGCTAGTCATAATTAAGGTCAAATATGTTTTATACTTTGCATTGCTGCATTCTTTGGTCAGCGATGATATGTAGCTTCCATTTTTGTTTGTATGTAACAAGTCTAAAATTTGAATTAATGAATAAATATATCATCACGCCTTTTACCCATTATTGGGTGTTGCACTCTGCCGTAGCAGATCTTAGTAAGTGATGTATTTCTTCGCGTGAAATGCGGTTATCAGCCGTCAAATCACGGCCCCCAAATATGTTAGTCTAGGGGGAGTTACAGGGGTAGATTTAAATTGGTGAAAATTATTGGGATCGAACGAAGGTTCTTAAGATCCACAGGCCGACTCGATATCACTGAGCCACCTACCCCAAATTAAAAATATAAACAGTAACAAACTAACAACCATTTAAAGTCTAATATATGTACATGCAACAAAGAAATTGCTAGTTAATACTAGAGTAACTAAATTAATTTAATTGCTCTAGTTAATATTTACAAAGTTGTAAAAATTATTTTTGTACAATGACTAAATTTTGATAGTTATTGATTTACAATTGGGATATTAATAGTTAGTTGTGTACCTAGTGCGCGAAATGCTTGATTAGCCTACTGAGAGTAGAAGATTATTTTGACAACGCTTGCCAAATTAAACAATAACTTAGTCGAGAGTGCTAAACACATTTCGCGTATGAGGTGGACACAATCTTTTTCTAAAGCTGAATTATAATATTTAAAAACATGTTAGAATTATTAATTTCATTATAGTAAATAGTTATTTTTGTATTATGTGCGCAAAATGTGTATTTTGTTGCGAGTGAGAATGTTACTTTTAGTAGAGACCGCAGGTCGAGACAATAAAAGTCATTCGAACGCGCCAAAATACATGAATTTTGCCCACGAAATACAAACAACATTTTTTCTACAACTGTAAATAAAGTATAATACAATAATTATTGATTTATTTAAGTAAATTGAAGGAAAACAATCAACAATAATATTAATTTGATACTATTGATGTGTTGTAACTAATAGAACCGTACAAAAAATAATTTAGGAGCGTGCGCGAAATACTCATTTTGCGCACTAAGATGCGAAACAGTGCGCAAAATACCCATTTTGCGCTCTAGGGTGCAAAATAGTGCGCAAAATACGCGTTGTCATGGTAATATAAATCATGAAAAAATCAAGTACTTCGCGTATTGATATTAGTGGATTTTTTGACAGTTGTAGAAAAACGTATTTTTTATACACAGCAGACTTCTAGTAACTAGATAACAGAATTGCGATTTTCTTTTGGTTGTTTTGAGAGCATACGCGAAATGCTAATTTCGCGTATTAGGGCGCGAAACAGTGCGTGAAATTCGCGGTGCTATGGTAATGTAAATGATGACAAAATGACATACTGATATTAGTGAAAAAAACTTTTTTCAATTATTATTTTATTTTTATTAGTATAATCTATCTTTTGATACATATTTCTGGCGTAATAGGACACTATTTTCATGTGTTGTACTTTCAATTATGTACAAAAAATCGAATGGTATCATTGAATTGCACTACGCTTATTATAGCCATTTTAAATATTATTAAAATTCCTAGTTTAAAATTCACAGAGCAAGCACGTCAACTAGCGCCTCTGATGAGATACGTTATAACTAACATAACCTAACCTAACAATATTGAATATATAAATAAAATACGCAATTCCATTAAATGTATTTCATTTTATCACATAAACTTCAAATTTCAAATATTTTCAAGTTGTTTTCCTTAAATTTTTACATATTTAAAGGTTGTTTCTTATAACTTAACAGCATGGCATTACTTAACGTATCAAATTGTACAAAACATTAATTTTATATGACAAAACGATGGAATTAAATGGCCATAATAAGCTTTAGCGCAATGCAATTAAGTTGGGCATGGTATTATGATATACTATAGACATCTAGCAACTAATTTTAATATGTAGTAATATTAACTGGTAAATATAATGGATAACTAAACTATAGTAATTTAAATACTCAATGTATCTGTGAAAAAACCGAAGTTAATTTGATCTGAAAATCGATTCTCTGTATTTAAATTTCTCAAGGCCAAATTCCTTTTAATCTAAATCACTGCTAAACATTTTTTATTCATGATATCGGAACTAATTAATGGCACTACAAAAATATAAAATTCACGTGGAAAATATTTATAAAATTGTTGTAAAGTGTGAGTTAGTCCGGCTCTGTTCTCTGGTCATCACTCCAACACAGATACGTGCACACATGTGAGGCTCGGCTCGTCCATAGCTGTATTGATGTTGATGAACTGTAATTTAATAGAATGCATCTATGTCAAATGCGGGTTCTGGTGATCATGCCATAAACACTGGCCGATTTCAATTATACATTCTTCTTGTTCTTGTGTTGTCTTCTTATTGCATGTTAAAACATCATAATTACTATGTTGTCGAATAAACAAACATACTACATGTCATGCAGCCTGCAGAAATCACGGAAGATATTATTCTTGTTTACTTGTTCTTGCTATATTTACTGATTTTTAAAGTGAATTGTCACCCGTTTTACTCAATTTAAATAAATTGGATAAAAAACTAGGGTTTTTAAGATCCACAGGCCGACTCGATACCACTGAGCCACCTACCTCATTAATAACAAACTACATATTATTAAATGTATGTACAATTAATTTTTAAAAAAACGCTTCAAAATTGATTTAACTATTTCAAAAATAGATACGATAATAGCGTATTTATAAATTTCATTATATTTTAATGATATTTCGGTTGATACATAAAATGATATGGATATCGGTAGATCTTTAAAAAAATCGGTAGTGTTGACAACACTGCAGAGATGTCAAAATTTTGGATTTTGTTTTAAACAAGTCGTGGCTAAACATGATTATTTTGTTCAAGAAAATTTTGCATAAAATAATAACAATTACAGTTAAAAATGAAAAAAAAATTCTTTCGATCGTTCTCATTATAAACGCTTTAAATTAAATTGGGAAGCAATAATCCGCAAACAAACGATTTCAAGTATATACGTGATATATGACAGACATCATTTGTTATTTTTAATTGTGTATCTGTATAGATTATTTATATTTTCCGGGAAAAATAAATAAATAATATAATATTTCATTGCGAATTGTGGTTAAGTGATTCACAATTATGATAATGGTTTAGGTTTGTTTCTTCACACATGCTAGCTTTATTAATAATTCGTAATTATATTTATATGAAACTGACAGGAAAATAAACATTTGCCTGACCTTTATGGTTCAGGAAAGCTTTGCTTTGCATGCCTAATCACGAAAACAACATATTATCTGCCTAGGCAGGTAATGAAAGAATTCTGAATGAATATGTAAGTCATATATTTCTTTTAATTTAAATTAATTTAAAATATTTATTATTTGTTTACAAGTTTCAGGTAAAATGTTATACGGAACACGTCAGTAAAGCGTCGTTCAGGATTCGTAAGCTAACTATCTACTCATCCTGTATTTGAACACTTTTTTGACTTTTTACGTAAATAACTATTGTTTCTAACTTCTATCGTTTACCTAGGACTTTTTTGTCACTGACAATTCAAATATTTACTAGAATTTTATAAAATCTACAGAAAATATAGAAGTAATAATAAATAAATTACTCGTAATTCAAAGAAAAAGACGTAGACCTGCAATACGCTATGTTTATATATGATTTTTTAAAATTTATGTTCGTTGTCTACGAATGCCATTTCTCATTTTACTTATGATGCTATTAATTATGATTTGGATTTAAAATTTTAAGAGACTTCCACTAATTGATAATTGTAATTGGTAATTGCAATTACTAATTGGAATTCTACGTATAGCTTTAAATTTAAATTAAAAAATTTTACCATATTAAATATTTTATCTTGTAAAATTCATTTTTACATAAACAAACTAAATAAATTACAACAAAGTAAAATGGATAAATTAAGTGAGAGAAACAAGTAATAATTATTCGTGGTCTGATAGTAACTAATCTAATTGTTTAAACATTTAATTCATGGTATACTTTCTGTGTTTTAATTATTTATCAATAAAAATATGAATAGTTTATGTACTGATAATTTTAGGATTATAAAGAAAAAGAACTGTTTTAAAGGGAAACAAAAGATAGTTATAATTTTGCAAAAATATATAGGGGGTACCATTTAAATATATAAAGTTGCATATCAACCGAGTAAACAAAAATACAGCCCAATGGACCAGCCTATATATCATCATGTCTTTTACCGATTACTGGCTGTGACACTCCACCGAGGCAGATCTCAGTAAGTGATATATTTATGCACGTGAAATGCGATTACCGACTGTCAAATCATAGCTCCCAAAGATAAAATAAATATATCAAGACTAATTGAGTTGCATCAACGAAATTTTAAGTTTACTTAAAATTATTAACGTTATCTAATTGCATTTCTGATGGCAATGTAAATAATTCCGTATGAGATAACATATAATTTCACTTTACCTTTATTTATTTACAAAATTACTGTTTTAATGATGATTTTAAAATACTTTAATGATATTTAGTGACGTTTTAAGCTCAAACTTGAATCATTTTATAACAAAAATGTAAAAAACAATTTATAAAAATACAAGCGTAAAGAGTTAAAAAAATTATATGTAAAATACTATGTACTATAGATGAATGAAAAATGAAATTACAAAACAAAATTATATTGAGTAATTTAATAAGTAGTATCCACAACTAATAACTTCATTCATAAATTTATTTATTTAAATTAAAATTTTTATATGTTTTTTTAGAAAAGACTTGAAAGTAGTTAGTAAAAGTAATAATAAATAAAACTAATCTACATTTATATACATTTTGTTTACATTTGTATAGCTATAAAATAATATTACTGTTCACTGTAATAATCCCCACAATCACATCGGGTTTCTTTTGTTACAAAGTTGTAAACAGTTATTTGTAGTAACTTATTTGTTTTTTTCATGTGAAAACTTTGTTTGGGAGCCACTGAACTCCATAACTAAATTGGATCTCCGAATGGATCCTATAAATTTCATTCGTCTTAATTGAATTTGTCAATTTTACTTTAAATAATATTAACTTCTTCATTAGAGCTAAGTTTGTAGAGCAATGTATGTGTTTTAAATTGTAGTAGAACATAAATTAGGTTAGCTGTCAAGTACCACATTCATAATGCTTGTTTATGTCTTCGTATGATAACTTAAGTTACTGATAAACTAAACACTAAACAGAAGCCCTCAAACTATCAAAATACTGACATGAAAGAAGATATTTTCTTTGAATACGGGTCGGCACTTCGATAAACTCTGTTTAGTTTTTAGGACGACCTAGAAATAAATGGATAAATATGATTGAAGGGTTGTTGCATGAAGGAAAGATTCCGAGCGAGAAGAATAAACGAGCTTGTATGAAAGGAATTAGAATATGATTGAAGTAAAAGTAGTGTGTCAGGATAGGAATGTCTGGCGAAGATTAATTGCGGGATAAATGTGATGAATAAGGACAAGCGCATGATTCTTGATTTTCGATTCATTAGTTAGATTTTTCGAGTGTCCAACTGCAATTGAATGCTCTCTTCCTTCCTCATCTTTTTCTTCACTTTCAGTTTTTACTATGCAGTGTCTAACTGCAATTGTGTTAAATTTATTTTTAAACATCGCAGTCGCAGCTGCCTTCATTTCTTTATAGATTCGTTGTTAGAAAAGTGGGCGTAAGTGAAGATTTACGAAACAGGTGTACAGGAGCGAATAGATGGATGTGAATGAAGGTTTGTTACGCAATGATAGATTTTGGTTGTTATTTCCCAAACTTTGAATAAAGGAAAATTCAAGGAAATTGTATTTTATAAATTAGATTTTATTATTATCAATTTATTTTAGAATGTTCCAAAGGGCCAGTGTTTTTTGCAATTTTTACAGTCGAGTCGATCGGGAAGCACTTGTTCTAGATTGAGTGTTACGTGCGGGAAGTGTCATTTTGAATGTTACGAGTACAAAAAAGTGTTTAAATACGCCAACAATACATTTTCGTATAAATGCGTGCTTTTTCGCCACATCACTAAAGTAGTTATAGGCTGCATACAATTTATTACATTTTATTGATAATAAGTTTAGAACCTCTGCAATAGCTATATCAACAATATCTTGGGATTCTTCACTATATTGTTGATATTCCAGTTTAGAAATGTCATATAATTTAACATAAACAAAATTGTTTACATAAATTGTTGGTGTTGTCAAAGTGGCTCAGTGGTATCGGGTCGGTCCGTGGATTTAAGAACCCGGGTTTTCGATTCCTACAGCCGACAAACAATTTTCACCACGTTAAAACTACCTCTGTGGCTCTCCCTTCACAGCTTTGAGGGTCGTGATCTGACAGTT
Organism: Pterostichus niger; assembly: GCA_947425015.1. Taxonomy (NCBI): domain Eukaryota; kingdom Metazoa; phylum Arthropoda; class Insecta; order Coleoptera; family Carabidae; genus Pterostichus; species Pterostichus niger. Next base: position 18,986,791 of record OX380340.1, read on the forward strand.
GGTAACTGCACGGCAGGGTGCCAAACTCACAAGTAACACTACCCAACTGTCATCACCGATTTAAATGAAACTTGGGACACCAATGTTGAACGCGTAATATTTTGGTATTTATTAATTTCATTTATGGCGATTCTTACCACCTTTCAGGGGTGGTTTGTACCCCTAAAAAGCAACTTCCGGAAGAAAAAAAATAGGGGTTCAATATTTTTTAAAGTTTTATTAGTGTGCCAAGTTTCATTTAAATCGGTGAGGGACAGTTGGGTAGTGTTACTGGATAAAAGACAATGTTATATTTATCTATTTATTTTTGTCAAGGAATTTTATTTTTTGCCAAGGACTACAAATAATTTAAAAATTAGTAAATGTCAATAAAAAAAATAAATTTGGTTTTGAAACTACTTTTTTTGTTTTTAAACTTACTTGGAAAAATGTTTTTTTTACCTCGGTGCTTCTAATGAAAAATCATGCATTTCTCTCCCTAGTTGTATAGAATACTATTTTACCATGATTCCCAAAATATGTTTCTTAAAATATATAAACGTATTCTGGTGAAACAAAAGAGGAAAATAATTCGAAATTTAAAATATAATATAGTTTTAAAAACAGTATTTAAGTTTGCATTTTAAATATGCAATTATGTTTATATTTTAAATTAAATAGAAAATTTTTCTAAAACCCGTATTAGTTAAATTCAATTGAAAAAAATGGCGAATTTCGAATGAAAAGAACTAAAAAATCGCTTTCTTGAACATTTACCATCATATATTTTTCGATCACTTTATTTCTTTATTTAAAAACGTTTCCAGTAGAAAATAATCGATTCCAAATGGTCAAGAAACGTTACAAAGGCTGTATTTCATTTTTGAAACTAATTTATAATGCTAAAAATTTGAGCATGTATTTTCCATCAATTTTTACATAATAAAGGTAAACAAATATATCAAAATATAATTTCGATGCTGTTTATTAGATTAATATTCAATTTTGCAAAATTCGAGTAATATTCCCTCTCGCAAATTTTATTATCTTTCCTCGCCGGTAAATCGGCAACCCGTATATGCTCTATGTATCACAGGCAGCCAGTGAACCGCAAACAAAAGCATATCACACGTGCTTTTGTCTTTGTTCCTCCTCAAGGACTGCTACCGAGTTATATTGGTGATGCTGTTTTGTTTCACGTGCGCCGTGCGCCGTGTGTTGTGTGTTGACGAAATGCACTGTGTTCACTTGTTTACAGTGTTGATTTTGACGGTTGAAAAGTTCGGTGTGTGTTATGAACGCGCACGTGTTGAAACACACGTTTGTTTCACGGCACTCTGCGTTTTTAAGCCCATTAAAATTTAATAGTCAACGATTTTGTTTTGTTCTAATGAGGCAAAGTTTTCTTGAAGGGACTCAATCTGCTTTGGAGTTATATCGTTTGAACTATTTTAATTCTCAAATCCAATACTGATATTTTTGCTTTAATAAAATTATTTCGATATTATATATCATTTTAATGCAAAAGAAACACTTTAGCCCGCGTGTCTAAAATTTCCGGCTTCAATTTTAATCGATGCAAGCTGGTTTTATAATACAATTTGATTACAACAATTAATAAGTATTTATTGAAAAATACTATAAATTAAAAAAAAAATTTATATACTTCAAAAATAACTTTAATATTTGGCATCATATACTTTACATTGTCAAACTTTTCTATTTTTTTTTTACAAAAAAAAAATTACAATACAAATTACAACGTACATTTTCTACATTATTATTTGAATCATTTCTTTCTCTAACATTGTTTTAGCAATGTTTGACAGCGTCAACTATGCGATGTCAAATATACACGATAATTTGAAAATAATGATGGTTAACTTAATTCTGCGTCAATTTTACTTTTAAACAATTTTAAAACGTTTGGCACCCGAAAATACGAAGTTAAATATAAAAGACAAGAATAATTTATCATGTCTTATTTTCACGTAAAATTCACAACTTGTTCCAATATTAATCATACAAACAAATAAAAAAAAGTAATAGGTTGACGTGGTTTCACTAACTCACAGATTCGAATCCAACTCATTTGAGAAGCTGAGAAATTATTAATGAACTAAGAGTAATTTAAGATTAAATAAGCTCCTAATTGGGACTGAACATAAATCACAACAAAATTGACAAATGACAACGCGAAACAAAATGGAGTGAGATTCAAATACAAATGTAAACGTTTTCAAAATCAGTATGTACCAATGCATGGTAAAGAAATGAACTTCAATTCTTTTAAATAAATTAAAATTTCTCAAAAAACCTTCGCTGGTAGCACAAGCTCTGTTTTCTATCAATTCGGTGCAAAAAGTTTTCGTTTTGTTCAGTTTTATCCACGAAATATGACGTCTCTCGTCTACTTAAAAAATGTGTGTATAATACATATAATGTTTTATTTATAATAACAATAATATATTGTTTGAATAATAAGGTGTCGCCCAACTAAATGCTTGAAAATATCTACTATACACATGATTCGAGTATGAAGCGTTTAAATATGTTAATACTAAATTTTAATGCAAACTCATATATGTATTAATAGAGTAATGTCCAACAATACGCGGTCATTCCTCAGAATTCACGGAAGCTATGAAAAGACATAAACATCTCGAGAATGCTCTAATTCCATTTTACTATCATACCACTCTAACTTCACTGCACTTAATCGTACTCAACGTGAAAAGAATTCCTCTGGCTTCAGCTCCACGAGTTAATATCCTCTTTAATGTTTAGGCCGCTTTATTATCGACCAAGCTTCAGTTGCGGGGCTGCGCAGTTCTTGGTTCAAACGGTATGGAGCCACACTATGACTACACGTCACTTAGCTCATGATTCGCGCTTCGCAGATCAAAGGAAATTAAATTGCGTCATTGTGTTTCCGGTAGAAGAAAAGCGCTTGATTTGAAATCGCCAGCTTGTACTAAAAGCTTTCCATCAAAGTAAACTGTGGCGAGTATCATCAATTATTATTGCGCAATTCGATTTTCTGTGCAGCACTACTCATACGACATGAATAATTTTATAGATCTTATTTTCACATAACATTTACAATTTGTTTTAATATTTAGTCGTATAAATAGTCATGAAAATTGAAGGCGTTGTCTCGTCTTCTCGTCACTTCAAAGGGTGGAGTCTAATTCATTAAAAAAAAAACTAATATAAATATTTATGTTGGACTGTATCATATCTACTTTATTTATGATATTGCTTAGTGCCCATAAAATAGCACCTTATTGGACTAGTACTATAAAATAGCAAAATTGGCAACGTCAAAAAATGAAAATTAAAACAAATAATTATTTATTTATTTATGTTACGCTGTACAACAGGAACTTAATCCCAATTACAGTACAGGGTCCGCACTCACCTAATACCTAATTAAATCGACACAATCTGGTTATGGGATAGGTGGCTCAGTAGTATCGAGTCGGCCTGTGTATTTGAGAACCCGGGTTCGATTACCACAGGCGACAAATAATTTTCACCACATTCGAACTATCCCTGTTCTTCACTAATATCTTTGAGAACCGTAATTTGACGGTTGGTAACCACACTTTACGCGTATAAAAATATAACTTATCGAGATCTGCTACGGCAGAGTGCCACAACCAGTAATGGGTAAAAGGCGTGATGATATATTTATTTAAATAATTAAGTCTTTTTCATTTAATATAATTTCTTTTACGTCTTTCGGGATTCTTCTAATTCTTGAGATATTATAAACATTTTTGTTCAGCTTTTCTTGACAAATTTGATAATTTAATAATTATAAATAATATTGGTAAACAAAAGCAAGAACATAGGACACTTTAAGATTGTCTCCGATGTAGTCGAACATATAGCTGTGTAAGCAACTTGTAAATAGTCGTACTTCATAGGACACGCCTTATTTATTACCCTCATTCGGCCATGAACTACGACTCATTCAATAATGCCCTACATTATATACTTGGCACATAAATAGATATTATTTAATAAATTCAACATGCAATTAAATTAATGGACATAGAGATGAAGCAATTTTAAAATGTTGGCTTGTGATCCTTATTGCCCCAACTTCAAATCTATTCGATCACTATACTCGAAAAGATTAATAATTAATTTTTTCTACGATTGCTATGAAAAGTTTACAATTACGCTCTCATTTGTCTTCGTAAAGTTGACATTTTCTGTGGAACAATCGAAAAATATCTTTTAGGCGCGTCTCCAATGGCAACGCGCGAAAAAGACGTTAAATGCGCGTGTTTCCAATGGCAACGCGCGAAAAAGATATTGTGCATGCTTATTTCAATAGTTACCAGGGATACAAACAAAACAGAAACTTGAGAGTTGACAGAACGAATTTACTTCCAGTATGTAATTATAATATGCAATCGTAGAAAAAATTATGTGTGCATCACGAGCGTAAAGTGTCTTTGTTCCTCTTGCACTATTGCAGCTCTCGCCTTCGGCTCGCGCTGTAATAACCGTGTTCGAGTAACAAAGAATCACTTTACGCTCTTAATACACAAATAACTATTGAATATTGAATTGATTTAATTTCCCAGTAATATGAATGTAAAAATACATTGAATTTCTTGAGTCATGATTTAACAATTAGAGAATTTAGTGAAGCAGATGTATGATGATTAAATTGAAGGTCTGAGATTACATGGACTTGTGGACGACCTAGAAATACTCCAAGTGGGAGGAATAAATAACCTGAAAAGAAAGTTACGTGTCAGGACCAGAATCAATATGTTTGAAGAAGATTAATTATAGGAATAATCTTATGATTAACATTAAGTGAATGTTTCTAATTTTCGGATTTGAGATACTCCGTTTAATGTGACATAGCGAGATTTATGTATGTTCATTCAGTGCAACCAATGAAAATATATTAAGTAAAGTGTAACTTTATCTGAATCTGTAATAGTGTATTACATAACGAGAATTGTAACAAGCACATTACGTGCAAGTGAAAAAGTTACGTACGAGCCTTGGCGAGTGCAGTAATTTCACGAGCAATGTAATTGCGTTACAATTCGAGTTGTGTATTATACTTTATCTACGACCATAAATAATAATAAGAACAATTACAGAATATTTGTTAGGTTATATCCGTAACATCAACTGTCAAACAGCAGTGTTACCGCCTAACAAATGAAAAATTTCTTGTGGACAGTGCAGTAAACCCTTAGCAACCGTAAACAAGCATTTACTGTTGTTGCAAATTGTTTTTAATAGCCTACTTACATATGTGGTCGTAGATAAAAAATATTAAATTTGACTAATGATACAGACAAACTATATTTAGGTCCGGTTGAATAAAGCGATGCTATGTTGTTAGCGAACAAGATGTTAAAAGTTAACAATGACCTGGATGGTTGACACCACTAATGAGCAGCAAAATACTTATTATTAGTTAAATAATAATGGTAAAACAATATTTGTAACAAATTTATTAGTTTATTGTATTAAAGTAATATATAGTATATATGAGTATGTATACTATAGAAACGATTTAAAATTTTGATATCTCTAAGATAAAATAAAATAAATAAATATATCAACACGCCTTTTATCCATTATTGGGTGTGGTACTTCGCCGTAGCAGATATTGGCAGGTGATATATTTCTTCGCTTGAAGTGCGGTTACCAATCGTCAAATTACGGTCCCCAAAGATGTTAGTGGAGGGGGAGCCACATGGGTAGTTTTAACGTGGTGAAAATTGTTTGTCGAACCCTGGTTCTCAAATCCACAAGCCGACTCGATACTACTGAGCCACCTACCCTATAAATTCTTAGATGCTTTTGTTTATTCTAATTCAATTTCTCGTAGTTAGCAACATGATTTGTTGATAACGTTTTATGCAACTGTGCCGTACTTTGTTCCAATAATAATGACTAATCTATGTTGCATTGAAAACAGCAAAATGTTGACAGATTTTGTGTCTTTGTCATTTGAATTGTGAAAACGTCGTATTATTCCTATTGCTTTTAAATTAGTTATAAATAGAAAAATAAGTACTAATATATACTAGGAAAGAGATGAACAGAACAATTTAACATATGATATTAATTTCTGTAACTTTCTGCTCTCCTGATAATTTTGTAGGAAATTTGTAGAGTGTAGAGTTGTTCAAAATTTGCACACAAAATTATTTTCTATTAAGTTTTGATTCACAAATAAATAGCTTTTTTGTTAAATAGTAATTGTGACATTTGACACACCTGTCATAAAAATAAAAAATAAGTCATGATGATAGATATAGCGTACTTCTTGAAAATATTTAGTGACTTTTTTAAAATTGTGGAGACACTAAAAATAACTTTCTGTGCACTTTTCGGTATACGAGTATTATTATATTTTTCCTAGAAATCTTTTAGAGATGTATTTAGATTTGTTCACTTTATTATTTTACAAGTAAAATACGAACAAAAACAATCTCCATTCAATCAAAGAATTCTAGGTTTTACTTCCTGTAGATTTATCTGTATAAAAATGTTATCTACCAGGATCAAGATCTGCAATTACAGTTGACTAAATACTGAAATGAGATAACGAACTGTGGATTTGAGAACCTGAGTTCGATTTCCACAGCCGAAAAACTGATTTAAATATAAATAAATGTATCATCACGCCTTTTACCCATCACTGGGTGTGGCACTCTGCCTAAGCAGATCTCGGTAAGTGATATATTTTTCGCGTGATGTGCAGTGACCAGTCGTCAAATCACGGCCCCCAAAGATATTAGTGGAAGGGGAGCCACAGGTGTAGATTTAAATTGGTGAAAATTGTTTGTCACTGAGCCACCTACCCCATTTAAACCACATGAAAAATTGTTTTTCCTCTAAAATCTTTGGGGCCATGACTTAACGCGCTTCCCGCGTATTAATATAACACGTCCGAGATCTGCTTCGGTACAATGTTATACACGCTGTAATAGGTAAAATACGTGATGATATATTTATTTATATTATATTCAAAACACGTAAAATTCAAATATTTCATCTCAATCTCTCTATAATTTAAGAGAAATCTAGTGAACCCACATATTTTTCTATGCGGAAATACTTTTTAAAAACATATTACAGCATGTATGAAAGCTAAAGAGGAGCCAGACCACGTTCGAGAGTTTAACGAGCGTCATGGTCACTGTGATTGATGTTGTTTGGAAGTTGAACTCGATATCCACTGATATTTTGTAAGTATAGTTTCAAATTTAATAGTCATGGTGCTGTCGTCAGCACTCTACGGACGGTATCCAACGCAGAATGCGAGAGATGGCTTACGAGAATAAAAACGAATCGATTTATCTCTGGGTATTCTATCAGAAAATTATACTCAAATCGCAAGAACTAAAAACTTTATTTCCTAATTATCTTAAACATTTGGCAAAGTTTGTAAATTATTAAAAAAATAATAATTTAATTAAGTCTTCAGTTTTATTTGAAAGTAGGAATGAACAAATTAAATATAAATAAAAAAACAGACAATTATAAAAAGAACAAAACTTTTACAAAATTGTTCAATAGACTTAGCTAAATTAAGCTAAATAAATATATCATCACGCGTTTTACCTATTACTGGGTGTGGCACTCTGTCGAAGCAGGTCTCGGTAAGTGATATATATCTTCGCGTGAAATGCGGTTATCATCCGGCAAATCACGGCCCTCAAAGATGTTAGTGGAGGGAGAGCCATAGGGGTAGATTTAAATTGGTGAAAATTGTTTATCGGCTATGGGGATCAAACCAGGGTTCTCAAGATCCACAGGCCGATTCGATACCACTGAGCCACCTATCCCATTTACTTTAATCACCCCCATTAAGCAGGATTTAATTAAGAATTGACCAATACTAGCACATCATTTACCTTTCCATAGTTTTCATGGTTTGTACTATAAAAATCTGATGTGGACACCACATGACTTCCTTGTATACGTATTAAACTATAGATATTTTTTTAATTCCACATATTTGACATTAAATCTTTTATTTTTTGTTCTAATCCATAGCAAACTAATTTTTTTTTTAAATAAAAAAATATATAATATTTAAATTTAGATATCTCGTTTATGCAAAAAGCTAATTTAAAAATTCTTAATGTGTTAGACGCAGAATTTAATTCTCTAAAACTTTTATTTGCAGCATTCATTTCTAAAATTAAAATAATACCATTTTTTTCAAGGAAAACTGTTAGCAGCTTCATGTAATGTGCCACTTCCGGTTAGTCTATTTTAACCAAAATCTATTATGTTATTTCCATTGATATAGTAGTCTTATATACCAAATTTGGAAAATTTTAAATTATATTTGAATATAGTTTTTCATGAAAATCTATTATAGGCTTCAAGTAAAGTACCACTTCCGGTAGCTGTATAATGACCAAAAAGGGAGGTGCACAACTAGATGTTATAACAGTCCTAAATATAAAGTTTCAATTTTCTACGGCTTATTTCAGTTATGCGAGATATATACGTACGTACAGACGGCATGACGAAATTAGTCAAAATGGATTCAGGGAGGGCCAAAATACCTATTTCCGTTGAAATCTGAGAACCGAAAATTTTCGCAATTACAATACTTCCTTTACTTCGTACAAGGAAGTAAAAATGTATTCTGAAAACGGATCACAATTGCCGTGATAAAATTTTCCGTTACCGGAAGAATTTTTGAATGCGGTACTTGAAATATTTCCGACATATTCTGTTTCTTTGCCATGATAACGGAAAAACTCTAAACGTGGTTGAAACGTGACCCCATCGCAGTTCGTTTTCAGAATATACTAAAAATAGTACCAGCTTTTTTTGCACATTAAATAAAGGGTGACATTGACATTTATTTTAAAGCTACGTTTTCACCTATTAACATAGTCTCTATTTCAGTCTTTGTCTTTGATTTTTTGTTTCTGATAATTCGTTACATAATTTTGGTGAATACATCCGAATATTTCAAATAGAGTAATTTAAATTTAAAAATGGCTATTTTATATTAACAAAATATGTGACATGTTAGTTTTGTTGTTGCTAATAATTCAGATTTTTTTTTTCAATTGAACTTATTACTATTTTTATTCTGCAGATCTTATTTACCGTATTCTCTTACACAAAATTAATTACAGATAATAAATAGAGTATAGAATTGACTGAATAGTGCAACATAACAAGAGATAGCATTACTGCAGCTAACTCTCTCTTATGCCTTTGGCACAATGGTCAAAGAGCATCTTCGATGAAACAACAAAACGCACCCGAAAAATAGACGCTCCTCTATTTCCATCGAAGAGCTCATCGATGAAACGAACTTATCTTATTTCACTGGTATCTTTTGTGTCTCATTTCACATACATACATAACGCTTTATCCCATTAAATGGGGTAGCACGAACCCATCAACATTCTCATCCTGACACACGATACTCCTTTCGACCACATTAACACTTCCTCCATACGAACTCTTTCTTTTCTCAGAACCAAAATCCATCATCACGCAACAAACATTCATTTCACGTTGGCGTATTTTTGCATTTTAGTTTTTCTTTGTCAACTTTAGAAGCTTTTATTTTTCGTCAATGACGGGTGCGTTCTGTTGTTTCATTGCCCTTCGACCAGTGTGTCATAAGCATTACAGAACAACGATGAAAGACTATGTCGAAAGTATGAAGTTGACTTGAAAGAAAACGACTAAAACTGTAGCAGGAAACGCTCAGCCGTGTTCAAATATAAGCAAATTCTCAAGATTATGTTGAAAACAAAAAACAGAGACTATGTTAAGAAATGTAGTAGTTTGGATGTTAGATTTTGTCGTAGTAACAATAATATATGCAACTCGCGTATAATTTATTTATTTGTTCCTGTATAACAGGAACTTAATCCCAATTAAAGAACAGAGTCTGAACTCACCGATCCTTATTGTAGTAGTTCATATATATTTAGCTTGAGTGGGATTCGAACTTAGGTTCTCCGAATTCCAATTTCGTAACGCTATCCACACCACTGTACTGCCATTATAAACTTGTTGCATAATATACTATTACAATTATAATGGGGTAGGTGAGTCACTGATATCGAGTCGGCCTGTGGATTTGAGAACCCGGGTTCGATTCTCACAGTCGACAAACAATTTTCACCATCTGAAAACTATCCCTGTGGCTCCCCCTCCACCAACATCTTTGAGAGCCGTGATATGACTCACTTACCGAGATCTGCTACGGCAGAGTGCCACCTCCAGTAATAGGTAAAAGGCGTGATGATATATTTAAATTTATTTTATTTATAATAGGTATAATGGTATTTTATTTTACGTTTTTTTGTAAAATTTGTAAAAGTCATTCACAAAAACAATTTTGTATAAAAAATTTAAAAAAACACTGATCCATTTACCCTATTATATAAAAACAATAATAAATAAATATATCATCACACCTTTTACCCATTACTGGATGTAATATGTGACACTGCCGTCGCAGTCTCGGTGTAAGATATATATTTATATACGTGACGAGCGGTTGCCTAATCGTCAAATCACGGCCGCAAAACTTGTTATTGATATTTGCCACAGGTGTAATTTTAATGTGGTGAAAACTGTTTATCGACTGTGAGAATAAACCCTGAGTTCTCAAATCAATAAAGCTGATATTATCTATTTTAAGCCGACAAACAATTTTCACCAATTTAAAATCTACTCCTGTGGCTCCCTCTTTACTAACATCTTTCAGGGCCGTGATTTGACGGCAGGTAACTGCACTTCACGCGAAGAAATATATCACTTACCGAGATCTGTTACGGCAGAGTGCCACATCCAGTAATGGATAAAAGGCGTGATGATATATTTATTTTTTGTTTATGTATTATAATTGAATTCTCTGTACTATGTATAAGTAATGGTTATAACTGAAACTTGCACATAATGTTTAAATAAGTAATAAAAAATATGTTACCGAGTAAATTGAATACAGTTACTCTTGTCATTATATAGTATATTTAAAACAAGTTAAGAGTACATAACGGTTACACTATTATCTTCAGTAAGTTGCCGTAAACAAAGCCTTTATAATCAATTACAATAATTTCAATAGCTCTTATCTTTGTTACAATTTTTACTGAGGTAAACTACATATTGTTAAGGTAATTAACTATTTTCAAAGAAATGATTGGTACTCATTTTGATTTATCTCTTCACTTCAAGAGTTAGTGCACACTTTCCAAAAGAACAAAGAGTACTTAAAATGAAAATAATCAAAAACTAAGAAAAACATATCTTTATTTAGGATCAAAGACTGTATGAAATGCACTTGCAGCTATTTTCAGCTGCATTTTAAATCAATATACAAAGTCTAGTTAAAAGAAAATTTACAGTAGCTACTATTATCATTTATCAAGTCTTTCGTTTCGGTCAACATTTACTCGACTGATACGAAGTTATTCGCACTTCACATAAATTGACATCATTGCTTGCTGTCAAAGTCATTTGCCTGTGAAAAATAATATCGCCTTGTCATATCCGAGTTTATATACAAATTTAAAAGTAATTTTAAGAGTTTACATGGAATATAAATATTTGTGAGACTAATAAGTAATAAATTATCTAAATGAATTTGAGTTTAAAATAGTGATAGCACGAAAACCCGGCTGATTCGTCCTTTTGGCAAGCATTCCGATTTTGGTCGGGTCGTGTCAAAATTCGGTCAATTTATAAACCACATTTTTTGGCAAAAAGTTAAATCAAAATATATCTAACAATATACTGGGTGTTAAAAAAGTTCCGGGACGGTGAAATATCTCGAGAAATACACATCGAATCAAGAAACCAAAAAACATGTATTTCATATTTTGCAAAAACCAATCTAAGAACACCAAACACAAACCCCAACTCCCACCTCCAGGAAGTGGGGCGGGGGTCAACTTTGAAACCTTAAATGGGAATCCCCACTTTTTATTGCAGATTCGTATTCTGCGAAAAAAACATTCTGAAAGAAAAGTAAAAAAAAAGTCACCCTAAAAAACAATAAAGGAATAAATGAACGTTTATTTTATAAAATCGGTTTGCAAATTTGTTTCAAGCATTTAGTCGGTGAAAGGCTTGTGGCTACTTGTGATTATGTTGATTTTTTTATTTGATTCAATGTTTATTTCTTGTGATATTAGACCGTTTTTTACTTTTCTTTCAGAATCATGTCAAAACTTATTTTTGCGATTAAAGCGCCATCTATTCCGAATTGAAAAAAAAGTTTCAGATAAAATTAACTTTTTTTTTATCTGCAATAAAAAATGGAGGTTCCCATTTAAGGTTTAAAAGTTGCCCCCCGCCGAACCCCTGGGGTGGGAGTTGGGGTTTGTGTTTGGTGTTCTTAAATAGGTTTTTGCAAAATATGAAACACGTGTTTTTTGGTTTCTTGATTCGATGTGTATTTCTCGAGATATTTCACCGTTTCGGAATTTTTTTAACACCCAGTATGTATAAAATAAAATTTTATGACATTAAATTTTTATTCAGTAATCATCACATATCTGCTTCAAGTCCGTTCGCTGAGAGATTACATAGGACGTATTTAATCAAGGTTTTGATTCGTGTCACAATGAAGACGTGTTTACGTAATATAAAAAACGTGTGAGAGTGACAACTAATTGTCCTTTAAATACACGTGAAGTACATTTTGGTCACGTGTTGTAAAATTCCTAAGAGTTTCTTTTTATGAAACTTTTAAATATGATATATCCAAATTTATAAAAATGTGAAACAAAAAGACAAGATTTTTTATGCTATATGAACGTGTCTATATTTTGACGTTTTGATTATTCAATCAGAATCAGTATCAAATACACTGTAATCTCTCAGCGAAGGGTCGTAACAAACATGCAATCAAAAAATATTATGATATTAAAATAAATGTATACTCGAAGTTAATTTAATTAAAGAAGATCAGATATATTTCTCTCATTATTACGAGTAAATTTATCTGTCGTTCGTTAAAATTTAACGCGTATTATTTGACAAAAATTAAATTAAAAATTCGGTGGCAATCCAGTCCAGCAAATTCAAATACAATAAAAATAGAAACAGAAAAAAAATGATCTTTTTCAAAAAACAGTACAAATTATTGACAGTCCTAATCGGGTAGGTGACCCGATAGTATTGAGTCAGCTTGTGAATTTGAGAATCTGGGTTCGATTCCCACAGCCGACAAACAATTTTCACCACATTGAAACTACTCCTGTGGCTCTCTCTCTCCACTAACATCCTTAATATAATAATAATAATAATATAATATATCACGCCATTTACTCATTATTAGGTGTGGCACTCTGCCGTAGCAGATCTCTGTAAGTGATATATTTCTTCGCGTGGAGAGCGGTTACTAGCCGTCAAATCACGACTCCCAAATATGTTTGGGGGAGGGGAGCCACAGATGTAGATTTAATTTGGTGAAAATTGTTTGTAACTAACATCCTTGAAGGGCGTGATTTGATGGCTGGTAACCACACCTCATGTGCATAAATATATCACTTATCGAGATTTGCTACGGCAGAGTGCCACACTCAGTAATGGATAAAAAGCGTGATAATATTTTTATTCTAATCCGAATTATATTATATTTGTATAGTATTATATTTTATGAATATAGATGAAGCACAAAACATGTTTTAGAATAAAAATATAATAAAATAAATAAATATATCATCACGCCTTTACCCATTACTGGGTGTGGCACTCTGCCTAAGTAAATCTCAGTAATTGATATATCGCGTGAAGTGCGGTTACCAGCCGTCAAATCACGGCCCTCAAAGATATTAGTGTTGGGGGAGCAAGAAGGGTAGATTTAAATTGGTGAAAATTGTTTGTCGGCTGCAGGGATCGAACCAAGGTTCTCAAGATCCACGGGCCGACTCGATACCACTGAGCCACCTACCCCATAAGAATAAGTACTAAAGATTCATTACGAACGTTGGGATAAAAGCGTGAAATTGGCTAATTATTATACGTCATGGTCATTGCAAAATACCTTTAACAACAATGACTGGCAAGTGAATGATGATTCTATATTTGCACCAGCATGTAGCTTATGTCATTATGAAACAAACAAATCTCTAGAACTGTTGGAATGAACCACAACCAAATGACAGTAATCCAGTCTTTTGTTGGCCCGGTAAACTGTTTCAAAGTCATAAAAGATGCATAGGAACACTCCTAGTGTCACTTCAACACCTGTACGTAACAAAGCGAAACAAGCAACGTCAACGGCGTAGCTATCGATAATATCGCGACTACATTCTACATATTCGCGAATGCACTCTATGCATTGTTCACGACACTATTATTCCGAACTTCAACAATTGGTATAATCACGCATCCGTCTCTTCCCCTTACTTCGAATTTCCTGTTTAGTGTCGCGGTCATGGTCGCGGTATATTTGCTCTGCTTACCGCCAACGACTTGTCCACAGTTTGCGTTGATATTTCACGGGAAGTGCACGTAAATCTCCACTTTGACATGTTGACGATGTAATAAAACTAAAATAGTTCAAGTGGTTCCTGTGTTGGGTAACGACCACGCCACGTGACGATTTTGACAGCAGGTAGCGATTATTTTTTGTTTGAGCTTGTTTGAACTGTCAACACGAAATTATTTTCAATCAAAAAATGTGTCTATCAAATAGCAATTTAGCGCGTTAACTGATGTTTAAATTTAAATGGACTGGTATTACTATTGTGCTAATGGAAACAGCTACAAATTTAACAGCCGTAAGATCTACTTTTCATTTAACATATTTCGTCATATATTTTGTCAAATATTATAATAAATGAGCTTGTATGAAAAGAATTATGAATGTGGTTGAAGCAAAAGTGGTGTGTCAGGATAGGAATGTTTGGCGAAAATTAATTGCGGAATACATATGATGAATAAGGACAAGTATATGATTCTTGATTTTAGATTCATTGGTTAGATGTTTCGAGTGTTTATCTGCAATTGTGTGGAGTTCACCTTCAAAAACAAGCGCAGGAAGATACTCCCTTCCTTTCTTATCTTTTTGATTTATTTTCTGTTTTTACTATAAAGTGTCCAACTGCAAATGTGTGGAATTCAGTTTCAAAAACAAGCGCATGAAGATACTTCCTTCCTTCCTCATCTTTTTTTACTTCATTTTCAGTTTTTACTATACAGTGTGTAACTGAAATTGTATTAAATGTATTTTTAAACAAGCGTAGGAGATGCTGCCTTCATTTCTTATAGATTCGTTGTTAGAGAAGTGGGCGTAAGTGAAGATTTACGAAACAGGTGTACACGAGCGAATGGATGAATGTTTGTTGCGTGATGATGGATTTTTGTTGTGAGAAAAGAAAGAGTTCGTATGGAGGAAGTGTTAATGTGGTCGAAACGAGTATCGTGTGTCAGGATGAGAATGTTGATAGGTTCGTGCTACCCCATTTAATGGGATATAGCGTGATGTTATGTATGTATGTCAAATATTTTTCAATTTTAATATTTGTTGTTTTTTTTTGCATTTAAATTGCACTTTACAAATAATCTATATTTGCCAAATACCATGAAGTAATAAAATATTATGCGGCCAAAGGAATAGTTTTAAAGCACTTATTTTTATGAGATTATAGCTAAGTAAAGTATTTATCAGTTTTAGTTGTTCTAACTAGTAAACAATTATATCCAGACTGTCATTCATCTAGTGACAATTAAAGCTAATTGAGAACATAAATACTATACATACTTACGTAGGTGTTATGTTATAAATAAGTAAACAAGAAATTAAATAACTTCGTAGAAAAACTGAGACATCGATTTAAAAATTAGAAATTTCAATTCTTGAAACAGCATTATTCGAATTATCTCCGTTATATTAAATGCAGATAATTTATGATTATTTGTCATAAAATAGCTTTAAATTATATAAATTTATCAGGAACCGGAAACCAAACCAAACCCGAACCGAAAACTGTTTTGAACCCATCGTTTTTGAGAACCTGAATCCAAACCTGAACTGTTGTTAAATGAAGTCTTGCAAATTTTTATAACATACAGCTTTTATTCAAGAATACGTAATGCATCATACTATCATACGATATAATAAATTATTTGAATATATGTTTATATGAAGTAGAAAAATCATTTAAAACTCAATAAAGTTAAAACTTTGCGAAAACTTCCATGTTGTTCACATAATATCTCTTATAACCAATATGCATCTAGCAAAGCTGTAATGACTGTTAGATCTACCCTAGATCTTCAGTCAATATAGATCGCTCAGTAGTAAAATATGTAATATGTTTAATGTACGTCATAAAATTTACTTTTATGCAAGAATACAATGAAATTGATAGATTATAATGTATTTAGAAATTTGATTTCTTATGCCTATGGCACATTGGTCGAAGAGCCTCGATGAGCTCTTTGATGAAACAACAAAACGCACCCTTCATTGACAAACAATAAAAGCTTCTAAAGTTGAGAAATAAAAACTAAATTTCAAAAATATGCTAACGTGAAATGAGATACAAAAGATACGAGTGTAATGAGATACATTCGTTTCATCGATGAGCTCTTCGATGGAAATAGAGGAGCCACTAATTTTCGTCGATGACGGGTGCGTTCTGTTGTTTCATTGAAGAGCTCATCGGTGCTCTTCGACCAGTGTGCCATAGGCATTAAATAATTTATCATCTTTAACACTATTTAATAGCACATCAATGCATTTTCATTTTATTCTGGTTTCTTTTATTACTGTTCTATATTTTTAAAGAAAAGATTCAGATCTTGATATCAGTATCAACAAAACATGTAAACATTTGACAAATATCAATTTAATGTAATGAGACAGAAGATACACGTGCGTTTGCTGTATTGTTATTGGATATATGAGTTATTACGTCACAGTATAAGAGGTGAAGTGGGGCATTCAGCCGCTTTTTGAATAGTTTGACTCTTAACAATCAATATAGTTTTATTTTGAATTTTATACAAACAGTTGGTATAATTACTTGGTAATTTCAAGCAATTATATGCGTTTGACCCCCAAAGATGTTAATACAGAGGTAGATTAAATTTGGTGAAAATTGTTTGTTGTCTGTGGGGATCGAACCAGGGTTCTAAAGATCCACAGGCTGACTCGATATCACTTTAAAAAGGAACCTGTAAATCATGATTCTAAAATATAATAATATTAAAGAAGTACATAAACATATAATTTAGTACTTACTTATCTATTTATACTAATACTAATTATTTATTTATGGGGTAGGTAGCTCAGTGGTATTGAGAACCCTGGTTCAATCCCCACAGCCGACAAACATTTTTCACCAATTTAAATCTACCCCTGTGGCTTCCACTCCACTAATATCTTTGGGGGCCGTAATTTGAAGGCTGGTAACCGCACTTCACGCGAAGAAATATATCACTTACCGAGTTCTGCTACGACAGAGTGTCACACCCAGTATTGGGTGAAAGGCGTGATAATATATTTATTTATTTAACAATTATTTAATGCAAAATTACATATATTATTCGAACAGATTGGAGAAGTGTTTTCGAAAAGTAAATAAAAATGAAATGAATGATTGTAAATACAAGAAAGCAAATTGATTCTGGTGTTGTATATCTTTTAGATTTATGATGTCATTCCGGGCTGAGTGATGGTTAGTTTGAAAATCTTCTTTGAATAAATTTGCTTAAATAACAATAAATGTTACTTCTAAAATTTTGGAGAGGAATATGTTGTCATTAGGATCCTTGGTTAATTCAATTTATTTAATGGACGTTTCGATGGTTAACCTATCATCTTCAGCATTTTCTAATTTGTCTAATTAATAATTTGTTATTACATTGTCAAAATTAATAAAAGTTCAAATAATTCCGTCTTACGGATTTGCATCTGTGGTAAAAGACGGAATTATTTGTATTTTTATTAATTTTGACAATGTAATAACATATTATTAATTAAATTGGTAATATTTTCGTGTAAATAAAATGGGGTAGGTGGCTCAGTGGTAAAGCCAACATATTCCTCTCAAAAATTAAAACTCAGGATCAACAAGAAATCCCAAAGTTACTACTAAAAGATATATTAAATTTCTACAAACTAAATTGACAGTTTATGAATATAAATGTATAAATAAACAAAAATTAAATAATTTTTTTAGTTACAGAATTCCGGGTTTCACCTGTTGAACAAAATGAATATTGTGGATTAAAACCTTTTCAAAGTAGTTTTAAAATATTTTAAATTTTCCGAGCTTCAAGTAAGAATTCTAAAAAACATATAAATGTAAATATTACCATGTCAGTTGACGATAAACAAGGATTACTATGATATAAATCTTGATTTTTTTATGTTATTGAATAAGCTTCGCATTCGCTCATAGCAAACTTCATAGCGGATATCAGCCACTTGGAATTATCGCAACTCGATATACAGCGCTGATATTTAGGTTGCCTACTGTGCAGGCCTCAAATTACAAGATCATCGAGGCAATATATATTTTTTCTACGATTGCTATGAAAAGTTGTCAATTACGCTCTCATTTGTCATCGTAAAGTTGACGTTTTCTGTAAAACAATAGAAAAATAAATGTTTTGCGCGTCTCCAATGGCAACGCGCGAAAAAGATTTTAAATGCGCGCTTATTTCAATAGTTACCAGGGATATAAACAAACCAGAAATTTGTCATATTGACAGTTGACAGAACGAATGTATTTTCAGTACGTATACGTTTTTTAATAATTTTAAGATGCAATCGTAGCGTAAAGTGTCTTTGTTCCTCTTACACTATTGCAGCTCTCGCCTTCGGCTCGCGCTGCAATTACCGTGTTCGAGTAACAAAGAATCACTTTACGCTCTTAATATACAAATAACTATTGAATAATTTATATATTTTGTGTCTGCTTTAATCCAAATTTTTCTTTATATGAACTTAATTTTTGAAAATTATAATCTAATATATAAGTGAATTTTGTATTTATTTGAATCTTTTAGAATCGATTTAACAAATATTAGATAACTCGTTTATCAGATATGTGAAAAATATCGTGTTAATAAATGACAGTTAGTACAATTTGTGCTGTAATTGATTTGCATTATAACTTTTCCATTTATCTGACAGATAAATTATTTGTCACTTTATTTCAGCATTATTAAACAAGTTCTGTATCTGTTTAAATGTAATAATTATTCATAGATATAATTTAATTAGATTCAAAACAAACATTTAATTGAGAAAGTAAACAGTAACTTTTTATGTGGTGTTTTATAAGTTCATCATAAAATTGAAACATATATTAATCATAAATTTGTTTAGTGATCTATAAAATTTACAGATGTCAAAAATTTTCAAACATTTGCTTTTGTGAGAACAAGTTTTCTGCAAGTGATAAAGTTTTTGCCAATATTTTGACACTTGATTATTGTGTTTACCGAGTATGAGCAAATATTTCTTTTTAAGATTATATCTATTTCTAGTCTATTTATCTGTGTTGACAAGCTATTCTTTCCTTGGTGATATTTAAAACTTAGGTAACTCAATCACTATACTAACTTTTAAAACATTTCATATTACGTGACAAGTATATTGGAAATCAATAGCAATGCAGGTATAAAACAGAGAATTTTTAAATAGAATTAAATTTTTTTAATGATTCAGTCGTTTCATATTTCATTATTGGAATTTACTATTGCGATGCTAAATATTTTGAACAAAGATTTTTTTAGTGCATCCATATTAATTTAATCATCTAAATTAATGTAAATGTGATGTTTTCCTATTATTTTTAACTAGCAATTTCAAAAATGAGCAGGTCATATTTAAAAAAATATTATTTTTTACAGATATTATTAATTGAAACACATATACTTATCGAAAACTACAGTTAAATTTTTACAACAATGGTTATATTTGAAAGTACAGTTAAAAATAATTGTATGTTGTTGAAAATATTACAAATATTAAAAATACTAATCAAGCCAAAATTTCAGAAGATGTCATATACATTTATACCAATATCTAATTACAAGATGTTACTAGAGAGTCTATAATCATTTACAATGAAACATGAAAACGGAAGTTAGTTATTTTCTGGACGAAAAATTTACTGCTAATATTTTCAATCAGCAATACATAATACTACATTATTACCGAAATATTTTTTTAAAATTTGCAAACGTAATATCTTAACAATGATCTCATTTACAAATAGCCAAATTCTTATCAGAAATTCGTCATTTTGGCTACCATGAGAAAATCAAACATCATTATACTAAATGTTCTGCTTCAGTGCAGTTTTCGTCGCAAGGAACAATGGCGCTAGCGTCTCACCCTCCCACGAAACTATAAAAGTTCACTTGTTTCGTCGATGTTGTTCAGTTGTTCTTCCACGTCGTTTGAGAAACAATTGTAGGTGGCTAGTGGCAAGTGTTGAAGTGTACGGGTTTATATTTTGTTTTTAGAAGGTTTGAGCTTCAGTTGTTGCGATTTAATTTATATTTTATAATTCGGTAAAATGGTTAGCATATATGAATTACCCGGTGATATGGAAATTGATTATTACCGAAGGGAATGGGTTCGTCTCAGTATGCTGTGGGAACCTATTGTTGTAATTGCCAAGGTTAGTTTTTGTTGGATACTTTATTGATTGATTGAATAATTAGTGCGAATTATTATTAGTTGTAGGCGTTTTAAATTAATTTAGTTTGAAAATGAAAAGTTATTACACAACTAAAATTTGCAAATTCTAAAGTAATATTACAGGAAAATATATTTTTGAGATAGCTATACTAAATTACTATCAATATTTTAATTATAATTAATGTGTCTAATTAAAATTTATATGCGAATTTATGTTTTATAAAACTGGCATAAATGATTTAGTTTAATGATGCGTTGAGTTTTATATTCAAATAACTCTTTGTTATGAGTTCGCAGTCACTGCAATCAATGTTTCTAAATTTCTTTTTTATAATAACAATAGAATGTCGTTTACATGCACTATTAAAAAGTAAAATGATGAGATTTTTTTAAGGTTTATATAATATAAACTGTGCGAAAATTGAAAGTAAATAATATTTTATATTTAAGCGTTTTAGACGATATAAATAAAAATTTAGGGGATCGAGTTTTATCATGTTTATTAATATTGACACTGCAATTTCACCACTATAGTTATATTTACGTTCAATCTGTGTTTCTTCTGAATCTAACTCTAATCCACTTAAATCCCTTTCTGTAATATTTATTTTTGAATATGTTCATATATTGTACTTTTGTAGCATAATTAAATTAAATTGAATACAGCAATTAAATAATAATGATTGTGATTGTTACAGCCGCCCGAGAACGAGCTGCAGAAAGGCACGGGCGAGCGCGTGATGTCCGAGCACCAGCTGCGGGTGCAACGCTCGCTTCAGAAGCTCACTGTTCCCGACTGGTATAAATCAGCGCAAGTGCCACGTGAGGGTTTCATCCTCAAGAAGCAGCGCCAGGAGCCGCGGTGGACGGGTACCGGTACCGCCAACAACAGTAAGACACCATCACTTAGTTCGTTGGGCTCCGGACACTCTCCGGTGCTACTCAGCCCAACACCGCACGCCCAACAGCAGCCCTTCTCGCGGTGGTCCACCTCCAAGCTCAACTCAGCGGCGTCGTCACCGTGCGCGTCCACCAGATCCAGTTTCAACCACAGGACGTCCAACGGAGGAATTAGTCCCATCTCAGTTCGCAGCAGCTTTAGCTATCGACAGCCGTATCTTGGTTGGAGGTCGCAAGAACGTCTCACGAGACCTAGAACACCAGCTGAAAGACTGGCGACTAGCTTACTTCCGGCTAATCCGCCACCAGTTGATGATAATCCAGAAATACAAACATCAATCAAGGAAGTCACGTCAGCTATTGTACATTATGTCAGCGGACTGAAACCAGATCAAGGAGATAGGAACTCACTAAGTCCAACATCGAGTCCAAGGTTAGGAAGTAGGTTCGATCAGGATAACAGCAGTCAGAGGTCGGCAAGTCCACAAAGTAGAGGGTCGCAAAAGTTGTGTTGGTTGGAGAGTTCGTTCGTGGGTACGAGGCCGTTAGATTCACCGCAGACACCGGTCTCGTTGTCTGGAGGAGACACTACGAACCCGTCGCCCCTGCCTATGCCCATGCCGGTCGGTCCGCCCACTACACTGAGGTTAGACCTGCAGAAAAACATCAACAATGGTGAGTCCTTACGTGCCTGAACTCCTCGGACTGCTACAAAATTCAGTGTTTCTTTGCTTTTGGAAGCAAATTTCAAGTGCTCTCTATTATTATCTATTTATTACATAATATGTCAGTTAATGGTGCCCGTTTTTCTGTCATTCATGTCATCTTCACAACTTCTAGTAGCCTGGTGTAGATTTTCAGTTGTTCTTAAAATACATGTGTTTTATTTTTGCATTAATTTCGATAAACTTCAAAACAATTCGACCGCTATCACCTCATAGTTTATCGAGTGTGTAAATTGTGATGGTTTTGATGATGTTGCTAAAATTCCGACAAGGGAGCAAACAGAAATACAGGCAAATATTTAAAAAAACGAAACGAAATGCTCTGTGTTCCTGTGCCCAACATTATATTGTTTCTTATGCCCAGGACATTTGCAACTGATTTTCATCTCAATTTACTATTTATTTATTGCTATATCATTTAAATAGTTTTTTTTTTCCTGCAAATCTGCTCTTTCTCATCGTGTCACAAAAATCAAAAATTGTTAAAATTAAAACATATCAAGTAAATTACAAGTAATAATTGTTGATCAAGTGTTGAAAACATTTGGACATGTTAAAGTTTATAGATTTTAGCTTTAAAATGTTAGAAGGGCCCTGCTATTATATCGTTTATTGTTTATTATGTATGTTTTGGTTATTTTTCTTTAAGTTTGACGTGTCAGTAATGACAAAACAAATGACTGCTAACCCAGACAAAAACAAAACGATTTGGCGAAATGTTAAATTGCCAAGCGAATATTATGTACACCCAAATAATCTTAATAATATAATTACCTAATAATAATGTTTGCATTTAAAGTTTTTATACACGTTTTAACATTTGAAACTTGTTTTTTTCAATCTTATTGTCGTGTTATATAATCTCTGATTAATAATATTATTTCGTATAATACAAATAGATAGTAATGAATACTGATATTTAGTGAAAACAGCGTTGTATATAAAGCATATTTAATATTGTATGCTATAATGAATTTTATTAATACCTGTTTTGTATTTAGTTAACGTCTACATTTTAGTTTTATGTATTTTTATCAGATATGTTATGCATGTATGAGATCTTAGATCTTAATAAATTATTTTATTATTTTAAATTTACGTTTATTTGTGCACAGTTATACACTGTTATTGTTAGTGTTTAGTTTCAGCACATTGTTGGGCGTTTATGTTTTGCAAAGAGACGGTGAGTTTATGCTTTATGTATTTGCTATTTTGCCATTAGTCATATACATACATTCGAATACACTATATGCTTACTTATATACGTACTTCACTTCATTATATAATACATAAGCATACATGTAAGTGAGCAAAGAATTAGTCTCATAATCATTTTCATTACTGCCATATATAATGTACATAGATTTGCTATTTAAATTCTTTCAAGCATTTGCTGCTTAAAATTATTTAAACTTGCTTCCATAATTTATTAACTAACAATGGTGCAAATTTCTAACATTTATAATTTCATATATATTTTAGTAAATATTTCAAAACTAATATTTATATAACCACGAGTTTAAATAATTCAATATGTAAATGTAAATAATATGTTTTGACTAATATCAGTAATAGTATGGTACAATATTCTTATGATGACATAGTGCCATGGGGTTGTGTGTTGTAGAAATGATGACTCACGTCCTTGAGCTTAACACCAGTCGCCCATCTCCCGGCTCCACCACGTTGGAGGATGTGCTGGACTCCTTGCTGGGCCTGCCGCCATCGACCCGCGCTCCCAGCCCGAGTCTCCAAGGTAGGAGACATGTGTAAGTTTCATTCCAGGACATTATTCCACGTACCACCACTTGACACCACGCAGCTTTGTATCTCGATCTCGAATCTCGTTCTTGTTTCGATCTCATCTTCCGTTCACCACCAGGTGAGGTAGGTAGCACAACTAACTCTTCTACTTACCTGTCTGTTCCTGTCGCCAGTCCGCTGCACTGCACCTCTGTTACTATTGCTGGTAATATTTCACTTATTTCGGTGTCCTAACTTAGTTGTTACAAACTACCAGATGATCAGTTATACAAGTCTGCTGATTGTATTTGTGACAGCTACCAAGCAGTGTGCAATTTCAATTTCACGAATAGTTCTTAGAAATATAAATAAATTCTTGCTATTTTAAATAATATAATTTTGTTCCTTGACTCACACTTTTTCAAATATATAAAACTGCTGCATTTACAAATATATTGTACAGAATATTAAATTATCGTAGCCTGAAATTTATTTATATTTCTCTCAAATATCTTTCACAAAAAGCATCAAATAGACCTAAGAAGTATTATTGTGTTGCCACAAGCTCGAACTACTTATTTGCAGAGACGGCATCAGCTAATACCAGTCCAAGTAAACTTGCTGATCGGGGTGTGGAGCAGTATCGACGGCGAAGTGAGGGCAGCGAACCTTCAGGTCATCCCACAGCCATTTCCAGTGAGGCCCCACGACGTGTATCTTTCCACGCGTCGCCTTCGCCCTCCAACGATCCGAGCGCTCTCACTGTCAAGTGCCGCTACTCGCGCTGCGGTAAAATGAACCCCAAGAATAGTGACGCAGGCAAAAAGTATAAAAATTGTCATAATTGCACATACATTTACTGCTCCAGGGAGTGCAGACGAGCGCACTGGGAGAAGCACAGGATGACTTGTCTGTTTTCAAGAGTTGGCGCACTTTGTAGACAAGTCCTAGCCGCTGCCAAAGAACACAAAGATACCCTCAAAAATTTATCATTAATAGCTAGACAAGGGTTTCTTGGACAAGGAAATGGAGCTGTCAAATGTTTTTTCTCCAGTCCAGAATGTGCGGAAAAATTCATCGGAGGAAATATCAAAGCCTTTGGTGAGCCTGTTTATGTACCATGGGCTGATTTATTACCATCGGAAATGGGTCCAAATCTCTATTCAGATTTGATAAAAATGTGCAAAACGTACAATCCTGACACAAAGTTCGTTTTGTATGTTTCGGTGTGCGTTGTTTCGGAAGTCCCAGCTACCGGTGCGGTGAAGTGGGAAAGGCAACTAGTTTCAAGATGCGCTAAAATTAGGCTTTGTAAATCTGTTTTAATAAACGTAATACCAACAATAAAATCCGATAAAAAAACGGGTCAAGAGAATGAACCTAAAACAATTCTTGTGACTACCCCTTCTCATACAAATGACATGTCCGTTCAAAAATCACGTGAAATTAGCTTTGCGCATATACAGCGTCAGTTACGACAAAGAGGGGTATCACTTAAACGCCAGTTTCCGGATGTGTATCAGAAACTGTGTGCGTATGTCGAATGTAAAAGTGACAAGTTTGCTCCGGTAACTGTGTACCCCAAAGATGTAAATACCGGAAAGAGTTTTATGTGCATTATAATGCCCGACGTCACTGAGCCAGATAAGCTGAAGTTAAAGTTACCCATAGATAGCCCAGGCCATCGCAGCATGACTTCCGATGTGGACTGACATTTCTACTGTCTTTCTTCCAAGCCGATTTGTATCGTGCATGTACTATATTCTCTCCTTAGTTACACGTTTTACGGTGCATAGTTAACACTTCACTTCAAACAATGGTTGCGCATCAATAAACTACAATGCCTCAACAATGATATTTCATTCCATAGCTTTCAGTGTTATCAAATTATACGAGGGGCCGAGTACAAGAGCCATGTATATTTTTAAGCTGTACAAATTAATTTTAAACTATTATGTAGTAGTAATACCGATGTACTGTTGTAATAAGATTTTTACTGACGCAATTTTACATATATGTTAACACAATCTTGTACTGGCTCAACTATTCTTAAAATAATGCTGATCATGATAATAAGGCAACTAAGGCACCCTCTTGTGATTTTCGATAATGTAATAACACAAAACTTTGTATATATAATTTCAGGAACTAAACTCATATAGTCATCAAAATCATGAAACACCAATCTTTATCATATACATAATAATATATCCAACATCTAGATATTTTTGAAATTTCTTTGTTACCTAGATTTAGAGATATGAAAAGCTTGAGCTTGTTGAATGAGCACTGTTAAACATTGTTATTTGATTTTATTAAATTTTAAAAATATTATTTAATAAATCAATAACGTAGTTTTGTAAAATTTAGAAAAAATATGTTGATATTATATATCGTATTCTGCTAAGCTAGGCTATAAAATGTATCTGTATTAACTTCATAAAAGAGAACTTATTTGAATAGTGATGATTTTAAAGTTAAAAACTATATTAGATCAAATCTCTCTCATTCTTCGCTGTCATGAAATATAAGTAATAATTTATGAAAATTAAATTTTCTATATTTCTATTCAAATAAAAGTACTTGATTATCTTACAAAGAAGTAGAAAGTTATAGATTTCAAGAAACCATGTTCTTAACACTGGTTAAATATTCTTATACTTATTGTTAACCTGATAACACAGGGAACTACTAGAAAATAATGTTTAATGAATCCCGTTGCCTCTATATATATATAATAGTTTATTATAATTATTCATAATTTCATATTAAATTTTTTAAATAAATAATTGGGTATATGAATATTTGATACAATATATTCTCTGTAAAATGGTGCTTTTATTTCATTTATACTTTATAACATGGAATATGAAAACAAAAATAAAATAACATATAAATCTGTAAAATAATTCGGTATCCCTCATATTATTGTAAATTTATGGGGCTGTATGGTATGTTAAATATATTCATGTTGAATGTTCTGGATCTGTTTCGAATGCAAAATTAGAGGCCTTGTAAATTTTATTACTATCGAACTGATGCGAGCAAAATGTTTTATAAAATATACGGTATTAAGCATAATGAATAAGCAACTATATCTCAAATATTGTGCCAAATAAAAATAATAAAAAATATGCACGCTCATAACTGTCTTTTTTATATAATTTTTCATTGTTGAATACAGTTTAATTATTGGATAATATATATCAAAAAGAATCCAAACAGGTAGTATAAAAGGTAAGTGGTGTTAAACAAACGGATACATATTTGTTTTTAATTTCCGTATTTTTGAATTATGATAACGGACAGGGTCAAGTTCAAGCAGTGCTACCACCTAGGGATATATTTGCTTAACTTGAATGCAGGAACGCTTGCACTGCCACCTATTGATACATATTTAAAGAGGCAAGCATCTTGGTAACAAGGTCAACAACACTAAATACTGAGCAAAAATTATATAAAAAGTATCAGTTTTTGGTAAATAAAAGTGAATATTATGATGTGAAATGTGATTTTAAAGTGTTGCATGTTTTTGGATGTAAATACTAATTCGAATAACCTCTGAAATGGAACAATCAGACTCGCATATATATTGCAATGGTATTGTGACCTATAATATAATTTGGAGAGTAGGAAAGTGGTTTTCGTTATGAACATTCTCTCCGAATCTGTTTACACAACGCAGGTATATATAATATTAGATTGTTTTCATATTTGAGTTTTTATGACAGATTACTGTCATTTGAAAACGATCTGTCAAATGTGATTGTTTACGAGTAAAAATCAGAACACGCATATGACTACCCGCCAAATTTAAAATTGACAACATACCCCCCCAAAACGTGTAATTACATTATGGCCACTTAATTTTATCTATTAAACGTACTGAATAGCACTTTCATAATTAATTTGTTGACAATAGAATTTAGAATATACTTGCCTTTATGTAATATTTTCAGTTATATAATCGATTTTATTCGTGAAAGTACAATAACATTTTGTTTCAGATGTAAAAGAAAATGTAAATAAATCTTTTGGAGTATGATTTACAAATAAATTTGTAAAAATAAAATGTAAGACGCAGTGCGTAGGACCCGCTATTTACTAGCAGCCATGGCCGAGTCAGCAATCACTAATGATGCAGCTCACACCAGCGTTTTACACAAATACCCTGGAAATTGCTCACAAAATGACTACAAACCACTATCGGACTTCTCTGAGAACATATCACCTCTACAGGAACCAGTCAGTGATTGTGTCAATTCGTCCTATAACTACAGCGACTCTCTCCCGAACAACAATGTGAGTGGTGACGAGGGTCTCTTGGATTGTCTGATGGATGGGGGTTGTGCATCGAACACTTCAATTGCTAGTAAAGTGTCCAGTGCAAGTGCTAGTGCTAGTGTTAGTTCAGTCTCCGAATCAGAAAGTCACTGTGAAGACCAACATTCCCGTTTAGATTCAGAGCAGCTAAACTTCAAACTCAAGAAGCAATTAATCGTAAAACTCGAAACACCAATATATGATCAGTATGAGAAGAGTTCTGCTGAATCAACACCAAATTATACCGCGAGTGATAGTTTAGAGGGTCAAGGTAAAAGTGTGTCGTTCAGTAACGTAGTAGACATTAACAATGGGGTGATTAAAAAGAAGCGAAAAAATAAAGATGATGGAGCTTTGGGGAAACCTAGACCAAGAGTTGGAGCAGGAAGAGGACGGCCGCCCAAAAGACCGCTCATAGCGACAACAACCACTTATCACAGTCAAATTAGTGGAGACAAAAATACCATCAAAATCAGGATAAAAAAGGCGCATCTCAGCTCACAGGTAACATCATGAGTTTTATGTCATCATTGATGCAGGCTCATATTTTATCTAACGAGAAAGTGTTTCCAAATAAGAATCATATTTGATTCTATTATTTATTTGAATCAAAATGTTTTACTTATTTATTTATTTTTAATTTGTTAAGTCCTGAGAAAACAATTTACTATAAAAAGCATGATTATAGGTAACGTCACCTGTCAAAAAGTCAAGACAACGGAAAAAACAGAAAAAAGTTGAGGCATCAGACACAGACGCTTCAGACTATGAAAACTCTGGCAAACGAGTAAAAGTAGAACCTTCACTTATCGCCCAATCTGAGACAGAACTTCGAGGCGATAGCCCGGGAATACAAAGTGCTTGGGGTGAGAACCTCCCTCAAGAAATCCTCCTAAAAGTCTTTCAGTACGTGTGCAATGAGCAGGGTGCATTACCGTTACTTGTTAAGTAAGAATTCTGATATTTGTTTCGTAAATAGTTGCTTATTTGGAGATTTTTTTCTAGTTTGTGTAAAGTGTGTAAACTATGGCGACAAGTAGCGATTACATCTTCTTTATGGGAGAATGTTGATTTAAGTAGTGTAGTTAAAGATCGTGCTAAAACAGACATCCGGTTACATTGGTTAATTCATAACCGGTTAAAGGATTGTCAGGATTTAAATTTAAGTGAGTATTAATAATTATTAGATTTGAATTTTCTTATTACATTTTTTTGTGTTAGGTGACTGGAAAATAAAAAATATTCCAACAATATTGGAAGAATTATGTGTAAATTGTCCAGAACTTCGTGGATTAAATCTAAGTGGTTGGAGTGGTTTAACAGCAGAAAATTTGAAGTATTTAACGGCGGAATGTTCAAAACTTGAAAGATTAGATTTATCATCAGTGAATGTAAGTCATTACTTTTAAATATAATAGTATGCAGATTAATTGTTTTCTTTTTTTGTAGGGCTCAAATTTAGGGACAAAAAGTGCATTAAATGCTGCACCGCTGGTTTGTCTTGCTCAAAATATGGCAAGTAGACTAACACATCTTGTTCTTGCACACAACAAACTTGCAGGCTTTTCTCAAATTTTAACAGCAATCTCTGTAAGTAACTATCTATCTTAAACAATTATGACTATGAAATTATATTTAATTTACAGACATACTGTCCAAATCTACAGTTGCTAGATTTATCAAACATTAAAACCCATGCATATAATTCATCATTACTACACGTAGAAAAACTACAGGCAGGTTGTCCAAAGTTGCGAGTTTTACGTGTAACCAACAGTCAAATTTTGTTAGCTCCCACTTCGTTAACAACTCAGGTAAATACAATTCAATATTAAATCAACAAAATAATATGAATACATTTTTTTGCAATTGAAGATGGCGTCCCCTGGTTTTCCGGAACTAGAAGAGCTTTCTCTAGCAGGGATCGAGGATGATCAGACCACGTCTAAGTTCATTGATGACAACGGCATCGAACGCATTTTAAAATCTAGTCATAAACTGCGTTTGCTCGATGTTCGAGGCTGCACGAAAATCACGGATTCAGGACTGGTGAAAGTGCCAGCCTGGGACTTGGAGCATCTTTTTCTTAGCGGTAAGAAATGATTAATTGATAATAAGAATAATACATACACCATACAAGATTTTTCTATAAATTGGATTACATTTTGTATTCTTTTTTCGGTCATACCAAGTTAATAATTTTTAGGTAGGTACATATGAATATAACCTTTATCAAAATTTAACCAGAAAACTTACTTATATTTAAATTGTACTATAGGTATCTATTTATATTGTTAAAGTTTTGTTCTTTTACTAGAGTTAAAGAAAATTTATACGACGCTTCGAAACTAGACTTTTCACGTAGCGAATATATTTTTTTTATTTTTAAACATACTTATTATCTTTCATTGTTCAAGCATAAATAACATTTCGTTATGTGGTTTAATTTCATGTTAGGATTTTTCTCACATTTGAAAATGTGGATTTTTCTTTTAATTACAAAAATAACTATTTTAAGAAAGAACAGAAAGGACCTGTAGTTATTTTTTTCTACCATGAGCCTCAAAAGTTTTATGGGCTTTACTCCAAGGTACATTATTACACAGAAGTTTTTTTGTCACCTTTAGATACAAAATCACTTAAGTTAGCAAATTTGTTCTGTACATTTTTTTTTTTTTACAAAAAGACGTAATTATTAATTTATACATAAAACGTACAAATAAAATATGTTAGCAGGATTTTTTCTGTACGAACATGAGATCTAGAAAATCAAACAAATGACAGTTGAAGATAGAAAGAAAAATCTTTTAAAATAATATAAATAAAATTAATTAAGACAAATAAGGTATACCTTTTCAATAAAACTCTTGTTTTCCGAAAGTATCTTGATTACAAAAATTTGAAAATTTCGTGTTATTTATAGAACTTTAACCTCTTGTATTTTGGTAACTAGAAGGAATAGGACCTATGTTTATATGACATTTTTGGCTCAAAATGACCTCAGGAATAAGCTGTTAAAGTTTGTTACACTAGCCCTGAAACATCCTGTATAAATTTAACTATTCATTCCATTAAAACAAAAATTGTAACTATATGTCATCTGAAATATGGATGCCAGAAAATTTTACATATCTTGTATAAAGAGGGTTTTAAAATTTGCAATGTTTATTTGAAACTTTTCTCTATCCGCTACATCATATTCGTGAATTAAAATTATTTGAAACAAAAAGTACTAAATTCATCATTTTTGCTCAAATCTAAACATTATTTTGAAAAACAATATATCGTTAAAATGGCCTACTAAAGTGATAACTTTTGTCTAATGTAACCGAAGTTGTAGTTCTTATAGTTCTCGAGATCACAATGATGATCCTGATATAGAAAAAAAAACCTGTATGTAGGTACAATAAAAATTATATTTATACTAAAAAGATTTATTTATATCATTCAGATGAAATATACAAGGAAAATTAAGTTTTATAAAATATTTATAATTTTCAGAATGAAGTTAAAAAAATATAGTTCTAGTATTTAAAAATATCTAAATCTTAGATGAAAATATATCAATTTTGAATTTTACTTTACTCTTCTAATTCTTATCATTTTCTTGATATTTTGTTAATTATACAAAAAATCTTATACGTCGTATTTCATTTTGTGAAGTTTATCAGTTCCGGTTAAACCAGTACTTTCATAATTATTTTTTCATCCACTAAATCATAAATATTATACTGCATAAATAATGTTGTCTAAGCAATAATAAACGAGAAACAAGGGTTTATTCAACACACTGTATGCAAGAACGTATTGTGTTATAAATTTGTTTTGAATAAAACATAATGTATGATTTTATTTTAGTTGAACTTAATTACTTAAAATACTATAATATATATTTCATGTTTGTAGCGTGCTACGTGACTCGATTAAACCATTCAGGCTTGGAGCTTATAGTACAAAAATGGAGTCATAGTTTAGTGGAAGTAGATTTGGCTTGGTCAACAGCTACTGAACCCTTGGATGCCGCTGTGATGACCTTGGCCGAAAAAGGCAAAGAATCACCTCTCAGGTACCTTATCCTGACTTTGCTTTTAATTGTCAAACATAAACAGTGTGTTGGTTTCTCAGGATCCTGAATTTATGCGGGTCATCTGTCAGTTTGGAATCAGTGAAAGCGGTACTGTTAAAGTGTCCACTTATTCAAAGTCTCAACTTGCAATCGTGTAGGGCTTTGCCCCGAGGCATCAAGAGACTATACGAGGGTCCCGCGGTGGCGGAGCTGCGATTAAGTCTTGAAAACAAACCTAAATCGGATGATCTGGACTCCACGGGTTCGGAAGAAGCAACAGAGGGAACAGAAGAAAAGGCAGCTGCGGCTGTTAATATGGAATAAATAAAATTAATCGTGAATACGACCATCGATTGAAACTGTTTTGTTTTAGTGATACGAATTTAGCGCCGCGCGCATCCACAAATCAAAGTTCGAATGTTTTTATTTGTAAAAAGACTGGAATTGAACCGTATGAAATTAGTTTTAATTTTCTGATTAATAGATTGTGTCGTAGATTTTATTGATTTTATTTTAATCAAGTTTTAATGGACGGGAGGTGTAGCCGTACTGATTTTAGTAACTCAGTATAGAGTTTTAAAAGTGTACATTTCTTATATGAGCATTCTATATATAATATATATTTTATATATACATTTGTTGCCACTGAGTAACTTTGTTTGAGCAATAATGAAGTTTTTTGTAGTACAAAATTAATATTTGTTTAATCTGCGTGTATTTTATTATAATAAAAATTTAACTAATTTAAAAGAAAATATTGGCAACAAAATTTGATAGCATACGTGTATATTTTGTATGTAATATTTCGCATACATATTTGTACAGAAAGTGACAATTGATAGATCTAGAAACAAACACTGTAAGAAACAAATATTTATTGTAAAATTGTCTTTTTGTCCAGAAGTGAAATTATTTTTTATTTACTAAAAAGACGAACAGAAACCAAATGCAGAATCTGTTTTCATTTTTTTATTCATTTGTTTATGTATACTGGATCGTGTTTTGTTTTATGGCGGTGTTCAAATACGACTTGGAATTGAACGGGTAAACCTTGCCAGATTTGCGTACATTTGGACATCCAACCACGGTTTTTAACTATATTGTACTTGTCAATTTTCGAGTGGGATTTTACATTATAAATTTCTATTTTATTATTTAATTTTATGTACAGTATCTATGGCTCCTTTTATCGTAAATTATTTATTTTAATTTATATTTTTAATACATATTTTAAATATATTTAAAAAAAAAACAGTACATATTATATATATGAATTGAAGTAATGTAAAAAGGTGTTTACATTGTATGATCCCACGCGACAAATAAAAAAGCTATAAATTACCTGTTTGGGTGTTAAATAATAAAAAGTGATAAAACTTGTACATGTAATAACCGTGGTCGTAATAAATGTTAACAAAATCAAACATATTGCCATACAAGTGCGTTCTCAGATTTGCAAAAATTGAGTGATTGCAGAATTGCCTATTTTATTGTTCTGTGAGACCTGTTGCGAATGAAAGATTCGCGACTGCTTTCGCAGAAAATGACACATGGCCTTATGTGCAAATCATCAGATCTGCAGTATCTTTGTACAAATTTAAAAATTTGTAATATACATGATAATATATTAAGATGGATATTATATATCGCGTTATTCTTGAAAACGACCCAGCACATATCATGGGCTCGATTTCAGCAATAACTTTCATAGAGTATAATAGACACTGTGTGACATTATTATACAAAATAATATATAAATAATATAAAAATTAGAACGTTGAATGTTGGTCATCGCAGTAGTAGAATTTCTTCTAAACTATTCTCATATTTGATCGCACAATTTTGAAACATTTTTGATTCTTTTAGTTTCTACCGGCAGTGAATATTTCAGCTTGTTTTATTTATTTTGCGTCACTTTACAATTATATTGTCTAATTTTGTTTTAATATGAATAATGCTGCTGAACGGGAATGATTTCATTTACTGTGTTGACAAAATAGCATTTACATCACTATCAAAAAGTTGCAATATTCAATTATTTTTATACGTTCGAAAGAGTATATCTAAATTGTCTTTATAAGTTATATGATATTTGGGTGTCCAGAAAGTTAGCAGATATAATCAAAATACCTAGAACTAAATGCTAACTCAATTTAATAAGAAAATATTGCGTAACAATATATTGTACCTATATGCTTACATTCAGTACAGCAATTAATATATTTTTGCATATTACTTTTATGTTTTGTAGTTTCTCGGATATGACTCATTAATGAACAGATACCTACTAATAGTGCATTGTCCATGTTTTTAAATATATTTGTTATTGTATGTTTTTTGAAAATAAACTTCTCAATCTTCTATTTATAATTCAAGTTGAATGGAGAATGAAAATGTAGTGGATGAAGAGAAAATATTTGTATATAATTTTATTGAATGTGTAATAGACCAAAAATATGGACTAGTTTTAAAACGAAATTTCATTTTGATATAATACAAAAGAATTGTTATTTCAACCAAGGAAACTTAAGTTGTTTGACAAATACAACTTTCATTTTTTATTAGACAGCTGTCATGTATTAATTTCAACTCAGACGGACAATATTTCAGTAGAAAATAAAATGAAAATAAAATTTTGGCGAATTTTTCAGATTTTGATTCTTGTTTGAGTGAGTTTACGATTTTTGAAATAAAAGAAAAATAAAGTAACTTTAGTGTTTGGAACATGGCATCCCTGAATCAGCACTTAGCAGCTGGTGCTGGAAATTAGTAATGGTGGACGCAATGGCTGCAAGTAGCGGTGGTGTGGAGTGGTCATCTATAATCAAACCTATTTTGTCGGCGAGTTACGGTTCTGTCAATAAACATGACGTACTAGAACTATGTTCGGCGATCAATAAAAGGTATCATACCTGAAAGGATCAATTTTATTCTAGTATTTTTTTTTAATCTGCGGTCGGGTTTCATGACACAGGAATATTTTGTGACGCATTGCGTATGATCTTATGGTGTTTCTGTTACAGTGAATACGAAATTATTCATCATAAAGATAATTATAAAGTTTTCTATAACTCCTTTGCGATCCTCGCTGCTGATTACATCAGCACAAATGCAAGTTCTTGTAAGTTTCTTGTCAGTTGGGTTGGGTCATGGTGTTTATAAATAAAGTGCAATTTGCTACGATTGGTTTCAGTATCTATCAATCAAATGGATGTGGTGTGTAACGCATGTCGAATACTACTTCGGTATCTTGTCAACGCATTACAACCTTTAACAAACGAACCAGTTCCTAACACAGTGCAAGCAAATCGTTTATTGAGTGCGATTAGGTCACTTTGCTTAGGCACTGGACTTTTATCTAAAAGTGATCAATCGTCTCTCACATCTACCATGAAAAGTGAAAATTTACCACCGCATATAAAAACTAATCCTGCAGGTACTTGACATTACGAAATAATTATTTGTTGAAATTCTAACACGTAATTCGATATTGTATATATAACTAATAATTCCAGGCAATGAAAAAGACACACCTAGTAAACCAGAATCAACAAAACCTAGATCTGATTTATCAACTAGTATATTTGAACAGCTTACATTGCCTTTGCGGGATGGTCAGAGTACGGCAACTGACATTTGTGAACCCGATCTTAGTAAATTACACGCATCGAGTGCTATTTCAGATCAGGCAACAAGTAGTGCGGATGTATGTTCTGAAATTAAAGTGAGTTTTAATGAGTATATAATTATATATTATTTTAATAAACTACTTCTTGCAGAGATTATTCTTATCAACAAATACCGAAAACCTACAAGCTCTTAGAGCAAGTGATATTTTGTTGGATTTGTGTCTTAATCTAAATTCTATTAAAAGGTCAAAATTAATTTGCAATGATGCTTTGGCAGGGAAACCATTTAGTTTACCTACAACGCATACAGAAGCTACAGCAATTAGGCACAGGTAGGTAATATTTAATACGTGATTTTATTTTTCGACTAATACGAAAGTCAGACTTAAAAAAAATGTTAATATTACTCTTTACAGTTTACCGTTAGTCGTAGCCGATATATCGGTAGTATTTTGGGCGATATCGCTTCCAGTATTAGAGCCTTTAAATCCAAGTAAATTAGAGAAGCTTTGTTCGCTAAGTATGGCGTGTCTCCACTGCGCGGTGACGCAAGCAGCGGCCAGTAGTGTACTGGTCATGAGTTCTGTTGTTTCACCTAAATGCGCCAGCACTCAAAATTCCAGCAGTTCTCCCGCCGCCAGTAAAGACGATGACTTCGATGCACTTGCCGTCACCGTCGTTGAAAAAGCCTTAGATATGTTTACTTATGTTGGGGATACAATAAAGAATTCAACTCGCGCTGGTGGACATGTAAGTATTTTTTTTTTAATTTCCAAAGTTATGCGTTGCTATTAAATGATGACTTTTAGGTTTACCAAAATCTGTTACTAGCGGGAGCATGGGTATTACTATCCGGTCTACAAACACAACTATCAGTAACTAATACACCATCAACAGAAAAAGAAAAAGTTTCTCACTCGAGGGAGCGAGATGATAAAGGACGAAGTCCAAGTAAATCTCGAGACTCTAACTCAGCCAGAATTAGCCTTATGAAAGTGTATGTACTTTTCTATCACAAATTAGATCAATTCTAACAAAATAATATTTTTAGTCAACAAGGATTCGGAGTTCTTTCAGTAGCTT
Source organism: Pterostichus niger (assembly GCA_947425015.1). Classification (NCBI taxonomy): domain Eukaryota; kingdom Metazoa; phylum Arthropoda; class Insecta; order Coleoptera; family Carabidae; genus Pterostichus; species Pterostichus niger. The sequence goes on from OX380340.1 coordinate 19,023,901, forward strand.
TAGCAACCCGAGCACTGACATTAATGTCAGATCTTTTGGATGATTTACATCTAGAGATCTGTGGAGGCGTAGTTGTACCAACGCAAATCGAACCAGCACCATTAACGATAATGGGACAGTTTACTGCGCTACAAAGAGCAGTTAGATTGTTAGGAACTGTACCTCTGAATCAGTTGATGTTTTATTTGGCGACTATCACTTACCGGAAAGCTTGTACGTTAAAAAGAATACAAAAACATCCTCCTGAAGGTGATACATTTAGTCAGTCAGATTCAACGACTTATTATGAAGATATGATAATGTGCTCAGATGAGAGCTCTACCGATGATGGTAAAAATTAAAAATCCACTTATTAAGATTGAGAATATTTGTTGATCACTTTAATTTATGTGTAGATGATGATAGTGAACCAATCTTGGGTCAGTGGTTTGAGGAAACTCTTGCACCACCAGAATCATCAGAGTCCAACACAAACGTATCTGCTTCAGAAAATCAAGATGCCAAACCTTCAACCAGTGAACGAGGACAATCTCTCGTGCCAGAAAAAGGCGAACCACATGGAGTAAGTTCCAAAATTTAATTTCAATTTTCAAATATTCTAAAATATATCTTTTTATAGTACATTACTTTAGCTACGCAAATATTCATATTCATGAATAAACATTTCTTATCAACTAAATGCGGGTTCGTTACGCGATACGTTAAGGCAGGTCTTACGGAACAACAGATGATTATTTTAGCCGCTATTATTAGAGATTTGGATCGGGAAACAGCCAGAACAGAAACTGGTATTTATTCATGATAAATATTGGAATATTATCATTCATGAAATAAAATTTTAGGTACTATCTCAGTTTACTTTGGTTCAACTTTAGGAGTACTCTACTCAGACTTTTCAAGCGCTTTAACACGATATACCCATAACTTAGTAACGCATAATGCATTAAATTCTTTACACACTAGTCTGTTGTCACATTTGGGAGTTTCTCCTTGGAATGTTGATGTACCTCATGCGTGGCCATTGCAAGTTTATCCTCGAACTTTAGCCGTTTTGGCTCAAGTATTGCTCTTAAGACCACAACAGGAAAAAGAGGCTTCTGTCATTAGTATATGGAGGAGATTGGTGAATACCTTGGTGGAAAATGTGATTAACCCTCCTGTGTTTTTGGATAACGAAAGTGATGGTAAATTATAATAAAATTGCTTTGTGACATTTTATATATTTTATTTTCATTGTAGATTTAAATGTGGAGCATGCACAAGTTCTGTTGTATCTCTTTCATTCTTTGAATTTGATGCAAAAGAAATCTGTATTACTCTTAACTGCTGGAGGTGTTGTACGAGGGTCTGAAGTAGCTCGAGGTCCTTTGAAAGATTCGCAACTTTTACATTTATCAAGATTACTTTTATTATTAGATTATATTATGAAACATTTATACGATGCACCTACAGCTCTTTTAGAACAGGTAAATATATGAAAATATTTATTTAAATTTATTTATTAACATGTTTTATTTAGATTCAATGGAATTTATTCTTTTCAACGAACCTAACAACAGATAAAGAAAATAAAGAAAAAAATTTATCAAGAATGTATACATCTTGGTTGGATATTGAAGAAAACTATCGGAAACACAGTGGCACTGATGAGTTTGCAATGAAACCTCTATTTTATGCCATTACTAGCATGGATATAAATAATCAAGACACTCCAAAATTAGATGGACTTGCTTGCAATTTTATTCTAGGCACACCTGATAAACTACGTTATCCATTGCTCTTAGATGCTTTAATAGAAATTTTAAATATTACGCATGTTACTTCGGGACCAGCTTCGTCAAAGTTAACATATTTAGGACTTTGTGCTACGCAGTACTGCTTTACCGTTTGCTGGAGGTAAGTCTTAAAATGTTTTAAAATGATTATAAATTTTAACTTGAAAATCTTTGTAGATTATTACAAACTTTACCACCATCGACTCCATACATGGACCGTTTGTCATCTGGAGAAAATATCCCAGCAGGCCCCCTGTTATTACACTCCCTAGTTTGGGGCCCAAGAGCAGCCCACAAAACATTTAGCCGTTGGTTGAAAGACTGTTTAGTAAAACAAGGAATGTATACTCAATATACTGAAAAGCTCTTAAAAGCTGTTTCTGATTCCGTAAACACTTTGAAATATGATGCAACTACGGCCAAAAATTGTATTATTGCTCTTACACCTGATGTGAAAAAAGGTGCCCCAGTATCTAAAGAAAGTTTGCCACCGTTGTGGCATTTGTTTCTATTGGATTCTGTGATGGCAAAGGTTCAGGTTTCATTGATTGATGAAGTTGAACCGCCTGCAGCAGATTCGACTGGAACTGTTGTCACGGGGGCAACTTTAGTTCAAGAATTGTTGCCGCATATGTTGAGGCTCGCTCAAGCCACTCTGCATTGCAGTCGGTAAGTTTTGAAAATCGTATTTTGTTATTGTATTAAATTGTGCTTAAATTATGTTAGGTGGAGTTTAATGCACACTATGTCAGAACAATCAGAACCTGTAGGAAAATATTCACCACAGGATAATGATGTCCTGCTCTTGCAGGATTTACTGTCAATTTGTTCGGCACATAATAGTTTAACAAGTCCTTTAGTTCCTGATTTAACTGCTTTGCTGCCTTCAACAGTATGTTCAGTTCTTGAAACTTGGAACACTGTCTTTTTAGACGATTGTTCATGGGTATGTTGCTCAAAAAATATATTTTCAAATACATTTATAAAATATTTAAATTTTAGACACCATATCTAAATGACATATTACCAGCAGAAAGTTACATACTAAGCATAGTAAATGCACATGTTTCCACATTATCAATGAATTCAACATTTACAATCAATTTATCGCTTAAAAGGTTGCTCCAGTGTTTAATAAAATTCATTTGTCAACATGCACCAAAAGCAGATAACACAGAAACTAAAAATCGGGCCATAGAATTGCTTGTTGTGTTAACACTAGATGCTAGGACTGAATTCCTACACGAAAATGTTCAAAAGACTCTTGATAAAATGATTGGAGATAGTGAAACAGATGAACATCAAAAACGAGTATATTCAATTGTTCTTGAACACACATACAAACTTATAGTAAATTACACATCATCTGTTACTCCAAACTATACTGTATCAATTGATGAGAAGATCTTACACAGTTGTTTGAAATTCTGGGAGAAAATTCTAGAAAAATCATCGGGAAGACAAGCTTTTGAAACTTTTTTCTTCGAGGAAAATGATTTAGTGAAAGTATTGATGTCTGTGTCTGGACCACAAATGACCCAACAATATAGTACCAGAGTCTTGCATTTTTTTAATAAAATGTTCCAAGCTGCAGAAAAAAGTCCTGCTGATCCAAGTTTGAATTACTTATGCAGCAGTATTAGTAAACTAGCGAATGTCGATGGAGAAAAGTTACAACTTTGGTTGCGACATGTTATTTTAGGTTCTGGAAACATGATTAACAGTTCGTCTTCTTCAAATATCCAGACTCCCACAATTGCTACTAACTGCAAGTGAGTATCATGTTATTCGCTGATTCAAAACAAACGTTATTAGGTGTTTAAATTAGTTAAAAAATAAATAAGGATTCGTTCTTAAACCGCTGAGACATGCTAGTGACACGGCTACTATTCAGTGCGTTTAGCCTGATTTAAGCAATGTTACCATGAAAACACTAAAATATTTCCATATACTTTTCACTAACTAAAACGGTGCATTAGTTAATATAGACTGCGAGCTGTGTAATGGTATATTGTAGTACAGCGAATGTTCCAATAGTACTAATTTTGCAATTGCCCTTTCCTACGCGTGTTACATACTATTTTTTTAAACATTTAACGTGAAAATGATTTTTTTACGTTTGCAATATAAAAAATTTAATACTTATTTTATATAAATTAAAGGAAATGTATTTGCAAATGTACATCACAGTTTCTTGGTCACCATAACAATAGCTATGTATGAAACTAGTAAGGAAATGAAGGTTATTACCTTACGCATGTGAAATTTGCAGAACGAGGCGTAGCCGAGTTATGTAAACACATAAGTAAGGTAATAACCTATTTCCTTACTAGTTTCATACAATATTTTTTCTACTTCCGTTCTAATAAATACGAAAGAGCGTTTTTGAAATTATGAAATTTTGACATATTAATGACAGTTATAAATTCAAAAAATAAAAGAATAACATCAGAATTCGTCTACCAAGATATCTGTTGCTATGTTACCTCATTATTTCACTAGTTAAATAATGCAGTTCATTACCTATCTCAAATAAGTGAAATAAAACGTCTATTTCCTAACGGAAGTAGAAAAATGATATTTCTTTCACTCAGTTTAGTTCCAATAATAACCGTTTCCCTAACTAGTGAGGAAAGTTATCTACTTTCTTCACTGTGAGGGACGGTTACTATCACAACTAAATTGAGTGAGGGAAATGTCATTTTCACAAGTAATATGAAAAAAAAAACTGTTAAAAACTAACAGTTTTGTTGAAAATAAATGACATAAAATCGGTGCTTCTCACAGTAAGAATTAAATATTTGTTAATTTTAACGTTGTTAATTTTTATTATATAAAATATTTTTCGATTATTAATGAAATATAAAATTATAAACTAGAAAATATAAACCAAAAATTAAATGGCATTGGCATAAGGAATGACACATATTCAATTTAAACTGCGAGTCTAGTTTCGACTGATCCAAATAGACACTCCGCTATTTTGAGCAGTCAGACTAAAAACCAACTTCATTGTGATGCTGGGTTGTGCCCTATTTTTAGTTTGTTGTTTAACGTATTTTTTATGAGTATACAAATTCAACCCGTTTTTTATTTAAAAAAAAATTGAATAAACCAAAAACTTTTTTATTAATTATGAATTCTGAAAACTTTTTCCATATGCTTATGAGCTTGCACCCGTCATCGACGAAAATTGTTTCCATCGAAGAGCTCATCGATGAAACGAACGAAAAGATACGAGTGAAATGAGATATGTTCGTTTCATTGATGAGCTCTTTGATGGAAATAGAGGAACCTCTATTTTTCGTCGATGACGGGTGCGTTCTGTTGTTTCATCAAGAGCTCATTGATGCTCTTCGACCAGTGTGCCGTAGGCATAAGAAAAATCAGTTAATGTTAATGTGGTCATTGTTTCAAATATTGTTGCAACGTAAAATTTTAAAACTTACGCATCAAAATCACTAAGATAGAAACACTGATTATTCTTTAATATAGAAACTGGTACTATTGCATGACGTTATAGTTGTAGAACTAGTGCTCTATTTTACAGAATAGGTGTCCTGTATGCATAGTTAGATACTTTTAAATTTTTATATGTCATTTATTGTTCTTGTCATTGTTTTTGTGTAATTTTTCTTAGTTTATAATTTTTATATTTCATTAATAGTTGCTAAATATTTTAAATTATAAAAATTAACAAAAAACAGGTTAAGAATTAACAAATATTTATTTCTGATTGTTAGAAGCATCGACTTTACAGTCAAGACTGAGAATTTGCAGACTGAGTAAGAAAAGATGTTATTTTATTTCTTCTGACAGAATGATTTAAATGAAATATAAAAACGTAAACAACAAGGAACTATAAAAACTATAAATTAAATATAAAAACTTTAAAACTCAAACTAAATTAAATATAAAAACTTTAAAACTCAAACTATAAATTAAATATAAAAATTAAAAAGTATCCAACTAGTTACAAAATAAATGAATTAGAAATAACCAAGTAAGACCTCTTTACACATTAAATTAAAACAGTTAATTTAGTATCACCAAAAAGCTAACATTTACAATTTTGGCTGAAAAAATGCGGTGTTTCTATATTTCTCTCAAAATAATATTGTTCCAGACTCACAGTCTTAACCGTGTATGTGTCATCGACTTTAACTAAATTTAAGGCATTTTCTATTTATAGACTGGCAGCAGTAGATGAGAATGCACGAAGTGAAGATGGTAAAGCTGTAGAGGGTGAAAGCAGCACGACTCAGTGGAGTGTTACTCAGGTTGCTAGTACTGAATCTAACGCTTCACCGAGCCCGTGTGATGATCAAAAATTGCTTTTGCAGGAAAACAGTCAGTTGCTGCAAGCACTCACCACCTATATCGTTAAACAAAACAGGTAAATAAATAATATAATATTTCCATTTGTTCCTTTCATGAAACTATTACATACTGATATAAAAAATAAATATACACATATCACTCTCATTAACCTCACAAAATTATGTTTATCTTCAGCAACGTTTGCGAAGAAGTCGCAGTAACAATCCTCAAAGCTCTCATACCAATGGGTTCTCCAATTTTATCCTCACCAATCGAAGGTGTTGGCTTTTCCGAGCTCATGGTAGTCATGGCAACTCTCGCCGATGCTGGAAGCGGAAAAGGCCACCAACATCTCTTCGCCGCTGCTACAGAGTGGCTAGAAATGTGCAAACAGTATCTTACACAAAAAGAAGTTCTAGAAAAAATCAGCTCAGGAGTTTTCGCTGGGAAACATTCATCAATGTTGGAAGCAATGTGCCATCTGTTGAATTATTTTGAAGATATTGTAAATGCATTAGGTCCTCATGGAAGTAATGGAAGTATCAGTCGTGCCTTAAGCCCACCCTGGGAAGGAGAAATACCTCCTGAATTTGATTCCGAGTGGCCGGATGAAGTGAATGAAGAGGATGACAGCGCTGCCGAAGACTCTGTAAGTCCAATGATTAATTTGCTTTACTCTGAATCAATATATTTTTTATGTAATTTTTTCCCTCATTTATTTACATATTAAACTTTGTAGGATGAGGACTCGCTGTGCAACAAATTGTGTACATTTACTGTAACACAAAAAGAATTCATGAACCAACATTGGTATCATTGTCACACATGTCGCATGTTAGATGGTGTTGGCGTCTGCTCAGTTTGCGCTCGAGTGTGTCATCGTGGTCACGATCTTAGTTACGCTAAATACGGCAACTTTTTCTGCGATTGCGGTGCCAAAGAAGACGGTTCATGTCAAGCTTTAGTTAAACGCAGTCCTCAAACCATCACTGAACCACAACCCTCCACTTCCTCAGCTGTAAACCAATCTGGAAGTTTTGGTCTTGAACCTATGTTGACTAGTTCATTACGCCGGAGACCTTCATCGCCGATTCCTATTGAAAAAATTAATGTGTATCGAGACAAAAAACGCACTAATACTGTTGTGAAACAAATTGAGGCTTCCAGGGAATGGTTGATTACTCATATTACCGACAGCCCCATGATTGGAAACATATTAGAAATTTTAAACTCCTTAGTACCAGGTGTTGAATCATCTTGTGAAAGAAATTCTCCAGTTGGATGTCATGCAAGAGCTTTACAAGCACTTCAAGCGTTGCATACGGGAGAGAAAAAATGTATACACACTGATCAATTAATGGTTCCAACTTTAGGATCGCAAGAAGGCGCGTTTGAAAATGTAAGAATGAGTTACGCTGGAGAACAGGGACAAACAATAAGACAGCTATTGTCAGCACATATTGTAAGAAGAGTTGCTATGTGTTGTATGTCTAGCCCTCATGGAAAACGACAACATTTAGGTAAGTTTAGTTATTTTTCATCTAAAATTGCAAAAACTAGAATTTTGTTAATTGTTTTCAGCCGTTTCTCATGAAAAGGGCAAAATAACAGTGCTTCAACTGTCTGCTCTCTTAAAACAAGCTGATTCTGCTAAAAGAAAACTAACTTTAACCAGACTAGCATCCGCTCCAATTCCATTCACAGTTTTATCTCTGTCTGGAAATCCATGTAACGAGGATTTCCTAGCAGTTTGCGGTCTAAAAGATTGCCATGTTTTAACATTCAGCTCAACTGGATCAGTTGCTGATCACTTAGTTTTGCACCCACAACTAGAAACCGGTAATTTTATCATCAGAGCGATCTGGCTTCCAGGCTCGCAAACACAATTAGCATTGATCACAGCCGATTTTGTAAAGATATATGATTTATCCAAAGATGCTTTTAGTCCTCAGTATTTTTTCTTAGTACCAAGTGGAAAAATTAGGGATTGTACTTTTATTTATGAGGATGGTGTTTATAATATTTTGTTGATGTCTTCACCTGGACATATTTATACTGAAACTTTGAATGAAGAAAGTTCCGCGAAACATGGATCTTTCTATGTTACAAATACCCTAGAGGTTTTCCACATTGATGTCACTGTAAGTAATATTTAATAAATATTATTTTCTAATAGTATAGAGATATTTTTATAGGATGTAAATGGACAAGTAGCAGGAGGTGGTGTAAGTATTTACTACTCACATACTTTAGGTCTACTGTTCTTCAGTTACGCACAAGGAAAAAGTTTTATTGCGCCATTAAACTCGAAGAGCAACTGTTTAACGACAGTATATCAAATCACATTAAGTTCTGGATCATCTGGTTCGAGCTCAAAGAGCAATGGAAGTAAAGCTACTGCTCCACAACCTCTCTGTCAATGGACTGAAATTGCCAATCATCCTGGACTTGTTTGCAGTGTTATGCAGACAAGTAAGTTTTTCTACTATTTAATAAATAATCAATAAAATCAGTTTAAAAATTACAATTTTTATTTTACAATGTAGACAATCGTTGGACAGTTCTTGTTTTTATTCATAATAATTAACAGCGATTTATATGAATGTTTTTAGTAGAAGATGGTATTGCTCTAGGTAACAACCCTGTTATCCTGATGCTGAAACCAGACAGCATTGCTGTACAAGAAATCAAGGTGGTTCCCGCGAAAGCCAAAATCATGGACATGGTTGCTATTAGACATGCTTCAGGATCAGAACTCAGAACTACTTTAATACTATTATGTGAAGATGGCAGTCTGAGAATATATATGGCCAACATGGATCAAACCGGTATTATTAAATTTTTTTATTGGAATTCCGGATTTTTATTTAAATTATTCTAGGATTTTGGATGTCCCCAAATATACAACCTGCAAACCCTACAACACAAACAAAATCAGTTCGTAAAAAGAAAATTATCAAACCAGGAAAATCATCAACTGCAGTAACTTTCCCCGTGGACTTTTTTGAACATTGTCAACCAATGAATGATGTGGAAATTGGAGGAAACGATCTATTGCAAGTGTATAATGTAGCACAACTTAAACATAGACTTAACACAACTGGAATGTATGTTGTTTGCACCAAACCTTTAGGTTTTACTGTTGATGTAGCGAACTCTGATAATAATATGGTTATGACAGGTTTGTTTTTAAACACAAATTTTAATTTATTGATTAATTTCGTTTTATTCACAGGAATAAGAGTTTTGTTAGGAAATCAGGATGTACAAAGAACTCCATCATATATTGAAATATTTGGTCGGTCAATATCGACAACAGTTACCAGAAATCGCTGGTACGACATTCCATTTACGAGAGAAGAAAGTCTACAAGCAGATAAGAAACTAACCATTATATTTGGACCATCTCAAGACCCAGAAACTGTAACAATGGTTGATAGCATTAAAATTTACGGTAAAACTAAAGATGCTTTTGGTTGGCCAGAAGAAAATGAAGATGTTTTGAGCAGTACATCTGCGCCACAACAAAACGTAAATAGTAATAACACAGAACAAGATTCCAATAGTTCTAGTCCTACACCGCTAACATCTTTAGATCGACTTATATCTGGACTATTAGAAGTTCTGGATAGTAGTTTTTGTCTTTTTCCTGTAACCACAGACGATAAATTAAATCTACACAAACCAGCAGCAATGGAAGTCGCAACTAAATTACTTTGTTTACCAACTCCAACAAGCGTTCAAATGCATACAAAAGCTCTTTTGTCAGCTTTACATTCTTCTAAACACCAATATCACAATTATAAAGATCAAGCATTGCTAACTCATGTTTTAAGCAGTTTGAACAAAATGCGAGAACAACTTGAATATGATGCTGAAAGTTTCTATCGTCTTGTTCTAATAGTACGTGGAGTAGCTGTTTCTAGACCACATAATCTTGCCAAATTTGCCGATGGCCAAGCTTCTTTACCCGAAGTTAATTTAGAAGACATTATAATTGATCCAGGACGAAACAAGACATTAAATCCTAACGATAATAAAAACCAACATTTGATATATCAGTTAGTAGAAGTTTTATGGTTATTACACTCAATGAATCCTGAAAAACCAGCTCTTGCTCCTGTTGTAATACCTGGTTTAAAACATACGGAACAACTAGTTCACGCATTAGTAGAAATTGTTCACGCATTTAACAGCTGCGACACTGAAAACACAACAACTTTAGGAGTCTATCTTCAATTACTTCTCAGCGAAGATCCAGCAATAGCATTTAGCGCTAGACAAGCGATATGCAGAGTTCTTAAACCGAGAGGTAGGAGAAGACGTGTTTTTATACCAAGTCCCCCTCATTGTATTACTCCCCCAGAGAAAAACAGCGGAGAATCAGAGGAAGAGAAACCAACAGTGTCCAATCACTCCAGCCAAGAGGAAGATGCTCAACCAGATCAGCGATACCACGTTGATTCTGTAGAAGGTATTGCCTTTTTACAACAAGACAGAAACATGCCTGGAGGGCAAGCAGTAAATGTGAACCCTCTGGAGGCGTTATTAGGAGGCGGAGGTGGTTTTCCACCTTTGCTGGACATTCCTCCAGATGCAGACGATGAAACCATGGTGGAGCTTGCCATTGCACTTAGTTTGCAAGAACATGAACTTAGTGGAGAACTGCAGAATTTGCAGCAAGGTCTTGCGGCCGGTGCAGGACAGCAACTTAGTGCGGCGGGAGTTATTGCTGGACAGGCTCTCCAAAGCCTAGAGCAAGTGCTAGCAAATCAAGGACTAGTGCAACCTGTAGCAGGTGGGGCAGGACCTAGTAATCAAAATCAAGACCCAAGTAGCGGAGGGCACTATAGCGATACTACTGCTTCCGCTGCTGGTTCAGACGATGAGGGCAGTACTGCTGCTACAGATGGATCTACTTTGCGTACTTCACCTGCGGAACAGGTAAATATTTTCCAATTTATGGTCTATAAATATCTTAATTTGTTTAAGAATCATAAAACTTTCATAATAGAAATTATGTTTATGAAATAATAAATCAGTACATTTTTTTAACATTTTATGCCATCTCGTTTTATATTGCGTTAAAAATAAATGTAATTTTTATTTTTAATCCAATACGAAAGTGTAATTAAAATAGATTTATTAATACATCTTGTAGGAATAGTTGTAGCAATATCAATGTTAGTTGACTTCTGTGACTTTAATTATAAAGCAGGGAGGAAGCGCGGGTTCTGCAGGTTCAGAAAGCGGTGGCAGTGGCGTGGACAGTATTACTGGAGAGCACAATGTCTCTGGGCGAAGTTCCTCATACGGAGACAATATGCAGGAAGCCATCTCACTTGTTGGACGAACTGAAACTAACACAGCAACTACCACTTACCAGGTAAACAAATATTTAAATATATTGCAAGTGTTATGTTTTGAATCAATAATATTTTTATTTAGCCGACTGAAGCAGACAGTTTAGCACCAGAAACAGAAGAAATAGAATCTGAAATTGAAAATTCAAGTAAATTGCACATTTTACGGTTGCATTTACTTGAAAAATTAGTTCAGTACATCCCGAAATTAAAAAACGTAGACGGAGTAAGAGTTATACCATTCATGCAAGTAATGCTAATATTAACATCAGATTTAGATAGCAACTTGGAAAAAGATAGAGCATGTTTAGACTTATTACTAAAAACTATAGTAAGCGAATTAAATATGTCCAGTCCTGATATAGAAAACATCTGCGCCAGAACTAAAGAACGAGAGGTACACCTTATTATTATGAGATTACTTAGTGTGTTTATGTCTCGTTGGAAACCATCTTCAGGAAGCAAACCAACCGTGGTGGATAATTCTGCTTTTATTTCACAAACTACAGCGACAGCTTTGCAAAATGCTAATGTCATCGATTATTGTTTAATACTTCTTCAAGCCTTATTAGACTACTGGCGCGGGGTTGCAAACGAAGAAAGTTCTCCTCCTATAGGTGGAGCTTTGTTAAAAGAACATCTAGCTCACTCTCCTCCTGACATGCAACCTTTCTTCTTGAAACAATATGTCAAAGGTCATGCCACAGATGTTTTTGAATCCTATCCTCAACTGTTAACAGAAATAGCTTTAAGACTTCCATATCAAGTTCATAAACATTCAGAACTTACACAAACTGTAGATCAAGCTTTTGATGAATCGTGGTTTAGACATTTATGTGAATATATGATGACATCACAGACTCCATTTGTAAGAAGACAAGTTAGAAAATTGTTGCTCTTCATTTGTGGAAATAAAGAAAAGTATAGACAATTAAGAGATCTTCATGCTTTAGAAACTCATATGCAGGTAAGTTTAATATTCTTTACGAATATACTGAGAAATATTGAACGTTCGATTTTGATTTCAAAGGCAGTGCAACAAGCATGTAACAAAGGTGGCTACGATGCTTCTTTGTCAATTCAACATGGTTTATCTTTACCATACGATTCGTTAGTTGAATTAATGGAACATTTAAAAGCTTGTTTAGAAGTTGCAAATGGACGAACTGGAAACTGGCAAAGATTTTGTATTCAACATCCAACAACTTTGTCATTTTTACTGCAAGCTAGCTGTCTTCTTGATGAAGGAGTTGCGCCAACAGTAATACAGCTTCTACAGTCTGCTGTTTGTGGTAGTACCGGAAATGGAAATATCAAAAAGAGTGATTCAAGTTCGAAATCAACATCAGCAACACGTAAAGACCGTGAGCGTTCAGAAGAGTCCGAAACTGAGTCGAAATTCGAAGAAATCAACTGTGTAACTTTGGTCGAACAGTTAAATAAACAAGTAGCCCCAGAAGTTTTCGCTTCATTTGTCAAAACTTTCTTATTGGAAACAAATGCCACTAATGTGAGATGGCAAGCACATGCACTGGTTTTAGCCATCTATAAACATTCGAAACAACCACAGCAAGAGAGTCTTTTAAAGTTATTATGGCATCTTTGGCCGCATTTACCTGCTTACGGTTGCAAAGCAGCACAGTTTGTAGACTTGCTTGGTTACTTTTCGCTGAGATTTTCTGAGTCAAGTGAATCGTCGGCGCAAGTCAATGAATACATTCAGCAAGCCGTGAATGTCCTCAGAGCTCAGAACGATCTGCTAGCTCATCATCCAAATGCTAATTTGTATGCTAATATGGGTCAGTTTGTTGAACTAGATGGATATTATTTAGAATCTGAACCTTGCTTGGTGTGTAACAATCCTGAAGTGCCACTTTCTACTATTAAATTATCTGCTATTAAAGTTGATTCTAAATTTACTACAACTACACAAATAGTCAAATTAGTTGGTAGCCACACAATTAGTAAAATCACTCTTCGAATTGGAGATCTTAAACGTACGAAAATGGTCCGAACTATTAATATTTATTATAATAATCGCAGTGTGCAAGCTGTAGTTGAACTGAAAAACAAACCAGGTACAAATAATTTTAATAATTGAAATTTTAATGTTCTAAATTGTGTTTCATTTTTAGCATTGTGGCATAAAGCAAAGAAAGTAACTTTACAAAGCGGCCAAACTGAAGTGAAAATCGATTTTCCCCTCGCTATTGTCGCATGTAATCTTATGATAGAATACGCAGATTTTTATGAAAATATTCAAGCTTCTAGTGAAACTCTCCAGTGTCCAAGATGTAGTGCAGCTGTACCCGCAAATCCTGGAGTTTGTGCAAACTGTGGTGAAAATGTGTTTCAATGTCATAAATGTCGGTAAGTACCAATTAATTTCTCATTGATAATCTCATTTTTTTATGAGATTTAAGGGTATTTCTTTCTTTACAGAGCAATAAACTACGATGAAAAAGATCCGTTCTTGTGTCACGCTTGCGGTTTTTGCAAATACGCGAAATTCGATTACACACTTCTAGCGCGGCCTTGCTGCGCTGTTGAAAGCATAGAAACGGATGAAGACCGAAAGAAAATGGTAGCTAGCATCAACAGCCTCCTTGAAAAAGCTGACCGAGTCTACAAGCAACTTATGGGTAATAAACCTTCTCTCGAAGCTTTGTTACTCAAAATCAGCGAGCATCGAACAGAACGGAAACCAGAAGAAGGTCAAGGAAATGTTTCAGCCGGTGGAGTACAAGTCAATAAAACTATTCAAATGTTAGCGCAACAGTACTGCAGTGAATGCAAGACTTCATTTGAAGAACTCAGTAAAATTATTCAAAAAGTGCTTGTATCAAGAAAAGAATTAGTTGCTTATGACCGAAAACAAAATGAATGTGTACCAATGAGATCTTCCTGTATTGGTTTACCTCCTCAACCATCAACTAGCATCGCGTTAACCGATAACCGAAGTTTAGGAGCTGTTACATTACCAAGTTCTGGCCGTTGTTATGGTTGTGCCTCAGCTGCAACTGAACATTGTTTAACTTTACTGCGAGCCCTTGCTACTAATGCTTCTACTAGGCAATTATTATGCGATCAAGGTTTAATCCATGAGTTAGTTTGGAATAATTTGCGAAAAGGAACCGTTCAAATGCAAGAAGAAGTTAGACAACTGCTTTGCATTCTCACCAGAGACAACGAACCAGCTACAGAACAACTTTGTCATATTTTGGTAGATAGAATCGAACCAAGTTTGTTTGGTGTTCAAAGTACTGATTTGGGATCTGGAGTGAGACATGAAATTGCATTGTTAGCAGCACTGGTTAAAAAAGAAGACGAATGTTGGGAACTTAAACTGAGATGCATGATGCAACTTTTCTTAACCGCGTGCGATGATTGCAGAAACCCAATGGTTATGGATTCAATCATTCTTCCTTGTCTGAAAATTCTAAAAGGCTTTGTTAAGCCAGCGCCAGCCACTAGTAAGAAAAATAAAGATAAATCATTGAGCAGCTTTTGTAGTATCAAAGAACCAGAAGGTTTAACAGTAGATGTTTTTAAATGGCTAAACAAAGAGTGTCCACATATGTTTATAGGATGGAAAAGTCGTATGCTTCCGAAAACCGACGAAGAAGCTCCTGATACATCTAAAGAAAAAGGTCATCTTCATAATCATTATCTTGAAGAAAAGTACGGCATGCGGTGGAGAGAGAAAATGAAAGTCCTTGATTCTTTAGATCCACTGAATTTCCTTTTGGACAATATGGCTTGGTTGAAAGTCGTCCTCTTCAACCCAAGTTCGAGATTCGCTCGTCATGTTGCTTGTAACATAGTCGAAACTATGTGCGGAAGTTATGAACGAAAGAAGAAATTATTAATCCTCTTAACTTCCTTCTTGGATGAGCTTACTAAAGCAGGTGAAAGTTCAGCAGAATATTTAGCTTTATACCAAAAACTGATTCAAGATTCTCCGTGGAAACAGTTTTTGGCTATTCGAGGAGTCTTAACTAAACTAGCCAATCTCCTAACTTACGAAATTCAGGATCTTCATCGATTAGAAGAGACAACTCTAACATCAGATCTTGCGCAAGGTTATGCTCTAATACAACTTACGGAACTTTTAGCTTCATTTTTAGATAATGATGCAATTCGAAGACAATATAAAGGACGTTTAGTTGCAGCGGTTCTTAACGGTTATTTGTCGTTGAGAAGACTTGTTGTTCAAAGAACTAGACTTGTCGATGATACTCAAGAAAAATTATTAGAGCTTCTGGAAGAAATGACCACCGGGACAGAAGAAGAAACCAAAGCATTCATGGCTGTGTGCATTGAAACTGTAAATAAATTCAGTCCACAAGACGTATTGACTCCAGTGTTTATATTCGAACGCCTTTGTTCCATTATTTACCCAGAAGAAAACGATATCGGTGAATTCTTCCTCACGTTGGAAAAAGACCCACAGCAAGAAGATTTCTTACAAGTACGAATAGTGATTCTTTTTCATCAAAACAAAAATTAATTTTTCTTTATTTCAGGGTCGCATGTTAGGTAACCCATATTCAAGCCTGGAAGGCGGTCTTGGTCCTTTAATGCGTGACGTTAAAAATAAGATTTGCCAAGATTGTGAACTTGTAGCGTTATTAGAAGATGATAACGGAATGGAATTATTAGTAAATAACAAAATCATGAGTTTAGATTTACCAGTTAAAGAAGTTTTCAAAAAAGTTTGGCTAGCAGAAGGTGGCGAAGGTGACTCGATGAGAGTTGTGTACAGGATGCGAGGTCTTCTAGGAGATGCTACCGAAGAATTTATCGAAACTCTAAACGCTAAATCACAAGAAACAGTCGATAATGAAGAAGTATATAAAATGGCTAATGTTTTAGCTGATTGCGGTGGATTAAAAGTAATAATAACTTATTTTTGTTTACTGAACAAATTATTTTAATGTTGTAATTTTATTTTCTAGACCATGTTGGATCGCTTATCAGCAATAAGCAGTATTTCTCGAGCAAGATCACTATTACAAGTTTTACTCAAACTGTTTAGACTTTGTGTTAAAGTTCGTAAAAATCAAGAAGTGTTATGTAAACCTGAATTAGGAGCAATTGAAGTTTTTCTCAGTGTTCTTCAACTTTGTCTGGAGAGCGAATCTGACGCAAGTCAAGCTTCCATTACTGAACAACTATTAGACGTAAGTTGCTTCTAAAAACGTTCATTTGCTTACAATTGATTTATTTGAATTTTTTACTGCAGATAATGGAAACAATTTTGTCAAATGCAGCAAGTCAGTCCTTGGAATCATTCACTGCATTTTCTCAAACATTCGGCGGTCCAGAATATGTTCGTAGTTTATTAACTTGCACTACTTCTGCTAATGTGAGAAACAATCAATCCGTACTGGTTCACCTTACTCACGTATTAGCAGCTCTTGTGTATGGAAACCAAGAAAAAATGGAAATCCTTCTTGATTATTTCAAACCCGTATTATCCTTCAATAAATTTGATTTTGAACACAGCAGCGACGACGAACATAAACTAGAAATGTTCTGTGTTTTAACTATTGGAATAGAAAGAAACGCCATTGGAAATACATTGAAAGATTACATAATTTCTTTAGATGTTGTCAGTGAAGCTCTAGAATACATAGTAATGCACGCTCCTAGTGTCAAACCAACATTAATCAAAACAGATAGTGATGAACTCAAAGAATTTATCTCTAAACCCGCTTTAAAATACATCTTGAGATTTTTAGCTGGATTAACACAAGGTCATGAAAAAACACAGCTTGCCGTAGCCGCAGATATAATTCCAATTATCCATTATTTAGAACAAGTTTCATCTGATGAACACGTTGGTTCTCTAGCTGAAAACTTACTAGAAGCATTACGCACTAACGAAACTGTTGCTAGCCGCATAGAAAAAGTACGTGAGTTTACTAAAACTGAGAAAAAGCGACTCGCCATGGCAATGAGAGAAAAACAATTAGGTGCTTTGGGAATGCGAACTAATGACAAAGGGCAAGTTACTGCCAAATCGTCAATAATGCAGCAAATGGAAGAACTCGGCGAAGAATCCGGTTTAGTTTGTTGTATTTGTCGAGAAGGCTACAAATATCAACCATCCAAAGTTTTAGGAATTTACACATTTACTAAACGCTGTAACGTTGAGGACTTCGAAGCAAAGGCTCGGAAAACAGTCGGTTACAACACAGTCACTCATTTTAATGTAGTTCACGTTGATTGCCATATGAGCGCTGTGCGTCTTGCACGTGCTCGTGATGAATGGGAGTCAGCGGCTTTACAAAACGCGAACACGAAGTGTAATGGTCTGCTTCCGCTATGGGGACCACAGGTTCCTGAATCTGCGTTTGCTAGTTGCTTGGCAAGACATAATACCTACCTGCAAGAGTCGACAGGGCATCGGGATATTGGACATCAATCCACTGTTCATGACCTGAAACTCTTGTTGTTGAGATTCGCACAGGAGAAATCGTTTCATGACGATACTGGCGGCGGTGGACCACAAAGTAATTTACATATGGTGCCGTATCTCATACACATGGCTCTATATGTTATCAATACGTAAGTTACTATTTTTCATTGATTTCAATTCTTATAACTCTTATTTAGCCGATAATTTGCTGTGTATTGTTTACAAAATATTAACGTTTATACAAATGCAAAATCGATTCCACAGTCGAAAATCATACAAAAATTCCAATTGTGACTCGTATCAACATGGTAGATCATAATTTAACTGTTACTGTCACACATAAAAAATATATCACTTATCGCAATCTACTATATAATGGCGGAATGATATAAATTTAAGGACATATGAATTTATTTTTTTTTAGTAAATACATAAATATTTATCTTTTATTGCTGCGTCTTATGTGAAAGTATCTTAACTTATTAGTACTGTTTATAATCAATAATTTTCAGTAGTTATAAAACAAGAGCTTCGAAAATAACCGAATATACAGTCAGGAAAACGAAATGTGTTGTCTAGGAAACACATCGAGTCCGTAGACTGTATATCCAGGTGATTTTGGATGCTCCAGTTGTATACAGGGTGTTTCAGGACTAGTGTAACAAACTTTAACAGCATATTCCTGAGGTCATTTTGAACCAAAAATGTCGTATGAACATAGGTCCTATTCCTTCTAGATACCAAAATACAAGAGGTTGAAATTCTATAAATAACACGAAATTTTCAAATTTTTGTAAAGATACTTTCGGAAAACAAGAGTTTTATTGAAAAGTCATACCTTATTTGTCTTATTAAATTTTATTTATTAATATTAACGAATACGATTTAGAGAACAAAACATAAAATGACACAATTAAATAGACACAGAACAACATAACCAAACATGGAATATGTTAACACAATATGAAATAAGATAACAAATTTAAAAAAATTACACCAAGTGTTCAAAATGAGTGCCTTGAACTCGTATGCATGTTAATATTAATAAATAAAATTAATGAAGACAAATAAGGTATGACTTTTCAATAAAACTCTTGTTTTCTGAAAGTATCTTGATTACAAAAGTTTGAAAATTTCGTGTTATTTATAGAACTTCAACCTCTTGTATTTTGGTAACTAGAAGGAATAGGAACTATGTCCATATGACATTTTTAGCTCAAAATTACCTCAGGAATAAGCTGTTAACGTTTGTCACACTAGTCCTGAAACATCCTGTATATTTATTTCCCTTAGTTTCGCTGTATAACATTGCATATTATTACGTTACTAAGGCTGGTTTTCACCGTCGACAGTAAATAGTTTATTCTCTTGTTACACTTATGAAACCGCTATACTGCATATTTCCATTTCACCAACAGTCGTCTATCAACTCAAATCATTTGTTAAATTAACGGACGAAATTTCTATGGTAAAATATTTATCTGGCTATTATCTTTAATGTTTCCCTGGTTACAGTGACAAACTATGTAAATAAATCAAAATAATTTGGTTTTTGACATTTTGTTATATTTTAGATTAAAAAGAAGTACAATAAAATTTCTTCGTCATCTCCATCAAACATATCGTCTTCTTTATCTGTGTATATAACTTCTTTCATTTTAAATTCTGATTTTGATGGAGAATTTTTTTCCAAAGAAATAATTCTTTACTAATTTATGATTATATTGACTCCAGAATGCACTTTAAAGTTTTCTAAAGGTACTTTTCGGTATATACTTTATTTATTTGGTCATGAAATTAATCTCCTACCGACAACAGAAATTTTCCGATATCCGCCATACTTTGTGATTCGAAAAGACGGGAACAATACCATGGCCATGTTAGTCTTGGACTTGGTTGATTTTCCTTGGTTTTTGAAATTTTGTCTTGGTCTTGTTTTGGCTTTAAATATCGAAATCTTGATCTCTTGTTACTTGTAGTCTTGTCTTTAAATCAAGAATCTCGACAGTATTAAAATGTAAAAACATACTAGCAATACGAAAAACATTTTCCAGATTTTATTCTAATCTAAATAAATTCGTATCGATGATTGTTAATTATGATTTAACTTTTAACGAAAATTGATCGGTAGCTATCATACAGTGCAGTTGAAAATAAATTCATCATCGTAAATAAATATCTCTCGGCTAGTTTAAATAAATAATCGTGTATTGTTTAGTGTTGTGATCAGAGTAATAAGTGTGTATGATTTTGTATTCGTTATAAACAGAGTATAAACTTTTATTTTCATTATTACAATTATTATTTTGTTGTTATTGACATTGTTAATAGGTAGTTTTATTTTGTGGATACGTGTGTGAAGCGTGATTGGGAATGAATGACCATTATTTGGTGGTGTCTGGATAAATGTTGGCGAATGAAGCAGAAAGGCACCGAAACAATGTTTCGTGTGAAATCTAGTGTACTACAGAATGAGGATGTTAGAGATATGTTTGTTGAGAAAATAAATGAATCTTTGCCCGTATGTGAGCCTAATTTTGAATGCAGCTTAAATGTTTGGATGAAATTTAAGGATACAGATGTGCAAAAGAAGTTTATGATGAATGCAGATTAGGCTCATGTCCAGGGAATGCATGGTGGAATGATGAAGTGAAAGAAACGATTAAAAATAAAAAGAGAGCGTATTTGTGATTTCTAAATGTAAAAGATGTGTGGAATTTAAATAAATATGTTAAGAGAGTAGTGAGAGGAAAGTAAGGCGCGTTTTAATGATTTGATGAGTGAAAGATTGACGAATTATTTTAGTATGAATAAAATAATGTTTTGGTTAAGTGTAAAAAGATGTATAGGTGATAATGTAAGGGCGGCGAAAGCGATTAAGAGTGCGAATGGTGAGTTATTGTGGAATGAATCAGATGTTATAAATAGATGGTGTGAGTATTTTAGTTTATATGGTTGCGGAAATGGACCGACTGGTTGTAGTAAAAATGCAAAAGAAAATGTCAGAAGTGATGAATGAGATATAGATGAGAGTGATGTTAGTTTTGCACTGTTGCGTTTGAAGAATAGTAGGGCTCCCGGTTTAGATGGTATATCGAATGAGATGTTGAAGTATGGAGGTGAGATGTTATTTGATTGGTTAGTTTATTTGTTTAGATATTGTTTGAAACGGTGTGTGGCTCCTGATGTTTGGGAACGTGCTATCTTTTGTCCTTTATTTAAGGACAAAGGTAGTTCGAGTGATTGTTCTAATTTCCGTGCGATAAGTTTGTTGAGTGTGTTAGGGAAGTTGTACGAGCATATTCTTATTCACAAGGTACGAACCTTAACAATCTCCAAGTTGAGCAATATGCTAGGTGGTTTTTTGCCTGAAGAGGGTGTGTAGATCAATTGTTTTTTCTTCGTCTGATTGTTGAGAAATTACTTGCTAAGAACAAGAAGGTATTCTGTGACTTTCTCGATCTTAAAAAAGCATATGATAGTGTTCGTCGAGAAATTTTATGGGATGTACTTCTAGAGTACGGTATAAATGGTAATTTGTTGGGAGCGCTTCGTGCGAAAACGGCGGTGAGACTTGATGTTAGATTAAATAAATGTTTTTGTATAGATGTTGGCGTGAAACAAGGTTGTGGGATGTCTCCGTGGTTGTTTAATTTGTTGATATGTTGTTACTAAAAGCGCTGAATGGGGTGGATGGTGTACGTATTGGTGATAGTGTAGTACCTGCTTTAGCTTATACGGATGATATTGTAATGGGTGAATCTTAAGAACAATTAAGAAGAATGTTTCTATGTATAAATGAAGTAGGAAAAGGTTTAAATCTATTACTAAATGTTGATAAATGTAAAGTGTTAATGTTTGAGAAGGGCGATTTGGTGACAGACTTTGAATGGTCGCCAAGAAAAGCTAAAATAATTAGCTCTGCATCTTCATCCACACGTAGAACCCTTCCTCTATTTTCTGTGCTAAAATTTTGTTCGATTTTACTATAATATATTCGTGCTAGGCATTTACGTTCAGGATATCTTTCTGTGTAAAGACGACGAGCACCTCTAGCATTTTTTCTACATTCCCCATAAATTAAGAAAATATACACTTATCTAGACAATTTATAATTGCGCATTTTTATTGTTTAAAATAAAGCCACATCCAACTTTTGTTGTTTTAATTTTTGTATTGATTATACTGAAAAATTTAACTTGTGGTACATCATTATATTCATAATTTTACGTAGAATTGAAAAATATAAAGATATACAGGTTGATCCAGTTAAAATAAGAAAGTTGATACCATTTTCTGTTAAACTAAAAGTGATATGTTCATCATTTATAGATAAAGTCTATGCCACATATGTTAAGTTTACGCATATAAATTTTCAAATAGATATCTTTATAAATAAAGAAGTTAATAGGGGTAGCCCCGCTTTCTATGGCTACCCGGAATAGGATATTTTAGGACTAGTATAACAAAATTTAATTACTTATTCCTGAGGTCATTTTGAATAGGAAATGTCATATTCCTTTTGATTATCAAAAATATAAAAGTTCAAAGTTTTATAAATAACAGCAAGTTTTGTAAATAAATATCAAGTTGTGATTGAACAAATTACGGAAAACAAAATACAATATGGGCAACTAAACATAAAATAATACAATAAAACATAAATTAATTGTATTATACATGGAATAATAATAATAATATGGGGTAGTTGGCTCAGTAGTATCGAGTCGGCCTGTGGATCTTGAGAACCCTACAGCCGACAAACAATTTTCCCCAATTTAAATCTACCCCTGCGGCTCCCCCTCCACTAATATCTTTGGGGGCCGTGATTTGACGACTGGTCACCGCACCTCATGTGAAAAAATATATCACTTACCGAGATCTGCTTAGACAGACTGCCACACCCAGTAATGGGTAAAAGGCGTGATGATATATTTATTTATTTTTTTATTTTATGGAATAACGTAAAAAAATCTGGGACACCACAAGATAACACAATATGGCATAAAAAAACGCATAACGCATACAAAATCCACATACAAAAACAATATCTGCAAATTCCGTTGCACGAAATTTCTCAGTTGTGAAATAAATAAGGTAGAACAATATTAATATAAATCAAGGTTATCAATTTTGTTATTGTATATTTTGTTTTTTAAAAATATCTTGATTACAATTTTTTTTACATGCTGTTATTTATAAAATTTTGACTTGAGTAACCAAAAGAAATTTGACATTTTTTTTGCACAAAAAGACCTCAAAAATAAGCTACGAGTATTAAATGTTGTAGTACTAATCCTGAAACACCCTGCATATGTAATATTTTTCTCTATATTGGCATATATATGTTTGTAATTTTGTTATATATTTTCTTTCAGAACAAGGTCAGCAGCGCGTGAAGACAAATCTTTAAACGCGTTCCTGGAACTCGCAGCTACAGAAAAGTGGATAGAATCAAGTTACGAGTCCGAGGGCCCGTTATATTGGCTAACATTATCCGTGCTGTTGCATTCAGCACAACGGTGGCAAGCCAACCGTCTAGCGCATTTACGTCGCCTGCTGGTACTAGCGCAAACACGACACACGCACCCCACAGGCCCCATCAAATCACTCTCATCTGAAGATAAGCAAGTCAAGGAATACACAGTCTACAAGCCGTATCTGATATTCTTCGGTATTATTGATGGATTGTACAATTATTCGTTCAAGGTGAGATAGATTTCTGAAATAATTTGTGCAGTTTTGAATTAAAATATGAAAATGAATGTTTGTTGTGCAGAATGTAACGGGAACAGATGAACAGTGGCCAACAAATCTAGCAGATTATATTCGGCATAATGATGAAGCGATGCTGAAGGCTTCCGAGCGTCTTTTGGGCGTCTACACCGAAGAGTTGTTACCTTGTGCGTCTTTTGACGAGTTCTGTGATGTTACTGGTAAGTAGTAAATCAATTGGATTGTATTTATCAGTTACTGATTATTCTTTGTTTTTTTTACAGGTTTATTGAGTGTTATCTCAAACCCCGACACGTATATTTCAGATATTTTAAAGGGTATATAGTTGTAGCTTTTATTTCTTCTCAAGTATTTGTTTGCACCAATAGCAAGTCCACTTCGCTTTAATATTTTGGGTGTATGAAATGTATAAAATAGATTAATTTCCTATGTATTAATTATGTATCTTGTAAAATTTGGAATATGTAAATTGTCAGGGTGTCAATCCTACATAATTTATTTGACTGATAGTTTGTTTGGATTGTTTTTAATACCATGCTGTTTAATAATTGCATTATAAACATCTAATTCTAATAATGAATAAACATTATTATTAATTAATTAATATTATTTTATTTATAGAAATTAGGTTGCAATATTTTTTTATTTACTCTAGGATTCGGGAATTAACTTTAATTTAATTTCTTACTAAACTTCAAATACAATGATTTTTTTAATGGTACATTATTGTAATAGTATATTACAATACAAGATGGTTAACTGCTCTCATAACAGAACAAGAAAAAGTTTGAAAAACGAGACCCGCAGGGAGCGAGTACTTTTAATTTTCGAATCTTATTTTGAAACACGTTCAGGAATTGTACATTCAACGTTATTGAAATATATGGTAACGAAAATAATGATGACACGTCAAAGTTGCAACTTTCTTTATCTTCCCAATGAGTTTATCAAACAATGGTTGAACTTTTTCTCGTCCTGTTATGAGGGCACATACCGATCTTGTATTGTAATATATTATACCAGGTCTTCTGTTCGCAATATATTTGTAAGTTTATGTTATGGTTCATAGTTGAATGGTGTGTGTAGGGTATCCTAAAAGAGTGTCGGATCATCAACTACTTTCGCTTTAAAATAGGAGTAATTCATTTTTAAGTACTTTGAAATATATTATTTGTACATTCCACAAAAGCTGCGCCATAGTCGATTAATATGGAACAACAGTTTTTTGCAACTCATCACTGTCCGACAATTATAATCGGAAATTGTACATGAACCTAGCTTAAATATTTTTTTTACCGTTTTTAGTAGTCTGCAGTCATTAATTGTACCGTAAATATGAGAAAATTAATAAAATTTAATTTTTATATTGACATATAACTCCCTATTTTGTAATTCGATTATTATATTTCTGATAGATTAATTAATGATAACTAATATTTTTTATGATTAGTCTACAGATTACTACCATTTAACATTGTGAAATAACAATTAGTGTCTAATTTTTATCAATGATGCTCGATATCCCTCTCAAAATCTTTGTTACCAGCTTTGTTCGGACACCATTTTTTACTTCACCACTACTCACTAGTAATGAAAATATCGTTACATTGTAGTATCAATACCACTAGGGATCGACCGATACCGATATCAGTATATCGGTCTTTTTGGCCGATATCGGCATCGGCCGATATGTAAACCACGATATCTGTATCGGCCTAAAAAAATATAAATTGCTTAATATTTCAGTTTCTAAGGATTTTTTAAGGAAATTATAACAGAAATATTAAATAAAAAACAAATCAAGTTTATTCTTATTCAACATTTAGCAAAAAAGTCATAAAAAATGTAGAAGTAAAGTGACACACTAAGTTAAATAAATTAATATTTACAGTTAAGTTTTGCCAAGTTGTAATGTAACAAAATTAAGCTTTCTGCTCTTTCCGGAGTAGACGATTCTTGCGCTTTCATAAACATTTCCAGCTAAAGAAAATAGCTGTTCACTAGCAACACTACTTGACGGCGGTGCTAAATATATTATTGCAACGTGGTACATCAATGGGAAAATGTCTTTTGCGCCCACCAAGTCAAAGGATCTTCATTTCTTGATATTTTTTTCTAATTTCTTATACAATTCAATCTCATCATCAATTTTATTCATCATATCATCATTACTTTTCTTATATGACACAGATTTACTTGTCGTCATATCAGTAAGTTCATCAAAAGTATTCCAGTATATCGTTATAAATCACTTTTACCTCATTTATACAGCAAAAAATTTACGACAAAATTTTATGGCCGATATATCGGTATCGGCCGATATCGAATATGAGTATATCGGTATCGGCCACAAAAAATCATATCGGTCGATCCCTAAATACCACACCAAGTATCGGAAATAAGTACCGAAAGATACTTTGAAATATCGGTATCGAGTTAGTCATTTTTATTTTATCTCACTAAATTTGTTAGTTAGCCTCGTCTTTGATAATGCTATTCTTTTTTGTTTTAAGTATTTATGTATTATTGTTTTATTGAGTCTTCGGGTTCCTTACGATAATTTAAGTTCATCGTTTGATAAAAAGTAGTAGTGAGATAGCGACTGTGTTAGTTTCGAGAAATATCCAGGTTAGTTTATGGGTGAGCCCTGCTTACATGTGAGTTGTATTAAATGATATTATTATTGTGAGTGCTGACCGCCCTCGATACAGCGAGCAGTGTAGTCAGGCCACCAGGTTATCAAGGAAATCGAATCGATGTGACTGTGGAGTATCTGAGATGAGTGATTGGAGGTGTGTTCTTAATATGCTTAATTAGTGTATTCTTTCTAATGCCTATTGCCTATGGCACACTGGTTGAAGAGCATCGATAGCTCTTCGATGAAACAACAGAACGCACCCGTCATCGACGAAAATTAGAGGCTCCTCTATTTCCATCGAAGAGCTCACAAATGGAATGAACGTATCTCATTTCACTCGTATCTTTTGTGTCTCATTTCACTCGTATCTTTTGTGTCTCATTTCACGTTAGCATATTTTTGAAATACTTTTTCTTTTTCAACTTTAGAAGCTTTTATTGTTTGTCAATGAAGGATGCGTTCTGTTGTTTCATCGAAGAGCTCATCGATGCTCTTAAGGTGAAGCATACGGCCTGAAGTTCGTTAACCAACAATTTGTTATCGTGTAAGTAGGGTTTCTTGTGGTTTTAACAAAAATGTTGATCTGACCAATCATAAAAAAACAAGTATGAGTCTATGCTAAATAGTGGTAGGGGTATTGGCACGTAGTTTAAAATTATACAAACGTGAAGATTTTCAAGAAAATTATTTCAAATAACAGAAAATAATTCTAAATGGTATGTTAACACAATAAATACAAAAATGTAATAACATATAGTATTTTATTTGATATTATGACATAAAAACGACATTACAGCAACTTGAATATCCTGACTTTAGAATCGCAGTTCTCATTTCTCATGTATTTTCTAATCATGTTTACGTACTGTAATCCTAAAATGTATTGAAAACATGTAAACGCTTCAATTAAACAAAATACATGCACTATCAGAGTTGTAATAATTCCCAAGCATTTGTTTATATTTTCAATTTTGCATCGACGAGGTATATTTGTTCGGTTTTATGTTATCATTCATCTTATAATCCGTAAGCAATATAAATTAATTCCTACTTCCTTTTGTGAAATATTTAAGGTTATAATAAGAATTGTCTATAAACATTAAATTAAAAACTTTGTTAAATATATCGGTGTTTAAAACAAATAATCCATTTCAATATTACTAACCATACTGTTCTACTAATCTGCTCTGATAAAATTGATCAAATGTTTGCAGTAAAACCTGTTGTATCAGACTGACAACTTTGAATATTAGTGTAATATAATACGAAAAATAAAATAGATATATATCAAAGCACAAATTCTGAAATACTCATTCATAACATGTATATATCTACATCGTGAAATATATCATTATGAATGACAGCTGTCAATCTAGATGTTCATTTTAGCGCTGAGTGTACGACAAAGCACACATCAAGTGTGTAAAATGAGTATTTCGTAAAGTTGCTGCAACAAATTCAAATTTCAAAAAAATATTTTATATACTTATTCTCATCTAAATGAAGAAACAAGTAGTGCAGAATAATCTCACAACGTTCTACTTTTTGATATGTACAATATAAAGAATGTGAAATTTCTATAAAACAAACAAATTTGAATTGATATGCAACAGGTCAAGATATCAAAATTTCTCAAAAATGCCGAGTACGATTTTGTTTAAAAAAATATGTATATTTAAGAACATAGTTTTCTATAACACATAATTTTTTTAGCCAATTTGAATTTGTAACTTTTGAAAAAAAAAACACTGCTTTTGAGCGTTTTTTCGCATGTTTATTTTTTTTTCTCAAAAGTTACAAATTCAAATTGGATAAAAATTGTATATGTTATAGAGGACCATATTCTTAAATATACAAAAAAATTTAAAGAAAATCGTACTCGGAATTTTTGAGAAATTCAAGTCCATTTTTGAACCATTTTCTATCAATTAATTGTACATAAATTTAATAATATGTATATTATTACTACACCTTGAAGTATTGGCTTTAAAATTATGTACAATTCATCGTAAGTTTCATTCATAAAAACAAAGATATCTTATTTGAAAGAGATCAAGTCAGATCAAGTGTTCTGCAGCTAACTTAAGATTTAATTAAGCGGATGCTTCACCTTAACCAGTGTGCCATAGCGCCATAGGCATAAATGCCAAACTCTAGTTAGTTAGCTTAGAACATTCTTTGGACACATAATTCTTTGAGTTTAACGAATATCTGCATGAAACCAATAAATATTGATTTTTAGCAATATCCTAACCAGCCGCAATTATAGTATTATCATATACCTTAACCTTAAACTTTATGGGGTAGGTGTCCCAGTGGTATTGAGTCGGCCTGTGCATTTGAGATCCCGCGTTCGATTCCTACAGCCGATAAACAATTTTCACCACGTTAAAACTATCCCTGTAGCACTCTCTACACGAACATCTTTGGGGGCCGTGATTTGGGCTGGTAACCGTACTTCACACGAAAAAATGTATCATTTACCGAGATCTGCTATGGCAGAGTGGGTAAAAGGCGTGGTGATATATTTATTTATGTTCTGTATTTTGTATTTATGTGAAATTTTCTATCTGTGCTAAATTTCATCCATTTATTTCTATTATTTTTTAGTGTTGTATTTTCAACGACCGCCAGTGTATATAAAAATGGAAGATTGTGTAACATTTGTGAGTTTCAATACCTTTTTATTTAAAATAAAAGTCTTAATAACAACAAATAATAATAATTGTAATAATAAGAATAAAAGTTTACACTCTGTTTATAACTAAAATAACTGATACAAAACCTTCCACATTTTTGTTATTGGCCGAGCGATATTTATTTACGACGATCAATTTATTTTCAACAGCACATATGGTAGCTTCAGATAGACTACTGCTTCGAACGAACTGTACTCCGCTTTCCAGACGCGCTGCCTTTTTATCTCTCCCCTTTGCTACTGGAACCTTCTACAGACTTCTTGATTGCGGAGACGTGAGATGACGCAGACCGGCCAGTACAGACTTGTCCGTTACGTTCGTTACAATAGTTTGTTACACACAAATAATCATACTTAGATTGTATAATTTCTTACGTTGCTCCTGCTTTTGGGCGAGAACTTTCCAGATTTTTGTTTTTTTTAAACATTTTAACCTGCTTGCTATGATTGCCAAAGCTGGTTTTACTGACTGCGTAGAGGGTATAAAAATTTTAAATACTTGAATACGGTGTGGATGAGAAGCTCTCTACTATAGAACATGTGGGAATTCAGTCTAAACCTTCACTGAACTCAGAACAAATAAAAAAAAAATATTTAACTGTGGTATCTAATATGAGTACCTACCAGATTTTGTTAATATGTTGACACATACTTATATATCTTATTTATATAACATACAGAGGAGTATAAAATAAATACAGCTCTTTGAAAAAAATTGAAGCTAGTGCAAAGTTTATTCGCAGACAGCTAGTTATCACGTCACCATCATGAATTCGAATAATTCTTACGACGAAACCAGGTATAGTTATTAAGCCAAAATTTAAAGTAGTGAAGCAAACTTGCGGCTGCGTGGGTCGTAGCTAGCGTCTTACTGACCTTTCGGTTAGTAGGCGAACGGTAGACCACAAACCAAATATCTAAAGTGAGACTCACCATTTCTACCTCTCTTTTCTATGCTCACTATGACCATCCGCGCTAGCCCTTTTATACCTGTTTGTCCAGGCGCGGGTGACACAGGGTACTGGATAATCTATTTTCAGCATACAGAGTCCCCTTCACCATCGCTTCCGACAACGACCGCCAATTCGTCTCTGTGGAATTCCGAACATTCCTCCAAAATAGTGGAATTAAGGATCATAACTTGACTGCACCATACCATCCTTCAAAAAACGGCCAAGCCGAAATATACGTGCAGACACTCAAGGATGCTCTCTACATATTGGAAACTATAACGGAATCTTTGAAGCGAAACTTCAACGAATTCCTGCACCAGTACAGAAAAACCTCTGACGCTACGACGGGCTTTTCTTTTCTTAGGCCATAATTTATGCACTCGACTCAACTCGATAATTTCAGATGACGTCCATATCAGGATTACCGAGAAGCAGCAAACACAAATGAACCCTATCTTTCATTCCTTCTATCCCAATTACTCCATTTAAATTGTCACAGGCAATCGATAAATGGGCTCCGGGTATTATCGTTACACGCCTGGGAGACTACTTTGGAAAACGATTCAAAAGGGATGTTGACCAGATCTGGAGATACCAAGATAATCAGGAATCGGTTATATACAATGAAAACACGCAACATCCAGATTGTAGATACCAAAACAGTCAGGGATTAACACTACTCGATGACAACACGCAACATTGTCAACCGACTTCCGAACCACTAGGAAGGGTTCAATCTTATGAGTAGGCCGCAATCTTTCCCATAACATCTGTAGTCGCTCGTCAACTAGTGGCGTCACCCGTCGAACAATCGATTGCGCTGAAACCGGAGAGGCCCAGATCAGAGATGATTAGGCCACCAGCGATGCCTAAATCACCAGAATCTTTGGACAGTCCCGATCAAGCAATTACATTCGAAGTTTTAGTTCTTGGGTTCACGAACGAGACGAATTCGACGGATGCAGGGACCTAGACGCATTTCTCACAGACTGATAGAGTAGTTGGCATCTTATGTACCGCCGCGCCGCACAGTGGGGTCAAAACGTATAAAAAAGTTCAAAAATCGTTCTCCGGCTCAATTTTTATGCTATTTAGATAATTTTTGTTTCAAAATACACGTGAATCATTAGAGCTTCATAAAAAGCTGGGGGGTTTTTGATCAACAAAATTTTGAGGTTAGGAATTCTGTAAAATGTATGAAAAATATTTAGAAAATTAAAACTTTTCCATTTTCTTAGGACAAATACGTATTTATAAATAAATAAATAAATATATCATCACGCCTTTTACCCATTACTGGGTGTGGCACTCTGCCTAAGCAGATCTTGGTAAGTGATATATTTTTTCGCGTGAAGTGCAGTTACCAGCCGTCAAATAACGGCCCCCAAAGATATTAGTGGAGGGGAGCCACAGGGGTAGATTTAAATTGGTGAAAATTGTTTGTCGGCTGTGGGGATCGAACCAGGGTTCTCAAGATCCACAGGCCGATTCGATACCACTGAGCCACCTACCCCATAAAAAATATACGTTTTTATGTGAATTTTAAAGTTGCATAATAGGTTTTTCGGATCACTGATTACGAAAATCAGACTCCCGAACAATTAAAATTTAAAAGAACCCCTGAAACATGAAAAACACCCCTCTTGGAGTTTTTTTTTGCGGTAATTTGAATATGAACTTGAAAGATCTGAAATTGTCTTTTTTATAATATTATTAGAAAGCATAACTACTTTAATTTAAATTTAGGAAAATTTTATCATTGGGGTGAAAACTACCCCTAGAATAATTGAAATTAAAAATCCGTTAATTTAAATTTCATTTGATTAAGCGTCTCAAAATCGCAAAAAAATACCTTGCATCATTCATGAGTTTTTAGCTTATTTTATATAATGTGTGCTTAAATACACTTATTTTTTAATTTAGGAATTGTTTTAAATTTTAGGTGTTTGGGAGTCCGATTTTCGTAATCAGCGACCCGAAAAACCTATTATGCAACTTTAAAATACACATAAAACTATATTTGTCCTAATAAAAAAAAAATTTGAGCAAAAAATCCGCAGGTTTCTATAAAGCTCTAATGTTTCACGAGTATTTTGAAAAAAAATATTTAAATATCATAAAAATTAAACCGGAAAACGATTTTTGAACTTTTTTATACATTTTGGCCTCACTGTGCGCCGTCTCTTGCGCTAAATATGGTTACAGTGTCGTTAGTTCAGCTGATGATATAGAATCAAACTATTATTTTCATATTCTACTTAATAATTGTAAAGCATAATCACCATGCCATCATCGGAATCAGAGTCTAGCACGTAAATTTGTGTTCTTGGTGGATATTCTGGTAATGGAAAATCTTCTGAAGTCAAAATATACTAGGTATCTTCTAACTCAGACACGGATGGTAGCTAGTAGATAGCAAGCAGAAATACCACGATCTCAATTACTTTAAATTTCGGCTTAATAACTATACCCTATGTAGGTAACAGGGTCGGTTTTATCATAAGAATGATTTAGATTCATGATGGTAGCGTGATAACTTGCTGTGTGCGGATAAATTTTGCACTCCAGTTTATATAACTCTATATATAATATAAATCAGATATACAAGTTTGTGTCAACATATTAACAAAATCTGGTAAGTACTCACATTAGATACCAAAGTTAAATAATTTTTTTATTTGTTCAGAATTCAATAAAGATATTGGCTGATTTTACATATGTACGAGTATGTTCCATATTAGACAGTTTCTCATGATTACCCAAAATTATATCAAATTTGTATTCCTCTATGCTGTTATACTATTTTCATTTTTAACTGGAGGGATCGGCATAAAACGATTAAACGTCCCTGTCCCATATAACTACAATGATAGCTATTAGTGCGGCTAACTTAAATCGCTTAACGATGGTCACAACAGGTAAATTTTTAAGGGCCGTATTCAGCCTAAAATTAATCTTGTTTTTCCTATGATTGACCATTTAAAATTACTAATTCGAATTAAATTATCCAATTAGCAGTGTTATTACTGAATAAGAAGATTAAATATTCTGTACCGAATCAGACTGAGTAATGTAGGTAAATGTTTAGATTATGTTTGTATATAATATTTATAATATTTTATACTTGTATCGTATGAATAAGGCAATATACTTATTTAAAGATTGTAATTTTTTTGTTGTTATTATACATGTACCGGCGAATGGGGCTGTACAACCCTGTGCGTGCCTTGCGACACCAGTTATAATGGGTCATATTTTGAGTTCCTTTGTAAACGTAATTGCGGTACATTTAATCGTTTTATGCCGATCCCTCCAGTTTAAAATGAAAATAGTATACGTTTTTTCTTCTTCATTCTTTTTCACCCCTTATTTTGGGCAACTAATTCTTCACTGACGAATTTCTTCTAAATATCACAGTTTAAGATGGTTTTGAGAGTCAAAGTTAAGTCACTGCAGATAAGTAATTTTATACAGGTTTTAATTAGCGGAAACTCGATTTTTCCGGCAGTAACTGGGGTTGAGTAATTTTGGAGGAAAAAAAGATAGGTAGTCGTTTGTGAGATTTCTGCGTGGGCAGTTGTATTATTTCAGTGAGAATTTACGATTTTAGAAACACATCAAACGAAGTTTGGATTTCAAATACAGTTGAGTTAGTTATATATTTATTATATTTATCGGCAGTGGCCACATTACGGTCCTCCATTTGCAAAATAAAGATACTGACAATATAACATAATAATTTTAATTTTATTATAACCCAATATTTTGTATTTCCAGATACTAAAGGTCGCCAGCAGATTTTGAAATATATCGGCGAAACAAGAATTGAAAATTTAACTCCACGAAAGAAAACATTATACAATGAATTGATGAAAGCGTGCCACATGGTGGCATCAATTAAAAGAAGGAGGACGGCAAAAAAATTATTTCGGGGTGAAGCTTTCATCAACAATAAATTACTTCAAGACTTGGAATCTATCGATAAAATATCGCCAGTGGTTCGTTTATTTATCAAAAGCCAAGTGAGGTTATTAAATAAAAATCCACATGGCAGACGCTATACAACAACAGAAAAGTCATTCTTCGTGTCCATCTTTAAACATAGTCCGCGGGGCTACAATTATTTATCCAATTTTTTAAACTTACCGACCCCGCGAACTTTAAGTAGATCATTGGCGAATGTTGTGCTGCAGCCAGGTATTAACGGCCACTTATTTAACTATCTAACTCGTAGTTCCGAAAACCTTAAAACCGAGCTAGAGAAGTACTGCATTCTCATGTTTGATGAAGTCGCGTTATCACCCGGGTTAAATTATAATAAAGCAGATGATTATATTGAGGGACTGGAAGCAGTAAACGGGGACACAACATATAAAGTTGCTGATCATGCTTTGGTTTTCATGGTTCGCGGTCTGTACAAACCGTGGAAACAACCTTTGGCTTTCTACTTTGCACAGTCTGCGACCCATAAATGGGCACTAAAGTCATGCATCACAGACGTCATTCGAGCCGTTCATGAAAAAACAGCGTACCGTATCGTAGCTTCAGTAAGTGATTTGGGGACAAATAATCGGGCGGCCGTGTTTGAACTTGCATCGGAATATGGTGAGGGGGATAGATTTGTTTATAGTGTAGATGGCGGAGGTGTCTTGATTGCAGTTCACAGCAGCTTATCATCTTCTCAACTCTCCTACTCTTTATCGAACAGTGTTGAAGAATTATGGGTAACTGTGCTAAGTGGTAGTACTGAATATATTTTTTGTGCGGTTTATATTCCCCCAGTTTCTCCAATATGTAAATATGAAGCAAATATGAACTCATTAGACTATATTATGGAAAGACATTGTAATGCAGTTATTAGTGTTGTTGGTGATTATAATCTTGCGGCTGATAGCTGGTTTCAAAATGAAGATCATTACGATCTTTATTGTAATAATGATATGAAAACTGCAGAAATTGTTGATAATTTTAATCTTCATGGTTTTAAACAGTTTAATGGTATATCTAATTGTAATAATAAACTTCTAGATTTAGTATTCATAAATAATATTGACTCAATAAATGTTATGAGATCTGATAAAGAACTTTCAAAGGTAGACATACATCATCCGCCACTGCTATTTTATATTCCTATTAATAACCATGAAGATCATATTGGTTATACTGAAAATTGGAGATACAATTTTAAAAAAGGAAATTATGCAGCTATTAATGATTATCTTGGTTCCTTCGACTGGTCAATTATATTTAGTAATAATGATATTGATTATTGTGTCGAATTGTTCTATAATATACTATATTTTCTAATTGATTCCTATGTTCCAAAATGTTATATAAATAATGACAGTTATCCTAGCTGGTTCACAAAAGAAACAAAAAAGTTAATTAAAATCAAAAATAAATATTACAAGAAATATATATCTACGAAACTTATTGTATTCAAGAATAAGTACTCAGCATTAAGATCGCAAGCTAAAACATCTATCACATGTGATTATAAAAAATTTATAACGAATACGCAGAATAATATTAACAATAATATTAAAGTTTTTTGGAAATTTGTGAATTCGCAGAAAAGCAATAAAGACATGCCTAAAACTATGTACTTTCAGAATAAATCCTCTGATGATGGCAATGTAATTGTTAACATGTTTGCAGAATATTTCGAAACAGTTTACACGACAATTATAAATAATATTGGTTATAACTGTAACGTATCCAACAATAATATTAATGTAAATTGTTTTAATGTAAAGTCTGATGTAGTTTTCGATAAGTTATCTACATTAGATATAAATAAAAGTTCAGGACCAGATAAAATACCTGCGCATTTTGTAAAGTTTTGTAGTTCAACGTTAGCTTATCCTTTAAGTATACTGTATAATATGTCTCTTACAAATGGAATATTTCCCGTTAGTTGGAAAACTGCTTTCATTACACCTTTGTATAAATCAGGTAGTAGAAATAATATCTTAAATTATAGACCAATATCAGGCTTGAATATCTTCTCTAAGGTTCTGGACAGTATAGTATCAGAATACTTATCATCAATTTTTAAGAATACTATTTGTTTGCAACAACATGGGTTTAAAAAATATCGTTCTACATGTACTAATTTGGCACTGTATACATCATATATATATGAAGCATTTGAGGAAGGTCACCAAGTCGATGCAGTGTACACGGACTTTAAAAAAGCGTTTGATCGTGTAGATATTAAACTATTAATACACAAATTAGAAGAACTTGGCATTAATGGTACTTTACTTAAATGGCTAGAAAGTTATTTGGTTGGGAGAAAGCAATTTGTCAAAGTTAAAAATTTTATATCTAGGGAAATAGATGCAACTTCGGGTGTACCACAAGGCTCCCACTTAGGTCCCCTACTTTTTTCATTATTTATCAATGACATTGTTAAATTGTTTAGTTTCTCAAATTGTTTACTTTTTGCCGATGATCTAAAAATATTTGCTAAAATATCTAATTCAAATGATGTTAATTTGATGCAATCAGAAATTAATGAATTGGCTCTATGGTGTTCCTTAAACGGTATGGAAATGAATATCTCAAAATGTAAATTTATTAGATTTGTAAGAAAAAAAAGTTTTATAACCTCTAACTATGTATTAAACAACAATATTCTCCATGAAGTAACAGAAATAGAAGATCTGGGAGTTGTTCTGGACCCCGCACTCAAATTTAATAAACATATTGATAAAATAATTACGAAAAGTTTAAAAATGTGTGGGTTCATTAAACGCCAATGTAAAAATTTTACAAATGTAAATACCATTCATTTATTGTATAATTCATTAGTACGAAGTAACTTAGAATATTGTAGCGTAATTTGGGCACCATACAATCAAATTCAAACTAATAGAATCGAGCTAGTACAAAAGAAGATAATTAATTTTACTCTTTTCAAGCTAAATATAAATAAAAATCAATATAATTATAATGAGAGATTATTTTTACTTGGATTTGAATCATTAGCGAAACGCAGGGAAAAATCTTATATTAGCTTTACTTATAAATTATTCACTGGTCTAATCGATGTACCTGATTTGCTATGTAAACTTAATTTAAGAGTACCTCAGTACAATACTAGAAATAACGATTTACTTGTTGGTACTGTTAGTAAAACGAATTTTGGTAAATTTTCAATATTAAACAGATTGGTCAGTATTATAAACACTTTACCAGAACATATAGATTTTTTCAATATAACCGAGAAGAAATTAAAAAATGTATTAAAAAGTATATAATAAGCATATCGTTATTTTGAAAGGTAAATTTATTAAATGTTATTTCTGTTAATTATAGTTCACACCTGTTACGTTCTATTTTTGTTTTTATTTTTTGTATAATTTTGGATGTACCATTTGGATATTTATCCGTAGTGTACCATATCATATAAATAAATAAAAAATCTGATGTGGACACCACATGACTTCCTTGTACGCGTATTAAACTATAGATATTTTTTTAATTGCACATATTTGACATAAAATCTTTTATTTTTTGTTCTAATCCATAGCAAACTTAATTAAAAAAAACACACAAAATATATACTATTTAAATTTAGATATCTCGCTTATGCAAAAGGCTAATTTAAAAATTCTTAATGTGCTAGACGCAGAATTTAATTCTCTAAAACTTTTATTTGAAGCATTTATTTCTAAAATTAAAATAATACCATTTTTTTCAAGGAAAACTGTTAGCAGCTTCATGTAATGTGTCACTTCCGGTTAGTGTATTTTAACCAAAATCTATTATATTATTTCCATTGATATAGTAGTCTTATATACCAAATTTGGAAAGTTTTAAATTATATTTGAATATAGTTTTTCATGAAAATCTATTATAAGCTTCAAGTAAAGTACCACTTCCGGAAGTTATATAATGACCAAAAAGGGAGGTGCACAACTAGATGTTATAACAGTCCTAAATATAAAATTTCAATTTTCTACGGCTTACCGTTTTTGAGTTATGCGAGATACATACGTACGTACAGACGTCACGACGAAATTAGTCAAAATGGACTCAGGGAGGGCCAAAATGCGTATTTCCACTGAAATCTGAGAACCAAAAATTTTCGCGATAACAATACTTCCTTTACTTCGTACAAGGAAGTAATAAATAAATAATAACGTAATTTTTCATATTTTTGATACACCACATCTTGTAAAATGCATGCGCAATAATTTGTTAGATAAAGATATTGACTGGTATCACAAGCTCTGTTTTTGCCTGTTTTAAGAGCAGTGTTTTTGGGTGTTTTAGCTATCTCTAACATGTTAAATCTGTGCTTTTAAATCATCCAAAAACAAAGCTTGTGGTACCAGCCATTGTTTTTGGGGACGAGACCGCGACTTGGAGGGATGTACAGAAAGCTTATGAGCTAGATGGCCTTCATGATGACGGTAAATTAACCAAACTGACGAAGGATCATGTTTATCCTGATAACCGGAAACGCATGAAGGTCGTATTAGCGACACAAGTTTTCAGTCGGACGACTTACGCGTTTTTGAAACAGATGACGAGAACTAAAGATATGTCCGCGACGGGCACCGCGAATTTCGGTTTTTTTTTGTGAACGATTTGTTTGACAGTTTGAATTCTACGTTGCTGCTTCCCGTCCATTAGGGTCTACATTTTTTGACAAATCGTCACATAATACGTTTTGGTCTGAAATTCATCAAGAATGGAAAAGCAGTATCAGCACCTCCGTGTGTAAAGCATTTTATTACTACTATTCGAAATGTACAGGATTTGTGGAGTTCTATGAAGGTACTTGGTTTCAAATATCTTTTAACAAGGGCTTTGAATCAAGATCCTTTAGAGAACTTCTTTTCAGTCATTAGAGGATTATGTGGGTCAAATTCCCGTCCTATGGTTTCACAATTCGTGGCTGCTTTTAAAACAGGTATTCTCAACCAAACGTTGAAAAATACCAAAGGCTCGAATTGTGAAGACGATGAAAACGCCTATCTCCTAGACTTGAATTCCCTTTTAATTACATCTACCTCTGGATTCCAGTCAGAGTTTCCTAACAACCGGATTCCATTCCTAGCTTCATCCTCTCAACATTTCACGCAAGACTCCTCTGATGAACTGTACGTCCTGATCAATAAAATGCGGTTACAAACGAGTGATTATGTAGCCGGATTTATTGGTCGGAAAATATTACAGCATAACTGTCAGACATGTGTCCATTTTTTCACAACTGATACAGTGACTGACAGTCATGCTGTAATAACACTACGAGATTACGGTAGTGACGGCGAGCGGAAGTTGGTTTACCCAACTGGACATTTTATAAAATTCATAAATGATCTTAAAAAAATAATGTTTAATTCTGTTCCAGAATTACTAAATAAAAAAACATGTGATCGGGGAATTTGTTAACATTAATATTGAGACGGTAACATGTATGTAATAATTTTAAATTGTCACCGAAATATGATATCGTACAAAATTGCATTCACTGTTGCCCATATTATGTTAAAATATTTTTTAAATACAATTAATAAGAAATTGAGGAAAAAGGACGATCGTCCAAATCAAATAAAATATTTGTAAGTATTTATTTTTAAAAGTTGTAAATATTTTTTTTGGAAATAAATGTTTTACTATATATATACATATTTTTTCTTATTTCTTTTCAATATAAGAGTTTA
The DNA here is from genome assembly GCA_947425015.1 of Pterostichus niger. Taxonomy (NCBI): domain Eukaryota; kingdom Metazoa; phylum Arthropoda; class Insecta; order Coleoptera; family Carabidae; genus Pterostichus; species Pterostichus niger. The sequence goes on from OX380340.1 coordinate 19,063,488, forward strand.
CTGCACTAGTTACGTTATATATATATATACCGGGTGGAACATCATACCTGTGTACATAGGCGATTAACATTAGAAAACAGTTTTTCCGTGCGCATTGCTCCCCAAATTATTTTAGGCAAAAATGTTTCAAATAAATATTGTAGAGCATAAAATTCTGCATCTAAATTAATAAACAAAATTACATTTACATGCGTTGTAACGACAGAAATTAAATAAAAAAATATTAAAAATTACGTTGAAAATATCAAATTGCCATGGAAGTGAAACAAAAATAGATAAATGCTTGACGTTTGACAGATGAATGATTAATTTGACGGATAAAATATTAAAATGAATTCAGTTTATTCGAACGAAGAAAGAGTTTTTTATCATAAAAACTTTTATAGTGGAAATTGTTTACGTAGAGTTACAGATTTATTCGCTGTGAAATTTCCAAATAGGCAAATTCAAAGCGTTACAACAATACGCGCGTATGTTAAAAATTTGAATCCACGGCAAGTGTTGCGGCGGAAAATAGTACAGGTAAATTTAATTTTGATTATTTTTAAAGAGTTTTACAAATAAATCATATCTTTATTTATAGAAATAAAAATAGTCGCACTAATGTAGAAGTCGAACAAAGAGTTTTGGAATTTATAAATTTTAATCCTGAATTAAGTTCAAGAATAATAGCGCAGAAATGTGAGATTACTCATTCTACAGTATTGCGAATTAAAAAAAAAACATAAATACTACCCTTATAAGATGCAATGCCATCAAGACATTTCGCCCATTGACGAAGAAAGTAGGCGAATGTTTTGTGAATATATGCAAATCGGGATCGTGATTTTCTTGCATCTATTTACTTTACCGATGAGTGTACTTTTACATTTAACAATGAACCAAACGTTCAAAATGATTGGCACTGGGCTCAAGAAAATCCAAGATTAAATGTTTCCACCAGAACGCAATATCCTCAAAAAAATATATTTGGGCAGGCATTTTTAATAGCAATATTATTGGACCATTTGAGATCGTTGGCAACTTAAATTCTGAAACCTACATAGAACTCTTGACTAACGAGATTGACCCTGCATTAGACGGCGTAGCGCGCGAAAATCAGGAGGTCTGGTTTCAGCAAGATGGCTGCCCAGCTCACTTCGGAGAAAATGTAAGAGCTTATTTAAACCAAGCATTTCCCAATCGCTGGATTGGTCGCGGTGGAACTTTAAATTGGGCGGCCAGATCTCCTGATTTAACGACTTAAATCTTAAATGTAAAATTTATAAGCAACGACACCCAAATATTAATTCTTTGAAAGAAGCTATCGTGGATGAGTGCGCCTTAATCACAAATAGGCAGCTCGCTAATCTAAGACATTCCTTCTACAATAGACTTGGTTATTGCATGGCTGAAAACGGAGGTTTATTTGAATATTTATTATAATAATAAATTGTAGTGATTATGTTATTGAGAGAATTATTGTTTGATATTTGAATTGTAATAGAGAGGTTATAATTTTTACATGACAAACCCTATAAGAAATAAACGTTTCATTGAAATGTACAATTGTTTATTTATTCTTAAATCGTAATAATAGGTATGGAGCATTTTGTATGAATTTTATTGAATGATTAATTTGTCGCGGGTAAAATAGACAGAAATACGTCAAGCATTTATCTATTTTTGTTTCACTTCCATGACTATTTGATATTTTCAACGTAATTTTTTATATTTTTTTATTTAATTTCTGTCGTTACAACGCATGTAAATGTAATTCTGCTTATTGATATAGATGCAGAATTTTATGCTCTACAACATGTATTTGAAGTATTTTTGCCTAAAATAATTTGGGGAGCAATGCGAACGGAAAAACTGTTTTTTCATGTTAATCTCCTATGTACACAGGTATGATGTTCCACCTGTTATATTACGTACTGTACTCAAGAAATTTTTCATTTGTTAGGCGGTAACACTGCTGTTTGATAGTTGATGTTACGGATATAGCCTAACAAATATTCTTATTTATGGTATGGTCGTAGATAAAGTTCAATAGACAACTCGAATTGTAACGCAATAACGTTTGCTCGTGAAATTACTGTTTTCGCAGAGGCTCGTACGCAAGTTTTTCACTCGTACATAATGTACTTGTTACATTTCTCGTTATGTAATATACTATTTTTACACTCTATTATAAGCTTGGTGATTTAGAACTATCAAGTAATTCAAAGAAGGCTCTAAGACTTCAAAAGAAAACCAGTTCGAGTTACCAATTTTTATATTGTTATGGACACAATTTTATTAATTTTACTTTATATGTGAGAACCGACATCCTCATTGTCGTATATTGTATGTGATGTATCTGTTTTCATTGTGACTACAGTTCACCTTCACACCTAAGTAGAACCACGACATCTATTATATACAGGTGTATACATAGATGGAATTAAAGCATATTTCTGCCGCAGATTTACTTCCTTTTGACAAGCAATATTGGTTGTAATTTCAAAAATTGTATGTAAAAAGTATTAACATTTAGTTCAATTTGTAAAATAAGTTTATTTACATAATGCAACATTTACAATTAAACGGGTTGAGTTAGTCGATGCGGTGTTTTTTCGTGTCGTTGTAGCTTTTGTTTCTCCTTGAATGATTTGTTGCACCCAGGGATTGTACAAGCATACGGTCTTTCTCCTGTATGACACCGCATGTGAATTGTCAAATGATGTTTCTCAAAGAACGTCTTGAAGCATTCATTGCAATGATACAATCGTACGCCCTGAAAACAGCAAAATATTATTAATTAAACTCAGATAACTACGTTCAAATAGAAACTGTAAACTACAACTCGCAATAATAGTTATTTATAAGAATAATGAACGTACACTTGATGTAGTTTCACAAAAATTATTTATTAACAATAAGTTGATCGATTTCGGCTTATTAGGCCATCTTCAGAACGTTGACTGTTATTTATTGATATGATTATTATGGTACCAATACAATCATCGCAAATAAGCAATTGACAGACATATTTCAAAATAATTCAAGTATATGAATTTTTTTTTTTTACATATTGATTATGAAAGTAGCCTTTTTTAAGTTACAATTGTTTGTTTCTAGCGCTAAGTTGCTGTTGAATGTACCAATTTGAGGTCATTTAAAATTTAACAACATACTATTGTAATTTTGACTAGCTGTTGAGATATCTTTTCACTTTTGTTTTTAGTTCTGTTAAACCATAATACGAAAAGAATCAAAAGCATCTTTTTTTCACTCATTTGATTAATACAAGTACACTCCGGCTTCGCAATTGTTCATCAAACTGTTTGTACAAATACAATTTCACTATTGATATAAAAAATATTGTGTATACCATAAGTATTAGCTGAATTTAAAGGCCTTAGATTAGGTTTGGGACATGAGGCTCAGCTTCACCTGACGCTCTTTACAAATATTATCTTCCGCAATGGGATAATCAACCATTTTATTTTTCTACGATTGCTATGAAAAGTTGACAATTTTCATCGTAAAGTTAACGTTTTCTGTGGAACAATCGAAAAATATCTTTGTTGCGCGTTTCCAATGGCAACGCGCGAAAAAGATATTAAATGCGCGCTTATTTCAATAGTTACTAGGGATACAAACAAAACAGAAACCAATCGGGATGCAAACAAAACAAATCCAATCGAAGACAAAATTACGTGTGTATCACGAGCGTAAAGTGTCTTTGTTCCTCTTAAACTATTGCAGCTCTCGCCTACGGCTCGCGCTGCAATTACCGTATTCCAAGTAACAAAGAATCACTTTACGCTCTTAATACACAAATAACTATTTTGTATTTTTTGTGATTTGTGAAAGTTCAGATTCAAAATTCTCAATGATTTTTTTTAAGTGCAAAATTGATTACTAGTCACTGGCACTTAAATAGTTTATTTTGATGATCCTTTATTTTTTTTATATTTGTTAAAATTCAAGTAGAAATTACAATTTCATATTTTACAATATTTATAATCAGTAAAGTTAAAAAAATATGTTATTTCTACATTTGCACATCACTACCACAGAACAAGTGAATTATAAAGGAGAAAAGACAGTTCTATAATATTTTTAATTTAGCAAATCTGTTTTTACCTAAATTAACTAAATGTACTGCAGAATTCAATTTTCAAAATATATTTTTTCTACGATTGCATTAAAAAGTTGACAATTACGATCTCATTTATCATCGTAAAGTGGACGTTTTCTATAATACACAAATAACTATTTATATGGCAAAAACATGGAATGAAACGGCCATTATAAGCGTTAGCGCAATTCAATGAAGTTGGCTATGCGCCAAAAGAGAAGTGGCAATATAGGACTTATGATTTCTTATAGGTCGCGGGCAGTCACGTGACGAAGACAACCTTCACAGTGTGACGTTAAATTTTGGTTTTGACATTTTCTTTTTTCCGGTGTATTATGCTTCTATTATTTGTTAGTATTTCGGCTAAACTTGACTTGGGGGCCAAACCTGAAGTTGGCTGCAGAACAAGCTGCTTCTGGCTTGAATTCAGGAATACCAACTTAACGTCAAAAGTCGGGCAATTTGAAATGCGAAGTATATTTATCATAAAAATGCGTTCTGTACTAGGTTTGGCATGGTTAGGGGTGTTTTTTTTTACTAACGAAACGAAATTTTGTTTGTAATAAAATTCGAGTACATCTGTTTAAAAATACATTTATCATAAAAATGCGTTCTGTACTAGGTTTGGCATGGTTAGGGGTGCTTTTTTTACTAACGAAACAAAATTTTTTGTCATATGACTTTGACTGAACGTACAGTAATGATGATAATTTAAAGTTAAATTTTATGACAGAACAAAATTTTGTTTGTAATAAAATTCGAGTACATGGTTTAAAAAACTAACCAAACCAACGAAACATAATTGTTTTGTCATAAAATTCGAGTATATTTTTAAAAAACTAACCTAACGAAATATACTTCGCATTTCAAATTGCCCGGCTTTTGACGTTAAGTTGGTACTCCAGAATTCAAGCCAGAAGCAGCTTGTTCTGCAGCCAACTTCAGGTTTGGCCCTCAAGTCAAGTTTTACCTTTTCTTATGTATTATAAACAATTTTTGTTGCTGATCAGTGCAAAATAAAAATAAAATTAATTTGTACCACCCGACCGAAGCGCCGTCTTCAATGAAAGCTTTCTTGAGCGGTTTTTAAAATTGTTGAATATAATGCACATTTTTCACTGTTTGTACTAATCAGCAACTAAAATTGTTAAATAACAAATAAGGAAGTGTAACAAATAACACAGGAAAAATATATAAACGATGATACAATAAAAAACAAATGTCAAAAATTTGACGTTGCACACTGAACAGCTATTCAGGCTAACGTCATTTTCCGTGAAGGTTGACTTCGTCACTTTGACTGTCCGCCAATAAAAATGTAACTCGACTGGTATCGGTGGCAAGACGTGCCAATACATTGTAGAGTAATTGGAGACGGATATATTCCTGATTCATTGTTCACAAAATAATACACATGATTATTGTTGTTATTTATTGCAAAATAAACGCTGCATTATGATAGTTAAAGTTAAAAAGTAAATATTTTAAAACTATAATTATTTTACTCACCTCATGATACCGCTTATGTTTCCTCAACTCTTTGAGAGTGAAAAATGCAGAACTACATGTATCGCATACGAAATCTTTAACGCCTGTGTGGACTAACTCATGTCGCTGTAAACTACATTTAGTCATAAATTCTTTGGGACATTGTGAACAGTAAAATCGATGGCCTTCGTGATGTTTCTTCTGATGAGCTCTCAAATTACTCAATACTGAAAAACCTCTTGAACAGATTTCACAGATATGTTCTTTCACAACTGCGTGGATTTTTTCATGCATTCTTAATGCATTACTTGTCACAAAACCTTTTCCTAAAAATTATAAATCGAAGACATTTATTAAATCTTTTATAGTTAAAAAATAATAATTTACTACTTACCGCAAACAGTGCAAAGAAAAGAATTTAATCCTAAATGTCTCATTTCATGATGTCGTAATGAACTTAAAGTTGTAAATTTTTTATTACAATTTTCTCTTGGGCAGTGATGTTCAATTCTGGAATGAGCGTCAAAATGATCCTTTAGACTCTTTTCGTCGTGAAATGTTTTTGAACACAATTCACACTGGAATACTTCGTCTACAGTCAAGAACAATAAAAAATAGTTAAATTCATCGCACAATAGAAAATTAATCATAATTACATGCTGGTATCTTAAGAATATAACCCCTGTTCATTAAATCAGTAAGCGAACTATTTAGCCATAACTTTCCGTATTGTTTGTTGTATTCGAATAATGACAGATAGAATAAATAATATCTAAAACAATAAACTCGTTTACTTACTAGGAACAATAATTTGAGAAATTTCCTCTTCAATAATATCACAATTTCCTGTATTATCAACAGTTGCGAGATAATTATCTTCCATATCATTTCTTTCTTCTACATATTCAATCTCAACGTCCTCCATTTCTACGGATTCAACTTGACTCATTTCAAAATGTTGCTTAATATGAGTAAAAAGTGAAGTCTGTTTTGTAAATCCCACATTACAGATTTCACAGTGATATTTTACACTAGCTTTGTGACTTTTAATATGAGTTTCGAAAGTCTGTGGAGACATAAAAGATGCAGGACATTCTGGACATTCTAATGTTTCCTGAACATCATTTTCATCCTTAGAATTAAGTTCAGTTCTATTTTCATCTGAATTATTTTCTGTTTTTATCACAACTTGTTCTAGATTAGCACGTAACTCTTTGTCTATATCATGACAAACAGAGAGAAATTCATAAAAATTTTCTATTGATGTTTTGCAAATTCTGCAAATTGTTGATGGCAACAGTTCTATGTTGTCGTACACCTAATAAAATAATTGTTTTGATAAAATTGTTAAAAAATAATTCTAAACATATGCCTTACATTTATAGATGTACATTCAATAATTCGATCACATAATTCTTTGTTTTCTACTAAAGTATAATCTCCTTTAAGTTGCTGGCACAATCTACATTTTGATAATTTTTCTAAACTTATATCATTTTCAGATATTTCTTGATAAGATTCTGTAGATAATAATTCGTCAACATCAATTTCTTCATAAGTATCATTTTTATATTTTCGTGGATTCTTCAGACTGTGATATTTTTCCATTTGTTCATAGTACGACCATTTTGTTACTTTATTTTTGGAATCTTTTATAATCTTAAAACAGATAGGAAAATAACAAATTTTATGCGTTATTAAAAGTTACTTACTTTGAATCTTGTAAGTAAATTTTCCCATTTTTTCTTGACGCTAGCCATTGTTAAATCAGATGGAGCGCCACAATCTATTAAATCGTTTAAGACAGCTCTGCAACAAAAGAAATTGTGAATATGTAAAAATAAAATAATAAACAAAATACTAACTGCCATCCACCACTCGACATTCCTCTGCCAAACATCGAAGCTCTCGCAATTCTTCTATCGATAAGTAATTTGGTTCTACTAATGGGCCCTTAAAAAAATACAAACGCTTATTTACATAAAATGAGGTACGTGATTTTAAGACTTACATCTATCGGCTACAGTTACAGAACTATTTTCAACTTCCATTTTAAATTGTGCTTCCTCAGAATTTATATCATAATCATATTTTTTGTTTTCCTTTGGTTTGTAAACTTCAGTATAAAAGTGATGCATTTTATCTAAATGTGGCCACTTGGTATCGTAAATTTGTGTATGATGCATTGTCTAAAAATAGTATTAAAATACAATATAATACAGCCTTTATTCTTCTACCCTTTCGGGTGTAGACTGTTTTAAAATATAACAACTTATTCTAAATTATGTATAATCTGATTACATTATATTTGGTGAATAAATTCTCCCACTTTTTCTTCACTTGTTGAACAGTTACAGTACCTGGATCTGGTTCATCAAAGGCAATAACATCTTGCGTAATTATTCTAAAATATATGAAAATAAGCAATTGCCATCTACTGTTAATTATTATTGCTTACTTCCATGCAGTTGCGGCATGTCCTCTACCTTTGAACAATGAGTGTCGAGCAATTCTTGAATCAATTAAAGCATTTGTTCTATCGACAGTCCCTAAATATATTTAATAAATAGTTTTGCTGATTTAACGTCTTAAAAAAAACTTACATCTGTCTGCGTATGAAGAAATCTTAAATATTCTGGCGGTCATTTTCTTTCGAAATTCTGCAAAGGTGATAATTTTATACGAAAATTCAGATTTATGAAAAGTGTAGCATACCTTGATTCATGCATTTTGATTTTAGAGAATGTATAGTACTTCTCTCAAAAAACTGCCTTAATTTTGCATAATAAGGCGTATTTATCATATCATTTTTAATATCTGCCTCATTTATCATTAAAGATTTCTAAAAGATACATAAACTCTATATCTGAACATCTCAATTTGATATGAAATTATCATTCCACTTAACTAACCTTATATAATTCACATATTTTGAACCACTGTTTTCGTACATTAATTCTGTTAAGAGCTTTTGATCCTCCGTCTTTTTTCATATCTCCTGTGACTTGTCTATAATTTATCACACTTGTAATGTACTTATTTATATACATTTTCTTTTAATACTTACAGCCATCCTAACCTATCTGAATTGGTTTGTTTAAAAACTGCATCTCTTGCAATTCTTTTATCAACTAACAGGTTAATATTGTCAGGAGTCCCTGTAAAATAATATATAAAAGTAAAAATGTATTTATACAATTTCAAGGAATTATTTAATGTCTATACAACGGAAGCATTAAATTCAATATTTTCATCTAATGCCTAAAAATTATATTTTCTTTAACTCACAGTAATCGTCTTTCAAGGAAGCCATTTTAATTAAAACATATTCGCGTTTTGATACGTTAACGAAAAATAACCTTTGTTGTTTCCATGATAAGGACTTTAATCGCTCAACTTCTGTTGAAATATGGTTGAGTAAACAAAACTATCTTCACAGCACAAACCATATATTTCACTATATTAGAAACAAGGTCCTAGAGGTAGAAAGTGGTAAACAGCCAACATTATTTTGGAGTATATAAACACAATTTTATAAATGCAAATACTTTTAATATCAGTCGGTACAGTTATAAATAAGTAACAAAAATAAATTACATTCTGTAATAAATAACTGTACAATAAAAATTAACAAAAAAAATTGCCATTTTGACAATAAACAATTCTGGCTTGATATTACAAACTTCAAAGTAAATTTGTTTTGACTCAAATTTAAAATACGCAAATATGCGGACAGATGCACTAATAATTGATGGAAAATTTGTAATATCAAGCATAACATTAATAAAACTTCTATAAACTACATACACAGATACTATTTAAATCATACCGTGTAAATAATATATCTAATAATCACACTTTCTCAATCACAAAATATTAATCGAATTATTGCACTCAGTAAAACATAAAAGTATGTAAAACTATAAAATGTAAATTCTTCAGCAAATATTAAAATAAATATGTAAAGAATAATATTTAAAATTTCTTAATGAAGCCAAAAAAAAACGTAATCGAATGCAAATATTAAAATTTTGTAATAAGATTTATTTCTGTGAAGCCTTCACAGTTGTAAAACTGATCATTATTTAATTTCTTGCTGCAAATAATGTAAATATGAAAAATAATAAAATAAAAAAATGACGAAATAGAACTTTTTCTGATATAAATAATAAAACGACTAAATTATCATGCAAACAGAATTAATTTTTTTTTTAAATAATAAATTAAAAGGGTCTTTTAGTGATGGGCCTGCCTCCTAAAACACAAGTCGGCTCAGATTGCTGTACTACTGGAGGCGCAAAATTAGTAAATAGCTGCCATAATCTTACACCAAATTCATGATTCAACTGGTCGCCATCGCCGTATTGCTCTGGAAAGAATTCTCTGTAAAATAATAAAGAAAATATTAACACAGCACATATTATAGTTATTTATATAGAATGTTCAAGAAATAGAGGTCAAAAATTTAAAGGTGAGTAATACATATCAAAACAACGAAAAAAGTTCATATAAACATATAACCGAAATAAGTAGTTTCAGAGATATAGCGATTTTAATGTTTTATCATAATGTAACTTCAATATAACAAAACTTTTATCCTTAAAATAAAATTTACTTTTGAGGTCATCTGCAAAATTGTGAATAGATGCAATACAATTCGTATTAGTCAATCCATGAGACGACGATTGGAAAATTGTATAGAAATTAAAGTATATTTTGAACATTTATTATATTTTTTATTGTAATTTTAAAAAGACTGTTTTTCATTATTAAGGCATACTATGATTTTATTTTTAGGATATAAGTGAGGTTGTACCCATGTTGTATTATAATTAAATATTAAAATCCCTATTGCTCTGTAACTTCATATTTTTTTTTTTATTATAAAAGATGATGTCACAAATTTAAAAGAAAATTGGTGTAAAAAGTTAATAGAGGTATAATTCAAATTCCACCTTGTATTGGGTGTCCCTTCCAATCCACTAGTTTATAGGTAACAGTTACTGTCTGTTGATTTACTTATATAATCTTATGTGAACTTGACCATTTAATTTAAATGTTTTTAAGTTAGTCTGTATCATCTAATCATATGTATTAATACAAATTGTTAATTTCACAAAGAACAATTTCATATTTATACTTCGTATTTAATTACAAGTTTTTGAAAAATATACGTTCATTTATACCCCTAAAAAATCAAACCCCTGCCACGTTTAATTTAGAGTAATTATTAATGTTGATTTCATGAAAATTTGAAAATCTATACTTCTTTTGCTCGACTGGTTTGTAAGTTCTTCGATTTGAGATCACCATTTTAAAGTTTTAACAGCAGATGTAAATACTATCACCAGATCTATTTTTAATGGACGAAACTCAAGCCTATTTTGAAACAAGTATTAGCATATAGTGAATATTATTATTTTATTTTGCGTACGAAATCATTTCAACAAGGTCGATTTACCGCAGGTTATCGAAGCCGCGTTGTTTTACATGTCTTCTAGGAAAATTCCGCCTAACCATTTTGTGTATTAAAAGTGTCATATGCGATAAGTAATATTTACCATTTTAAGATGCCGAAAAATTGTTGTCTATATTAATAAAAAAATATCTGATGTGGACACCACATGACTTCCTTGTACACGTATTAAACAATAGATATTTTTTTAATTACACATATTTGACATTAAATCTTTTATTTTTTGTTCTAATCCATAGCAAACTTAATTTACAAAAAAATCAAAAAATATATAATATTTAAATTTAGATATCTCGTTTATGCAAAAAGCTAATTTAAAAATTCTTAATGTGCTAGACGCAGAATTTAATTCTCTAAAACTTTTATTTGCAGCATTCATTTCTAAAATTAAAATAATACCATTTTTTTCAAGGAAAACTGTTAGCAGCTTCATGTAATGTGCCACTTTCGGTTAGTCTATTTGAACCAAAATCTATTATGTTATTTCCATTGATATAGTAGTCTTATATACCAAATTTGGAAAGTTTTAAATTATATTTGAATATAGTTTTTCATGAAAATTTATTATAGGCTTCAAGTATAGTACCACTTCCGGTAGTTGTATAATGACCAAAAAGGGAGGTGTGCAACTAGATGTTATAACAGTCCTAAATATAAAGTTTCAATTTTCTACGGTTTACCGTTTTTGAGTTATGCGAGATACGTACGTACGTACAGACGGCATGACGAAATTAGTCAAAATGGATTCAGGGAGGGCCAAAACACCTATTTCGGTTGAAATCTGAGAACCGAAAATTTTCGCGATTACAATACTTCCTTTACTTCGTACAAGGAAGTAAAAACACTAGAAATGATCTACTTTTAAGTATTTATTGGTGTAATCGGCTATGAATGTTTGATGTTATTGTGATTGATGACAGTTATTTTACCGTTCGTAAAATATTTTGTCTACCCCCGTTAAAGGAAGTATTGTAATCGCGAAAATTTTCTGTTCTCAGATTTCAGTGGAAATACGCATTTTGGCCCTCCCTGAGTCCATTTTGACTAATTTCGTCGTGACGTCTGTACGTACGTATGTATCTCGCATAACTCAAAAACGGTAAGCCGTAGGAAATTGAAATTTTATATTTAGGACTGTTATAACATCTAGTTGTGCACCTTTTTGGTCATTATATAACTTCCGGAAGTGGTACTTTACTTGAAGCCTATAATAGATTTTCATGAAAAACTATATTCAAATATAATTTAAAACTTTCCAAATTTGGTATATAAGACTACTATATCAATGGAAATAACATAATAGATTTTGGTTAAAATACAATAACCGGAAGTGACACATTACATGAAGCTGCTAACAGTTTTCCTTGAAAAAAATGGTATTATTTTAATTTTAGAAATAAATGCTTCAAATAAAAGTTTTAGAGAATTAAATTCTGCGTCTAGAACATTAAGAATTTTTAAATTAGCCTTTTGCATAAGCGAGATATCTAAATTTAAATATATATTTTTTGTTTTTTTTTTTAAATTAAGTTTGCTATGGATTAGAACAAAAAATAAAAAATAAAAGATTTTGTCAAATATGTGCAATTAAAAAAATATCTATAGTTTAATATGCGGACAAGGAAGTCATGTGGTGTCCACATCAGATATTTGTTGTCTTAATTCGCGATCGTAGAAAAAGTATAGATGTGATTCGTTTTATAAACTCTTTAGTTACTCGTTTTTTATACACTCGTAACTACTGAGACGTTTATAAAACTTGTTACATAATATACTATTATCGCGAGTTGTTCTTTATAAGTTAGTGAAATAGTCATTACACGCGAGTAAGATGATGCACGAGCGCGAGTGTTATAATTCTCACGAGTATATAATGACATTTCACATACGTGTAATATACAATGTTTTATCTTACAGGAGCGGTTGTTCTACAATAAAGTTAGAAAAATATTCAAACTAAATTGAATGGACATATCAAATAAGTGAAATATCACTATTATCAAACTATTGCATTAGAATAAATTGTTAATTGTTTATAGTTGGCATGGATTTAAATATTTCTACTCGCGTTACTGGTTTCTATGGCGTTAAATAACATCTTGAACATATGTTGACAAACTGACTTTTTAAAATACCGTTTTCCTCGACCATTCAAAAGGAACTTGCACTTTTAGGTCGTAATCATAGACCAGACATATATATAGTTGTAATTTTAAGAAAGTAATCAATTTTAGAAGTTACATGTTACACATCAAACTTCAGTAGTTCTGAACATTAAAATAATTCAAATAATGATCAGTGTGTTACTATAGTATCCCAAACTAAATGGCTTAAAAGTGATGAATAATGAGTTCATTGTTTTTCATAATTCTGTAATTGTGAATAATGAATTATCGCATCTATCTGGAAACATTCATATTATGAATGTATTACTTAATGATCGTTGTTGCGAAACAAACAAGTAAGATAATGTACAGAATAAATGTTTTTGACATTTGAAATGTCATTAGTATAATTAGTTAAAACCTTATCGTAGAAAAAATAGAGTATGCAACTCGTGTTAAACGTCACTTTGAGTTTGCAATGTTTGTGCAATAAATAACTATTAGTTGAGAACTCTCAAAATGGGAATCATTATGTAATTATATAATCATTTTTAGTTTAGTAGCAAAAAAATTATCCCTTATTTTACTTACTGTATTTGCAAGAAGGTGACATCAGCTCTACTAACCCAGTCCAAAGTACTTTGAATATTGTAGCTGGTATCCTCAATATCTGGCAACTTAACTAGCCGAGCGATTGCTTGAAAAGCTCGAGAATTTTGAACAGAAAATACCAACAATACATTTTTTCCACACTAAAAATTTTAAAAACATACAGAATAAGAAAAACAAAATAATAATGAGTAAAAATACCTCAAATATAGCCTTCAATTTCTTTTCAATGTAGGGTGGAAAGACCCAAACTTTTTTGCCGATGGAAACATCAACTGAATTAACACTTCCTGTTTTTATTACACAATAGACAGTCCATTCCGGATTAGTAACATGATGCATCCAAAGAGCTTCATAAGTAGGTTCTACAGCACAAGCTTCATCTAAATTAGCTGTCCCACCATTATATCTTCTCAAATCATCATTTTCATGTCTTGGCAATTCCAACAAGTCTAATTTTGATTCATATTGTTGCTTCAATACATTTTCCATATTAATTTCTTCGAATTGTTGAAGTAATTTTTGAATCTGAATATTACATTCAAAATTCTCAGTGGATGTACCATTTCGATGGTCTTCAATATTGGGAGATATAAGAATTTGAGGCACGTATTTATTATAGCAAGATGGATTTACTCGTTTGAAGGACAAAACTTGAGAATAATATTGTTCCTCTCTACGAGAAGGGTAGCGCATTTCATAATGATGCTTTTTAACTAATTCATCGTGGCTTCCACCATTACTACAATTCATAATTTTCGGTCTTTGACCAATTCCAATCGGTTGATGTAGTCCAGCTTGCTCATCTTCTAGCAAAAGTACAGTTGCAATGGTTTGCAAAAGAGCATTGTCGTGGAATGAGTACTGTCTGTGTGGATTCGCAATTTTTCTAGTAATCAGAAAATTAAGTTTGTTGCGAAGTCCTGCGATCATAGTAAGAAGATCCGCTGCACCTTGAAAAACAACCCAGTTATTACAAATTGAAGGCGAAGCTTCTTCGTCAGAATCAGTTTCTTCAGCTTCTTCAGCTTGAGTTTCAGTGTCAACGAATAACGCAACAGTTAATGCTGAAACACAAGTTACAGAACGAATGTTGTGGTGGGCATTGGAACGAGAAAGTTCTTCGTAGATTAACCAACTAGTAGGAATTTGTCTTATACTCTGAATATTTTCAGAGCTGTTGTTGTTACGTTCGTTGCCTCGAAGTGCCGACGAGATGTGCAGCGCTATTTTCTTTTCTTTCCTACGAAATAAAAATATATTTTCTGTTTATAAGCTGAAATAATAAACTTACTTTGTTCTAATTTTCATGGAGCACTTGTTAATGTAAGCAATATTTGGAAAGAATCCCACAGTTAAAACAGCTTTGATCATTGCCCAGTTGTTGGCGTTCTCATTAAGTTCTCGGATATCACCGGGCGGTCTGGTGTTAACAAATCCTGCGGCTCGCAGCTGAGCAAGCAATTGTGAACGAATCTTCACAACCATGTCCATGATTGGTGCACTCAAAAAGTTCTTGTTGCAGAAAAGACGTTCTTCTGATGCTAGACGAGCATCCTGTAAAAATAAAATAAATAATAATAAAATAATAAAAGTAAAAATAAAGTTTGAAACTTACCTGCCATGCTTGAAATGCTTTTAAAAGAATCATATGATCACTGAAAGTACTGATTGAAAATTGCTTCTTCAACTTCATGGCAAGATTTTTCTGATAGGGTGTATTTGGTAATACGAAGGGATCCCTGTAAAGTAATAAAAAGTCTTCAATAATTATTTTTTGTACTTTTATTATACCGCAGCTAAAAACAATTTAAACAAACAAACATTCGTATTGACAACCATGTTAACAAAGAAATATGTTTGATTCATTTCTCATTAACTTTGTTTAGGAAATAATTAAAATAAAGTATAAAATATCTGTTATTGATTTATCTTACCTGTAACTCAGGAAGGCAACAATGGTAAGAATAGGATCTATACATCTAAATATCACAGCATAGATGAGCATCTTGGCAAGACGGGGCTCTACGGGGAGATCCACCAAGTGTTGCCCCAGGATGGTAAGACTTTCGTCCTCATCTAGAGCTCCAATCTCTTGCAGATGTTTAATCGCATTTTTTACAGCCATTGATGATGGGGGTTCCAACGCTCGGCATAGAAAATCTGCAATTTTCGTATCACTTGGAGCCAACATTTTTGTTTGCAGACAAAGCTCCTAAAATAGAACAAATATGTCATTTATTGAATGAAAGTTGTTGATTTAATATTAAACAAAAAGAGATGTACGTACATGTAATGGCATACGGAGCATCTCAGGAGTAGCAAACAATTGCATAGATTCATATCGAGCCCTAGAAAATAAATGGAAACAATATCCACTTTGAGTACGTCCAGCTCTACCAGCTCTTTGTTTAGCAGCTGATTGAGATATCCAACAACACTGAAGACTGCAAATTCCAGTCAGCTATAACAATAATGGTCAATATTTATCCAATAATTAATCCTTAAATTATTGTTAAACCTACCGCATCATAAGTTTTTTCTTTGACTTTTCCAGAATCAATTACAAAGACTACATCGTCAATAGTGATACTAGTTTCAGCAATATTAGTGGATAGAATGATTTTTCTTTTTCCTTTCAAAGGATTGAACACTCTATGCTGATCACTGATTTGCATCATTCCGTGCAAAGTAAAAACTTCGAAAGGAATCACTCGGAATCTACTATCGCTCTGAATTTTGTCCCGTACGGTTATAATATCGTCATATCCAGCTAAGAAAACTAAAATGCTTCCAGGGCCATTTGAAGAATGGACGAAATACAATAAACTGTGCAACAAATCGTAATCGATGTTTTCGTCGCTTATAGTTCTATGATATACGTCTAGTTTAACTTTGCTTTCATCTTCTCCATACAAATTTAATGAGTTGGGAGTGTCATTAGTCATTGTGTACTGTTCGTACTCTTTTAAAATTTCGACGATATCAATATGTTGTTTAGCAAATGCCCAATCGCCTGCAGATAAATTTTCGTGACTAGATCGAAGTTTCACGTTAGCACCAAATCTCAGCAACTGTAAACAAAGATTTATGTTTCCATGCACAGCTGCAGCCATAAGTGCGGTGTAACCAAATTTCGAGTGCTGATAATTTATTGGGACATGATCATTTAAAATAAATTGCAAAAATAGGTTGAACGAATCTTCAGACCCTTTTTCAAAACATTCGTCAATACAGTCATCCAACTCTGCACATAAATCTGAGTTTGGCATATTAACTGGTTGCTCAGAAATATTAAATGGTCCATTACTTGGTATCACTTTTGGAAAAGTTGTTTTCATAGTCTTCATAGAATTAGATTCATACTGTAGCAAAGGTAGAATGTCGTCCAAATAATAGTTGTAAACATTGTACACTCTACCAGGTATGTGTATCATCGGTGCATTATTGAAATAATTTGTGAACGTCGTTACGTCAATTGTTGCAGACATTAAAATCAGGCGTAAGTGAGGATAGTTTACCAAACACTCTCGCAAACAAATTAACAAAAAATCTGAGAATCGGTCTCGTTCATGAATCTCATCAACAATGATGTGTGTATATGAACTCATGCAAGCATCACCATTCATTAAAGTACGCAGTAAAATGCCGTTCGTGCAATAAATGAGTGAAGTTTTAGGCCCAACACAGGATTCCAATCTAATATGATACCCAACAGTTTGTCCAGTGTTTTCTCCACGCTCTTTAGCAACTCTTTCAGCAACGGAAATTGCAGAAATTCTGCGTGGTTGTGTACAAATAATTCGACATTTTTCGTGAATAGATGCGTTGTAGTCGACAATAAACTGTGGAATTTGGGTAGTTTTTCCTGATCCTGTTTCACCCTTAACTATTATAACTTGATTTGATATAATATTTTCCATAATATATTCTCTCATTGACCATATTGGAAGACTCATTCGAAATCCAAGCAAATCATTATTTAAACCAAACAAAGGTAACTGAGGTATTCCGTATGTCAACTGTCCCATGTTAGTATCTGCATTTTCGGAATTTTTAAAACGGGATTGTAATTGATTCACATCTGTTTTGTCTTTGTTTATTGGGAATTTGCATAGAAATGATTGAATTTGCTGTTTACTCTCTTTACATATAACGATAGATGCTATATCTCTATTTGTTTTATCTTTAGGTTTCGAAATTGTTATTTTACGATTTGGTTCTTTGCCATGGGATTTAGAACTTAAGCCATAATTTTTAATGTAGTTATGAATCCAAGCACGCTCAACGTTGGAAAAAGTACTTGGAAATTCATAAGCAGTCATATCTTCATGCATTACAAAGTTACGCAGTATTGCTTCTGTTTTTATACGAAACTCTTCCGAAACTATTACATTTGAGTTCCTATTTCGGCGAGAAGTCATGATTTTTTTTACCAACTAAAATAATACATGCACATTAATAAAACGGCAAATAATTATTCAACATATTCTTAAAAACCAAATTTTAACTTGAACCTCAAATATTTGTTTACATTTTGAGAAATTCGCGGGTAACGAAAAAAATCATAAAAAATAGCAAAACATACCACTATTTAAATGTTGATCGTTTCTTGAAATTCAAATCACGCAGTTGATACAATGTATTACAACACAAATCTAAACATGCAGCAAAGTAATCCTTTTTAACGTATTTAACTGACTACGCCATTACCACCTTATCGCTAACCAGTTTGGTTTCTGTCGTCGTTATGTTCGGCATGATGCTTCCTACTTCCTACTTTTTGTGCTCTTCCCCCACTACCACATACAACATGAACTTAGTTCTTGACATTATTTATAACAATAAAAACCCTACCTAGCTATTCTTTTTGTTTATATTCTATTTTTGAGATAAATTATATATATTTTTAAATCCAAATATAACAGATTATTTAAAATTTTAATCAAATAATAGTGATTTGATTTTGTAATATTTTAAATATTCTTTTAGTAATTTTTATGTCACTTAACTTTTATCTGTAGCTTTCTTCATCCGTGTCTGGGGAGCACGGGAACGATTTTCGACACAAATAGTTTTTCCATCATTTTAAAAAGCCAAAATTATATAATACATTAAAAAACTATTAAATAATTCCAATAATTACAATGGCTACATCACAGTTATCTATGATGGTAAGTATATAAATATATGGAAATTGGTTATTGAAGGTTACATAATATGAACATATACCATAATTTTACTTAACTAGATCCGAAGCTTTAGCACAACTGGAATTGCTTCCCAGTTGGCAAAAACACCTCTGCAGGTGTTCGGTTTAGAGGGTCGTTATGCCACCGCCCTGTATTCAGCAGCCACCAAACTGAAGCAACTTGATACCGTCGAGAAGGATCTTCTCAAATTTCAGTCTGAAATGAAAACTGATGCTAATTTAGCAGAATTCATTAAAAACCCAACATACAAACGTAAAGTTAAATCTGAAGCTATGAAAGCTATCGGCACAAAAACTTTGTCACCTGCTACAACCAATCTTTTGGTACTTTTGGCTGACAACGGCAGGCTGAAGAGATTGGACAATATCATCAATGTATTTAAAATGATTATGGCTGCGCATCGTGGAGAAGTAAATATGCAAATAATATTAATTAATCATGAATGCTATTAAAATTCATTTTAGGTTTCTTGCGAAGTTATCACTGCCAAGGAAATGGATGCTGCTACGCGCAAACAACTAGAAGATACACTAAAGAAGTTCGTCAAAGGCAAGGAAACCATCTTGCTTACCACGAAGGTTGATCCTTCCTTAATCGGAGGCATGATTGTCAGTATTGGTGATAAATATGTTGACATGAGCGTTGCCAGCAAAATTAAGAAGTATACAGAAATTATCAGTACATCTGTTTAAATTTCATGTTTAATACCCACTACATTCTGTTTGTAGAAAATGTTCATAGTTAATTAATAAATTTATAACAGCTATTACGTTCTTCATTTTTACCTAAACCAGAAAGGATTTCTGAATTTTAAAAATGCTACCATTCCAGTACAAAATTCTGCTATTTATAATTATAATAATGTTTTACACTTAACAATTGTTATACGTAAATTTATTTAAACTCAAAAATATGTGTATTGTTCTATTAGATTGTGTTCAATTGTCGGTGAAGAATAAATTAATATAAATATCTGAACATCATGTCACGGTAGCAACAAGATGACAAATTGACACGAGTAAAACAAAACAATCTCCGTTACCAATTAACAGTATACTTGAACTTATTACTTCAGTATACATGTTATTAGAAATATAGAAACAATAAAATAAAATCAGAATTATATTAAACCGTTGGCTCGATCGTTTCTCCTCCACGAATCTGACCCCAACCAATCAACCTAAAATACAAAACAAATTAATCATATACTAAATATTTTATTTTTTGTCTTTCTTACCGCCAATGTTTTTCAACACGACGACTGAGAGCAATTTTCTCTCCAATTTCAGTACAGACTGGATTAGTCAGAGATATTTTCACCAAGTCAGCTTTAGTGGCAACTACTCGACCCCCAGTACTAAGAGATCCAATGTTCACCAGTAAAACTTCATTCTTAGACAATTTCTGTACTTTGGCTGCCTTCTTGTCTCCTTCAGTACGCACTCCAAGCAAACGTTTTAACAAGTAGTAACTCACCTAAAAAAAGATTTAGTAACAATTTAAATTACATCGACTTTAATAGGAAACTAAAAAATATTTAATAAGAAATAATTACCTCAAGTTCGATGAAGATATTAGGCAGAGCACCAACAGCACCTAAAACTTGTCCAACCAAACGATCAGCTCTGCAAAGAGTAGGTTCAATCTTTGTTCCGACACCAATAAGACCTCCAGGCACAGCAAACTGCAGTTCATTCTGCTCAGTATACAATGATACAATCCTCGAGAAGATGGGGCGACAAGTTAGTTTCCCCTCAGCATCTTTCGATACCAACCCAGGTCTGACTTCGATTTCTTGTCCAACACGAAGCACACCTCTCAAAATACTTCCACCGGCAACGCCACCCTTCAAGTCGTTGACTTCGCAACCAGGTTTGTTAACGTCAAACGAACGAATAACAATCAATCTAGGCTCAGAAGTGAAGTCACGTAAAGGAACAGGTATCTTCTTTGTGATATATTCACACAATACTTCAATGTTGTATTTCAATTGGGCAGAAATGGGAATAATTGGTGCTCCTTCAGCAACTGTTCCTTGAACGAACTTGGCGATCTGTTCATGTTGTTCTTTTGCTTGTCCTTCTTTTACTAAATCAATCTTATTCTGAAGAATAAGAATGTGTTTCAACTTCATAATCTCGATAGCAGCAAGATGTTCACTAGTTTGCGGTTGAGGGCAGCTCTCATTTCCGGCGATCAGGAGTAAAGCGGCATCCATGACTGCGGCGCCGTTCAACATAGTGGCCATAAGAATGTCGTGACCAGGGCAGTCAACGAAACTAACATGACGAACCAACTGGAAGCGACCAGAGCAAGCCGGACGAAGACAAGGAAAGGAGTCGTCTTTGCTAGAACCGCCGGAAATGTAGCAGGCCGGACGAGGACATTTCAGATTATCGCATTTGTAGATTTTTGCGTTGGCATAGCCTGAAAGTAAAAAATACATACGTATATTATCAGTTTTAAAAGAAGAAAAAACTAAAAAAAATAATATTAATTATTTCTAGGAACAAATATTAATGAACTAAAATTAAACATGTTTGAATATAAAATTCTTTATGCATAACTAATTTCATATTTACCTTTTTTAATCATGTACAAGTACAACAAAAGATTGGTGGTAATAAACTACTGGACGATAAAATCGTGAAGGTAATATGCAACATTATCTAATCCAAAACATTCTACTACCATTGCATATTAAGATACTTATTTGTTATTCTCTACATTAAAGGAATGTGTGATAATTGATCATTATATAAATAAATATATTTCAAAGTACGATATATTCAATTGTACATTTCTTGTATAATTTTGTACAATATTAAAGTACAAATGTAATGAATATAAAATGCGGTAAAAGGGTCATATATCTTGAAGCACGTAGCTGCATGCAAAATCGAAGAAACTAAACAAAATTTATACTCAATAAAAAATTCTAATCTAGCATTATTAACAGTAAAATGCCCTAAATCTAAGTTAAAATAATAAAATAATACTATGATAATTATTAAAAACATGGATATGGATGAGATTACTTCAAATTGATTCATTTGTAACTAATTATCATTTTATTCGTAAATTATGTAACTATATAAGACCTTAAAATAAACTTAACAAATAAAAATAATTGAACAATGGCAGTATAATATAACCGACAATTATATTTAGGCACACATGAATTTTGTTTCTATAAAAACTATTAATCTTTGAATAAAACGTATATCAGAAACCCGTAAAAGTACACATACATTTAGAGCTCCCATTTGAAAACATCCCCTAAAAAAACTTATAATAATCAATTCAATATCTAATATAATCGTTTAAATATAAAATATAATCGATATAATTATGGTTCCATTACTAAACCACGTAGCAAATTAAAAAAAAATTACATCAGCTCATACATTGAACAATTTAAAACAGATTAAGTTATCTCCTTATTTTTACTATAAAATTCATTGCATATAAAAATATTAGATTATTAAAAATTTTAATTTGTTCAATAAATAATAAACAAGTCTTTTAAAACAAATATCTGCGACAAGTTTTAGTGCCACACTTGCAGTATGGACGATTAGGAAGCTCAGAATCTTCACTATTTGGAAGTGCCAATCTACTTCTTGACGGTGTTTCCGGCGATACTACTTCATCGTCAGGCTTAATGCCATCCACTTGACACATATAATCAAAAGTAATTTCTTCTCCTCTTAAGATCTCTCTAGTTGCAAAAAGGGCAAGTCTAGGTAAATTAGGATCCAAACAGTTCACCCAAACCGCCCAAACCCCTAAATTAGGATTACAAGAATGATTAATAAAATGAGATGCGTTTCCATACGTAGCAGCATCAACAGTATAAGGGAAATCATTGGTATTAAAATCGAGATCAAATAGATAAGTGCGACCTTCAGCGTCATAGCCTCTCCCTCTACGCTCGGCTTCCTCGAAGGAGATAACTTCACCGACGTATTCACATACAAATTCTCCGGGGTGAATTCTTCGTTTAGTACGAACACCCCAACCGCGTCCATCATTAGTGCGAAAAATGCAAAGCGGCACACGGCGACCAAGTTGAACTACCCGATTGTTACAATTTTCCGAATTGCATTTACACCGGCGATTGCATTCATAAATAGGAGTACCTCTAGGAACATTAACTCGACGATGTTTTTTGTAAGCGTAAGAACTTTGTAATGAACAGCAACGTCTGCTATTTCCGTTGCATTTTTCACATTCACAACCGATTGGTGGATCATCTGGAATAAGTATTCCATCACCAGGAACATAATCGTTAATATATATGAAACCAGCTGGAGGATCTTCAAGATCTACTTCATTTTCGACGGTTAGTTCCGCTTCTTCAACAGCAGTTTTATTCATTTCTTCTTGCCATTGATTCAAAGCAACAAGTTGATGATCTCGACGTTCTAATAACATGTATAATATCATAGTACGTTTACCTCTTTCGCGCATACTTTCAGTTCTTTTTTCAGGAGGTCTTGCTGCTACTGCTAAGAGATCACGTTGCAATAAAGCTCTAGAAGGCAAGGCTGAAAAACCTCCTTTTGGCAGATATGACAAAAGTATTTTGACGGAAACTTCAGTGACTTCTAGCCACTTTTTAAGTCCTTCCATAACGGGCATAGCAAGACTCTCAGCAAGAAAATCCTCGAGAACTCGTTGGCAATGTGTGAGGTTTTCCAGAGGTTCCCAAGTGTTGCTTTCTTGGCTCCAGCCTTGCCATTTAACAAGGAACATCTGGCGTTTATTTCGAACTTCATGAGCAAGAATTCGTTCAACAATATATTCTCTTGTATACGTTTCACCCCCAGATGAGGTAATACTTCCCGTACTGGAGCGTCTGTGTTTATGTTCGTCTGAATATGGGCGCTTGATTGGTTTACGAACACACACAGCTGCCGATTCGGGCTGTGGCTTCGGCTGCGATTTTGGAAGAATAACCTTGCCATCTGGACCGAACTGCAGCCGCTCTGCAATTGATTGAGCATTTTAAAGTTATTATACATTAGTATGGCATCGATAAAGAAACGAGGCGGCCAAAACTAATGTTTTATTGATTAAAATACTCAATAAGTGACCACTTAATATATCGGCAAGTCAACGCAGCCGAAACCACAGCAGTCTTCATTGCGTTTTTAAAATTTCGCGCGCATTCAAACTGTCAAAACTACCGAACAAAAAGAGTACGGTATCGTCACTATACATAATGAATTACTAATCCTAAACTGTAGAATTTAAATACTTGTCAAGCCGCTCGAATTTACACTATTATTTTTAAATACAATATTGTACTTACCAAGTTTAATGGTGATATTTCGTTCCAATTCATTTTTAAATCGTACAGTTTGCACACCAGATATTGCTTTTACTACTGTTGATTTACCATGAGCTACATGGCCAATAGTTCCAATATTTATAGTTGCTTGTCTACTAATTACTTCAGGCGATAACGGTGTTAAAGCAGATACATCCTACAATATAATAAAAATTATTAGATAATTAATTATTAACATATACATCATTTTTGTATTATTCTTAATAATGAAACGGTCACATCTGTCCGTTACACATGCAATTCAATATCATAGGTTAAAACAACCAAAATTAAAATTAACACTATGAACAGTACAATTCAATAACCCAAAAAGTTTAGATATGTAATAACTATAAAACATAATATAAGAAAACGTACAAGTTTAGATAAATCCTGCTTATGTAAATTTGGTTGTCCTGAAGTAACAACGCCGCTCTCGTTCGACGCCATGATGTTACATTACTATTAACTCTGTTACTAGCGCCCGCGCCTTTCTCACTCAACACTCTGAATACCATTTCCGTCTCCGGAGGATTACAGATAATCGAAATCTGCTTACGAAGTCAATTTGACCATGTGAAATTAGTTGTTATTCGGAAATTATAACAATAAAATGAAGGAATAATAAAACATTATTTCATTAAAATCCAATAAAAATAATCGAATCAAGTAAAATTAATTTGTAATTAATTGTTACATTTTTGTTTGTTCTACATCATACCAATAAATTCAATTACATCATAGGCATCGAAAAAGCAATAATAAAAAACTGGTGTAATATTTTTGAACGGAAAGAGAGCAAGACATATACAAATGCATAAAATAGAGAAAGACAATATATTTTGACACTAAAATCTACGTGAAGTTTGAAACAAATATGTTGGATTCTAAATTTTAATGATATTTGAAATCCCAACTGTCATATGTTTTGTGAAAAACGAGGCAGCTTCGTAAATCTAATCAAGAATGTACTTTGACGTTAAAAGGCATTAACAGATAATAGTGATATTTTGCAATAAAAAAATTTATCAGTTCTTTTAGAATAACCGGCAATAATTTTTCAAAATGTCAACACTTAAGGTAAATACTAATAAATATTGGTGCAATTATAATTGACATTTTAACATTATAGCCATCCGAAAACAAACGTGAAGAATTTCGCAAATACTTAGAGCGTACTGGGGTTATGGATGCACTTACAAAAGTGCTTGTTTCTTTATATGAAGAACCCGACAAGCCTGAAGACGCTTTAGAGTAAATATTTTGAATGTATTATATTTATAATTTACTAAATTTTCTATATTTTATAGATACATAAGAAACAAGTTATGCGTCCAACCAGAGGGTGATAGCATGGAATCGTTAAAAATTAAATTGGAAGAAGCTAATCAGAAGATAACTGAATTAGAAAAAGAAAATTCTGAACTAAAGGGCGAATCACCTCGAACCGAAGGAGAAGAGGCTTAATAAAATTTGTTGCTAAATTAATATTTGTTATTAATATATTTTTGTATAGTATTATCTTCGTACTTATAAAGTATCAATGTTCAAAAGTTTCTATTATGTAAATGCAGAATTTGCTGCACATAGGTGTGTCAACTTTCACAATGTGTGCAATTAAATTTGTTGTGCAGATGTTAGCTGTTTATTTATAATAAATATGAAATTTATAAATACATTTCACTTTTTTTTTCAAACTAAAATATTCTGTGGTTATGCGTTAAGATGATATTATAGAAAAGAAAATAACAATTGTTACGAAACAAAAAAAAATAACACAAGCAATTACGAGACAAACAAATCATTAAGAGGATTTAGCGGCTTTTCTTCGCTTTACATCCCAGTTAAATACACGAGCCATGTTCACTTCCGTAGTAGTAAATTGATCTCTAAAACAAAACAAAATTATTTTAAATATATTATTATTCATTATACGATTTCTAACTGATTTTTACTAATAAATAGTTACAAGTTTAAACCATTACCGAAGAAAATCTAAATCGTGTTCAACATAACCCAAGTTCCTTGTAGCGGCTGCAATGTTTGATGTTAACAATTTCTCTGCATCAGACAACGTATACTCCAGCATACAATTAGCCCCGAGCCACAAACAAACTGTCTGAGTAGGAGGTACAACAGCTTTAATATACACTTGGTCGCTAAGCAAAAATTCAGTTTCCATTTCTTCTTTCTGGGTTTGTAACTTTCGTATCATGTTTAGAGATCTAGACAAATCAGGAATTTGAGATCGCAACCTCCTCCTCTTTGACACCAAGTTGTATTCCATAAATTTGTATTTCGAATGCTGCTCATCTAAACGCCGAAGAACTTTATCAACGTTTCCGATATTTTCGGGTTGGGTCATGAATGCATCAACATCATCCTAAAAATCACGAAGAAATTATAAATTTATAGAAAAATTTCATCGAAAAGGCTTATTTTGTTCATGATATGATATTAAAAATTCATGTTTTATATATAAATTGTAGCACATGCACATACAAGGCGAAATAGAAAATTGAAATTTACTCACGACAAATATTGCTTCTGGTATTTTCGCATAAGATTTTTGGTTTTCGTCTAATTTCATATCACCTTCCATTGCAATCTTTTTGTGTTTTTCTTGCTAAATTATTGAATCAACCTCGAAATTTACGGAATGAATTCCGTCTTTATTTAGTGACTAAGTAATCTAGGAACATTCTATTCTCTGTTTGTTTCAAATATTTGGTGAAAAAAGAAAATCCCTAAAATCTGACATTGTCAAGTCTGCCAATCAAATTGATAACAATACGGTAATTGTAATCCTTGCATTTGATGGATAAATTATACCGGTAACTTAGATATAAATATTTTTATCATGATAGCCATGGCAAGATGAGTAGAAAAGAATTAGCAACATACTGTACTATATAAATTATAGAAATAACTATGGCTGCAATGTTGAAGGTGTGTACTATTTATTTTTTTGATGATATGCAAAAATTAATTCTTGGTTTATGCTAGGAAAAAGGACAGTTGTTCTTTGAAGACAAATGGCCATCTATGCGACCCATAGTCTTAAAATTACTGCAACAAGAACCAGTTTCTCAGGCAGAATGGCAAGACTTATTCTACGCTGTACATTTAGTTTGTTTGTGGGATGAAAAAGGACCTATCAAAATAAGAGATGCGTTACAATATGACATAGTAGTATTTATTAAAGAGGCTCAGGCTCGGGTATTAGCTCAAAGAGAAGAGCAAGCTCTTTTAAAAGCGTATATAGCCGAATGGAGAAAGTTTTTCACACAGTGCAACTATTTACCAACGCCATTTCGTCAGTTAGAAACTTCATTACAGGGCAAACCTTCAAGTGGAAGTAGCAGTAGCAGCGGAAGTACAGTTCAGGGATCTGCCAAGAAGGGTCAACTAGAAGAAAGCATTGTTCGAAAACTTATGCTTGACTCTTGGAATGAAAGCATTTTTTCTGATATTAAATATCGACTCCAAGAGTCAGCAATGAAGTTAGTACATGCTGAAAGAAATGGTGAAGCTTTTGATTCGCAGCTTGTGATTGGTGTTCGTGAGAGTTATGTGAATTTGTGTTCGAATTCGGACGATAAAATGCAAATATATCGCGATAATTTCGAAGCCGCGTATGTACAGGCCACGGAGAACTTTTATAGACTCAAAGCGCCTCAGTACCTTCAAGCTAATGGTGTACAAGCTTATATGCGATACGCGGACAACAAACTCAGAGAAGAGGAAGCTCGGGCCCAAAGATATCTAGAAGCTGGAAGCAATGCGGTGATTCAATGTTGCGTTAAAGTTTTAGTTGGCAACCCACTTTCAGTTTTGTTAGCAGAATGCGCTCCACTGATTAAAGCGGGGGAAACGGAACGTCTTCAACTAATGTTTCGTTTATTGGAACGAGTTCCTGATGGTGTAGTTCCAATGTTAAAAGAACTTGAGGCGCATATTGTAAGTGCTGGCTTAGCTGATATGGTTGCAGCTGCTGATATTATTACTCAAGATTCAGAAAAATATGTAGAAAGACTTCTAGAATTATTCAGGAAATTTAGCGATCTAGTTCATAAAGCATTCTTAGACGATCCTAGATTTTTAACAGCTCGGGACAAAGCATTCAAAGCAGTTGTGAACGACACACAAGTTTTCTCACTCGAATTATCATCCGGTCGTGGTCCTGGGGCTAAAACCGTTGCTCCGGAAAGTAAATGTCCGGAATTATTAGCTAATTATTGCGATATGCTTCTCAGGCGAACTCCGTTGAGCAAACGTCTTACTACCGAGGAAATTGAATCTCGATTACGTGATGTTTTATTGGTCTTAAAGTACGTCAGTAATAAAGATGTTTTTATGCGATATCATAAAGCTCATCTTACTAGAAGGCTGATTCTGGATGCTAGTGCCGATAGCGAGAAAGAAGAGGATATGGTGGAATGGTTACGAGAAGTTGGTATGCCAGCTGATTACGTAAATAAACTAGCTAGAATGTTTCAAGATATTAAAGTCAGTGAAGATCTGAATACCAATTTCAGAATGTCGACGACAAGACATGACGCTATTAATATTAAAATTCTAAATGCTGGTGCTTGGGCAAGAGGTTCTGAACGAGTTAGCGTCAGTCTTCCTGTAGAATTAGAAGATTATATCCCAGAAGTTGAAGAATTTTACAAGAAGAAACACTCTGGAAGAAAGTTGCAGTGGTACCACCACATGAGTAATGGAACAATCACATTTACTAACAATGTAGGACGATTTGATCTCGACGTAACCACATTTCAAATGGCAGTACTCTTTGCATGGAATCAGAGACCGCAGGAGCGAATTAGTTATGAAAATCTCAGATTGGCAACAGAATTACCGGATGGAGAGTTGAGGAGGACACTGTGGTCACTTGTAGCATTTCCGAAACTCAAGAGACAGCTATTATTACATCAGTCAGTTGCTACAGCTCCTAAAGATTTTGCAGAAAATACGGTGTTTTGGATCAACCAGGAATTTGCGCTTATCAAAAATGGGAAACCTCAACGAAGAGGAAAGGTAAGAATACTGTCACTGTTCAAAAAAATTATCTTAAGTTAAATTTTATCTAAATTTATCGTGAAGTTTTTATAAATTCGTAGTTTCCTGTTTTAGCACAAGATAAAAATTTTTGGCCCTGAACTATATTAAATGTTATTGATTAGATACAATATTTCATAATCAAACTTTTTTAGCGCAACAAAAAGTAAAAAAAATGTTTATTTTTCTAGGTAAATCTGATTGGTAGACTTCAACTAAGTACAGAACGTTCTCAAATGGAGGACAACCAATCAATTGTCCAATTGAGAATTCTCCGAACCCAAGAAGCAATTATCAAGATTCTGAAGATGCGGAAACGTCTAGGAAACGCCGCTTTGCAGGCAGAGTTGGTGGACATCCTCAAGAACATGTTCCTGCCATCAAAGAAGATGATCAAAGAACAACTCGAGTGGCTCATAGAACATAAATATATGCGTCGAGATGACGACGACATCAACACATTCATATACATGGCGTGAGATAAAAGAGAAGATAAATGTACCATCAAATTTTCACTAACTGCCTTGAGCTTTCTACCCAACCCTGAATTTTTCATCTTCAAGAGAAAGAAAGGACAGAACGGTTTTTATCTGTGGGACAGTTTTTCTTTATTTAAAAATGCACAAATTACAACAACTATTACAATTTATTATTATTGAGCGTAAAGCTACAAAAAATTAAGAATGAAAAGAAAAAGAATTCCACAGATGTATATTAAAAATAATAATAAGACTGCGAGGAATGAATTTGTAAAACAATTGGATCTCTATTGAAGCACAGCTTTCTAGAGAAAATTTGTAGATAATCATAATCAATCATCATGTGGATTGCACTCAAGTGAGTTGACTCAAGAAATTTATTTGAGGTTTTAAATAATTATGTTGCAAGAATAAGGCCGAACTACAAAGAAGTCATGTATAATGATTAAATAAAATGATGTAAAATGTAAAAATATTTGAGTTTTTAACAATTTTAAATAAAAATTATATCCAAAACATTAACTATCATCATATCTTTCCATTTTAAAATAAGCTATGATAAAGAAAATTATTCTTTATTTAAAATCGAAGTTAAAATATCAAGATATTGACAGTCCCATAACAAATTAAACAATAAAATATATGTAGTTGGTTATATTTTAGTTTATACTATCAAAATTTAATTATAAATTTATAATTCAAATAATATTGTAAATATATTTTAAATAAATACTGCCTTACATTTAAGTGTATAATCGCTAGCAAAACAATACAATACCTGACTGATAAGAATTTAAAATTCTAGAATAAACTCACATTGTAGGCAACCCTAATAAATTGGACTCGAAAATAATGCGATTAACAAAAAAAAAATGGAGAATTCGCACTATGAAAAAGAAAATGAAATAAATAAACTTTGCTAATTTATGCAGTAAACTGAAGACTTTTATGTGAAAAAGGCCCCGAAACCGAAAGCCCGCTTCATAGCATCCCAGTAGTAGCGCTCCCAGTTGCCCCGGGTCACGTCGGCCTCTGCGGAAGGCACGCCAGTTTGAGTTAAGTTCACTTCCGTGTGGTCACTCTGCCACAAAAAAATAAAAACATAACATTAAATTTGGCTGTTTCAAATACCAACAAATTAATAATATTTTTTACATATTAAGACCTTTTCTGTTTGTTAATTTAAGAGTTACAATATATCACATACAAATTATTTTATAAATATCACAGAAAATAACACCGAAACTGCAACTCTGATCTCATTGTAAAGACTGGACATTTACAAATGTACCTTTTCATCAATATTAATGGTAACAGTAGAATAATGTCCTTCCGGCCACTGTTTGTATCTCCATTTCTGTACAATTTTCTTTCCAGGCTCCAACTCCATAAAAGTACCGGTAATATTTCCACCAAACATTGAAAACTGTCCTCCTTTCTCAGAATTGAGTTTAACATGGCCCTGTGTAAAAGCAGTTACCATTTCAACCCTAGTCATCGCATCATAAAATTCTTGGGCTCGGCACTGGAATTTCTGGCTAAGCGTTAGCGTTGTGGTGTCTATCCGAACACCAGATTTTTTATTTGTTGATTCAATGGGAGCCATGCTGACTTTTTTGTTAAAGCCACTAGTTAAATTGGTCATATTGTCAAGTTTGACTTCGTCTTTCTTTGGAAGGATCATTCCTTTTGAGAATTCTTGTTGAAGACCACTGACATATTCGGAAAGTTTTTCTCGAATTTTTTCTTTACCTGTTCTGTGCATGACTTGTTTTATTATTTCGCCCTCTTCATCATTATCTTTCAACTTAATTGCTACCTACAAGAATTAAATTAATGTTAATTAAATATATAAAACAGTTAAACAGAAAATTTTACTCACATCTACTTCAGAAATATCATTTTCTTCAGATAAGTTAGGAATAGTTACTTTTCCAGTATGTGATGCTCCAGTTCCACCTATTAACTGACCCTTCCATTTTAAAACTATATTCCATTCATAGAAGAAAATTAGCTTTCCTTTTCTATTGTTCGCAGAGGCTTCTCCTTCACATTTATCTATTTCTGTTATTTCAATTTTTGCTACATCGGAGTTTATTTCAAAATTTTGAAAGAGTTCCTTAATTCTTTCTTGAGACCAAGGAGTTGCATTTCGTTCTGTCCAATGCCAGTTATTTACATTTGTGGCATCAGGTCTTTCTTCAACAATCCATCGTGGATCTCCCTCACCCCACTTAGCCATGGTGTTTCAAGTCTCTAGAAAGTTTGGTTATATATATTTTAATTATTAAATAATTATAAATGAAACTTATTTATACTTCATACACATAGTAAACTAAGCTATTTTAACGAAACATGAATAATATTAATATTATTACTTAACTGTCATTAAAAATAAATATAATCATTTACCTTCAATTCAATCACAGAAATTTCAGAAAGAACTATAAATATCACTATATAGAATATGGCAAGTCACTTTTAATTAATTAAATATTTATATGAAATACACAAATTATTCCTGAACTAATGTGCAAAAAAATACTTGTGAAATGGAATTTTCTAGCACGTGTCTTATATTAGCTACGTATATCAAGTTATTGTCTTATCGTTTAATAAACTGTTGATCTTTACAAAGACTATTAAAAAAATATATTTATTTTATTTAGTTTTCGAGAAGACTTCATTAACTATTTAATATTTTTATACTACCAGAAAATTTATTTTTTTGAATCAAAGGACATGATTATAAGAGCACCATAATTGATTTTTTTTTAAACCTACACGAATTTATTAATATGGTGTAAATATAAAAGAACTTGTTCCTGGCAGTTCAAGACTTGAGCAATAAATGCTTGAATTTGGTTTGATATCTCTTACGACAGATGGCAATACGAGAACGAAGTAGTTCCGAGGCGTGTCTCGGAAGTGCTATGGAGGCTGGGCGCGCAAGATGAAAATCGATGCGAGGGTGGACGGGGTGCGCAACCCGGGGCTGCGCGCATCTCGCTGGCAGCTGGACCAGGCGCCAAACCCTGGCAGTGAACGCCTATGGACGTCGCACGGTCAAGCACAGCCAAGCCTGAGCTGTAGCTAGCGCGCTGCTAGGAAAAAGAAATAGAATTGGTGTAGTCTGTAAATAGTATTGTATTGAAAAAGTGAAGTGAAGTGTAAAATACGAATGTGCAAGTAATAAAGTTTATTGTTCGAGGTCTCGGTTGTGATCAGTGATCACGAACGATGACGGTGACGGTACTGGGTGGTAGTGTCGGTGTCAATAGCGGCGGTGGTGGCTAGAGACGCGCGCGATGATCGAGGTGGTGGTGGCGGCGGAGGCGTGCTGGGCGGTCGTGGTGGCGGTGGCGGACGGCAGAATGACGACAAGATGAACCTGACGACGGCGACGCTGATGAACGAGACGGCAGGCACGGCCTCTGGGCCGGTGCACGAGCCCAACTACACGATCCCGCAGATGGTGCTGATCGGCACGTTCGCGGCGATACTCAGCGTCATGACCGTCGTGGGCAACATCATGGTGATGATCTCGTTCAAGATCGACAAGCAGCTGCAGACGATCAGTAACTACTTTCTGTTTTCGCTGGCCGTAGCCGACTTTGCCATCGGACTCATCTCCATGCCGCTGTTCACCGTGTCGACGTTATTAGGCTATTGGCCGCTGGGGCCTCACATCTGCGACACGTGGTTAGCCCTCGACTATTTAGCCAGCAACGCGTCCGTGCTAAACCTGCTCATCATCTCGTTCGACCGCTACTTCAGTGTGACGCGCCCGCTCACATACCGCGTCAAGCGCACTACCAACAAGGCGGCCATCATGATCGGCTGCGCCTGGGGTATCTCACTGCTGCTGTGGCCGCCATGGATTTACAGCTGGCCCTATATCGAGGGTGAGCGCACCGTGCCCGACGAGGAGTGCTACATTCAGTTCATTGAGACGAACCACTACATCACGTTCGGTACGGCTATTGCCGCCTTCTACGTGCCCGTCACCGTCATGTGCTTCCTGTACTGGCGCATCTGGCGCACCACCAAGAAGCGGCAGAAAGATTTGCCGAATCTACAGGCCGGTAAAAAGGACAGCTCGAAGCGCTCCAATTCCAGTGACGAAGCGAACAATACGCACTCGGCGCAATGTGCATCTGTAGTAGTGGGCGTAGGAGACGGTAGCGACACGGAAATAGGTTGGCGAGTTCGGCCGCGATCCGAGTCCAGTACAGGGGCAGCAGACACGGACAGTGTGTACCTGCCACCAGGTGGAGCCGGCACTGCAGCGTCTGATACGGCATCACACCGGAGCGCGCGGGCTGTACCCACTGGGTATGTGGGACGAGTACGTGCGTGGTGCGTGGCGTGGTGGCACTCGGGCCGCGAAGACTCCGATACGGAGGAGGACACACCAAGCGAACAGAACCTGGGATACGCGACGCCCGTGTCGGTGGAAACGCCGTTGCAAAGTTCGGTATCGCGATGTACATCGCTCAATGTAATCCGTGATCCGTATGCCCAGCAGCCGCCCGTCGTCAACGTGAACGTAACGCCAACAAGGCTCGCGGCAAGTGGAGCACGAGATTCGCGCTCGCTTCCAGCCAGTACGCGACTCGGTCCACGTTCCTGCTCCAGCGATAGCGTGTATACTATCCTGATCCGGCTGCCTGCAGAACCGCCGCCGGCCGGCGACCAGCAGCCCTCCATCAAGATGATCCCGGCAGCCGGTCAGCACCTGCTGCACCCGCAGCATCCACAGCACGGCGGCCACGGTGACGAGCTGCTGCCCACTGCCAACCACCTTATGGTGCGTCGTCCGTCCGCCATTCCGGATATTCGCATTCCACTAAATGCCAAGATCATTCCCAAGCAATTAGCGGGTAAGGCAGGCGCCGTGTGCGGCCGGGGCGGGGCCACCGCGGCAGCACCTCACAAGAAGAAGAAGAAACCGCAGGAGAAGAAAGCAGATAAGAAGGCTGCCAAGACGTTGTCTGCGATCTTGTTAACATTTATTATCACTTGGACGCCGTACAACATCCTGGTGTTGCTGAAGCCGGTGACGGCGAATAGCGCACGCATCCCGCCACAGGTGTGGGATTTCTTCTACTATCTGTGCTACATCAACTCCACCATCAACCCGCTGTGCTACGCGCTGTGCAACGCCTCGTTTCGCCGTACTTACCTGCGGATCTTAAAGTGCAAGTGGCATAATCGCAACCGCGCTGCCATGAACCGTGGTTATTACAATTGATTGAATCTCACTCTATTGCTACTGTTTCTGGTAGCAAACCATGATGATATGATGTGTTTTGTTCTCTGTGTATATCTACTAATATTCCATAGCGGACGACATGTTTACGTAATAAGAATTCTATAATTCTGATGGTTGGTTACTCTACTCATCTAATCTGCTCGACGGATGTAGCATCATTCAAACACACACACACGCACAAAGTAATTACGTACATTTAATAATAAGTCTCAACGTGATGTGATGACACGAGGTTGTGTGTCCCGTGTCTCAATAATAATAATAATAAATAACGGTGTACTAGTCTCCTATTTCCCTGTCGCGACATTTTCCAATATAACATGCATTTGTGTGTGTTGTAACTCGTACCTGTAGGACAATATGTAGTAAGCGAGACGAGAGATGTGTGTCGTAAATATTAGGTCTGTGATCTTGTCAGCTACAAAACACTTGTATCCCAACCTTATCCTAACCTACAAATCGAATCTCTATCACCTACTACAAAAACAATCGATATGGTTTTGTAGACAAATTGAAAATGAAACAAAATCATAACGGTACTTAAAAATATATTCTTCTATGGAATTTTTGTCGTGGGATTTTTAATTTTAACATTTAATCGACATAATGGAGGAATTGAGAATCTAGTTTTCTACTGACTAATTTACAAGATGATTTATGCTCAAGTTATGTGCCAAATAACAGAGATCCAAGTGTTTTGTCGATGGCTGGAAATAAAACAGCAGTAAACCCCTACGTAACGTGTAACGTAAACGTATTAACAGCTAGTGTGTCTCTAGTCGCCTAGAGCCCAGGGTTGCAGCAGGAGGGCAGCAGCAGCGATCACGCGGCCGCAGCTAAACTTAAACTTAAGGTACCAGTTTGTAAAACGATGTTGAATAAATAAAATGTTGTTTTATATACTCATGTAATAAACGAGAAGTCATTATTATTAAAAACCCGGGGACTCGCCTTTCGCGTGCCCTACATAAAATAACAACACATTAAACGACACGCAGCTAAACAAAGCTATTGATTGACAACACATTGTCATTATCATCTAAAACTTGGTGTTTATGTACATAGTGGATCATAAAAACTTACCAATATTATTATGTAGAAATTATCACGCATTCATTAAATATACATTTGATTTCTTGTTGAGCAATTTTAATGATCAAAGTGAGCAAAATCTACGGTAGAAAATTTGTGCAACGTAACTTCAAATCAATAACACTGTAGATATATCTACTATTACGTAATTTCGTAATTAATTCGACCTGATGAATATTTTATGGTCCACAATGTATGTTTTATTGAGGGACAGGAGTTTGTTCTGTTTCTATTGGTTCTGATTTCACTTCCGGTTCTTGTGGTTCTTCCTCCTGTTCGGAGGTATCTTGCGGGTTTCGCATGGCGTACTTCCGCTTCGCGGACTGTGCGCGAAGTTGCAGGAATTGAAGGCGGCGATTTTCGGCTTCCTGTTGTTTTTCTTGTAGACCTTCAAGGGAAGCAGGAGCCTGCTGTTGCTGTTGTTCTTCTAAACGCTGAAGACGTTTTGGAGGATGTTTTTTGACGATGCTTTCGCCACCGTCTTCATCATCGAAAGGGATGTCGAAGGCCATAGATGGCGCTGCACAAATTGTGTGCTTTTTAAAAAAAGTGACAATTTTTTGTGCAACGAAAATATTTTTAATGAGAATTAATTATTAGAATCCTAGAGATATTTCATTTTTGGTATTACTAATGAAACATGTTTATTTTGTATTTTAAAATTAATATCAGTTCTATAATAATATAAATACTATATTAAATTAATATTAATTAAGCATAGTTAACTCGCTGTTCATTATTTGTTATAAGAAATTAATATGAATTGGATAATATGCTTAATTTTTTCAGTACAAATTGATGTACAATTATTTTTATTTAATTTAAACTAAATTTCATTACAATATTTCTAGTTTTTCATTAGTTCTGTCTTTAAAATTTATGAATTCAATGACAAAAATGATTTGTAAATTTCATTACTATACGTTAAACATATAAAAACTTCTAAATCATTTTCATTTCAATGTTTGTAAAACTTATAATTTCAATAATTTAACTTTTTTCTGTGAATATTTTTGTGGACATATTTAACAATATTCTAAACCACTCACGTATCGGTTGTTGAGGTTGTGGTGTAACAGGCCTGGTGGTGGACGCTTCCTCCGCTGTCTCTAGTGAAGTTGCTGTCTCCTCGGCCTCGGCCATCACCACCGTCACGCTCTTGGATCCGTTACAACCCATAGCGGCATTAACATTACATTACCTCAAACCACAACAGCACAGCGCCGCAACGTCGCTTGAGCTAGCCACTGTCCAGCGACGCCGCGAATGTCAGTATATAAGTGCCGCCGCCACCGACGCCGCCAACGCCGCCCCCAGCCAGGAAATCACACCTGACAGCGACGTCATGGAAAGAAATCAATTTCAGAAGTCGTTAGTGCGGACTCCGCGACCGCATATCGATTTCCCAGCTGATTCCATTCATGTCTTTCATCTGCGTCGCGTACATAATAACTGATCACTAACCGATTCTTCAAATCAACGCTAATTCGCGCTGAATGTTATAACCGTGAAAATTTAAATAGGCGGTTCTTTCAGAAGAATCGATTTTGCTTAATTGAAGTACGGTTCGAGAAAATCATATTTTACGAATTTGTTGATGACTAGTTCGAAAAATATATTAAAGAATTCAACAATTATTGCGGTATAAATATACAATAATTTATAACTATTCTGTGATAGCACGAACAGCAAGAAAGTGAAACCCGTATTTACTAAATATGTTTTCTTAAAATTTTGATATTTTATAATTTGGAAGACATATATTTTCAATCTGTTTTATAAAAACTTGGTACGCGTTACAAATAATCGTTCTTAAAATTTGTTAATTTTTGTAAAACAAATCTATTTTAAGTGCGATTTTTATGAACAGAATCGATTTTTGATCAAACATAGAAATTAAAACAATAAAAAAGATTTATAATTTATTTTATAAAATAATAGAAAAAACTAATATAAATTAAACATTTCTAAAACCGATTTAGTCATCTACACCATTATTAATACTATTTTAACTGTTTTCAATTATTGAAATTATTTGTTTTGCTTAGGATTAACTGAATGTTAACTGACTAATCAATTTTGAGAATCAATTTACCGTAAGTAAAGAGAAATATTATTTTATTATTCTATTTAAAAATAAAATTACTTATTCTAAAACATACTTAGCTTTTGAGTGAAAATAAAATTGTTACAATTTTTTGTAAGTAATACAAAAATATTCATAGCTAATAAAGAAGTGAATATTTTGCTGTTTTATGCAATAATCGAGATGATTTTGTTTTACTTTTGACATTTAACAAGAAATCAAAAGAAAGTTTTTTGGATTGTCAAACATTATTAGTAGAGATGGGCGAATATCAAATTTCTCGAATTCGAATATCGAATACGAATATTAATCAGATCTCGAATATTCGAATACTCCAAAAAGTTAATTTATTTATTATTAATAATTATTTAATTATGTCCTTTTCATTATTTGAATGAAATTGTTAAGATAAAATAAAATTAAAACAAAAAGTACAAACAAAAAATAAAAAGACGAAAACTTCAAATTTAAGGTGAAACGTACGGGCTGATGTTGGCGAAAAACAAATTTGAAATATGGTACGTCTTCATGGTTTTGAAACAAAATATCTTTGTTATTAATAACTTCAAAGTATTGTAATAGCTTTAAGTTTATGTACAAATGATAAAGGAAAACATAGTCACAAATTGAGGTCAACATATGGCGCGATATTCGAGGTATTCGAATGTTCGCTATACTGACGTTAATATTCGAAAATCTCGAATATCGAATAATGTCAATATTCGCGGCATTCGACTATTCGCGGATGATATTCGCCCATCTCTAATTATTAGAGTTACTCATTTTCATGTAAATAAACATTTGGTGTTTTCAGTGTTGAATTTCAGAATCATCAGAATAGATTAGATTTTATAACATAGCTTACTTAAATGTAATATGTTTGTCTTATCATATGTCTTAGACTTAGCTTGTAAAATCGTGATCGACAATCTTAACTTTGAAAATGTAAATAAACATGAAATAATCATAACTTGTCAGAGAATTAAGACATCGTGAGCCTTTACGTGTATAGCAGGCGTGTAAACTGGGTGGTGAATTCCAAGGCGCACGCAACGCCCATCGTTGAAGTCAGTGGCGTGCGTTACCGATCGATAGGCCGCCCCAGCTCTGGATGTAGCGTAGTTCAACGTTCCTCGACATAATGATGTTCATTTATTTATATTTTATACAACCCTTTTACTTTTAATCATTCATGTATTAAATCGGTTCGAATTTCACACAAAATGATATTTTATTGTATATTCTTGATGACATAAATAAACAATATAGTTTGTTATTTTATAATTTGTTACTCATTTATATAATAAATTTCAAAAACTATCATATTTTAAATTTAACTTTAGACTTCTTGTATTTGTTACAGTTTTACAAATTTCAATACTGAATATTTTTTATTTTGTGTATATTTACATACATATTGTATTTGTAATATTAAAAGAAAACACAATAATTTTGATAAATATAATTCTTGTAAATTTTTACAGCAGTATTTTCCGCTGTCAAACGTTTTAAAATTATTTTAGAGAAAAATTCTTTAAATAAAAATACATAATTTAAAATTGCATTCTTGATATTTTTCTTTAAAATAATTTAAAAACATTCGATAGCGAAAAATAAAGATAATTTGAAAATACACAGTATGAATAAATAAGAATAATATGTAATTTCTTCTATTACAAATTTTTAAGCATTATTTGTACATAAATAATTCTCATAATTCTAAATTTAACTTCAAATTTCTTAGCGCATTTCATGTTAGGAATGTTCTCATATCAAATAGTAAATGATGTATAATATTTTAGTATTTGAGAATGAGAATAGCTATAATTAATAAATTCTTATCTTGAAATTATTGTTTTTATTATAAGCTGAGCTCAACTGAAACAATAAAAAAGTAATTCTTAGGAAATATTTATGTACACAGTTAGATCATTGTATTTAAACGAAAAATACATGGAAAATTCATAATATAATTGTCTATATATGAAATTAAATAGCTATAATTATTCATAAGTTGTGTATTAAATACTAATGATTTATTTATCTAGATAAATTTGTAATATGAAATACAAAATCGAATGAATGCTATACAGATATATTTTCCACTCCATATTAAGCATTTTTACAAAAGACCGCCTAGAAAATGGACCACATTCTTAAGAGAATAAGTTAGATTGTAATTTTATATCTAGACGGAGTACAGATTGACAAAAAATAAAATTTCATTTACGTGTAATAAAAAATCATCACACTGCTTTATTATTTAATATTTAAGCGCTACGAAAAAGGTAACTTTGCCCTTGATGACAAGTTATGAATAAATACGAACATCTTCGTCCAGTGTTGGACTCAGTTCTGTTGTTTCCATGACGACATGTTTCAAACAATGTAGACTGTATCAGTAACATGCGAGAACGTCACATGTCACGAAATCGCAGTCAATTGTTAGAGGAGAGTATTATTTCGTTAGCTCAACTAATTTATCGTCTAACTTCGATTGTAATTTGTTGGAATTTCTAGAACTAATTATTCGATTCACGGTTAACTTTGCAGTTGAGAGACATTCAGTATTCATACGTTTCGGCAAAATTTACACTACATACTACAAGTATGAGCATATGTAGCGATAAGGTAGGTATTGGAATTTACTATTCTTTGAATTATCGTGATATAAAATTAGTTTGCTACTATAGTAATGAATCAGATTACATAATATTTTCTAGCCTGAATTGGAGGAAAATAATGATTATAATAAGTTTACACAAAGCTCTAGAATGAAACGAAATGTTTCACTATTTTCAGAAACTGTAATATCATAGAATGTCATAATCGATATCATTCAAATTCTGTTAATCACAATACAACACTCAACCTTATCAGTAACTTTGTTTTACACCAAATCTATATTATCTAATACAACATTAATCAATTTTTATTGTGTTTGTATATTTAATTGTGTAAATATCAAGATTTTTGAATAAGACAATTACTATTTTAACTAAAACTAAAATGACTGTTGTTATTAAAATTTTAAGTTCTGATTTGTCGTTATACTTTTTATTTTGACAATATCTCACTTATGTTTTAAACTACATTTAAAAATAAATATAGTTGATGATTCCGGACATTTTTATGTATATAAAATACGTTGCACTATGCTTCCTATAATTAATAGTAAAAATATCTTATTTATTAAAAAAATATAGTGTTAAAAATAAATGATATTTACAACAAATTTTAGTAATTCTACCTTCATTATCTATTATCTAGTATCAACTTCATCATTTTATATTTATTTTCATCAAATTCCCCGTAACTTTTACAGGAATTGTTCTTAAAATTCTCTTACGCACGTGATATTACCTTTTATTATATAATTAATTGTTAATCAACGATATTACTTAGAACTTTATATTTAATTATTAACGAATAGTTTCCAGTCAACACAAAATCCTCAAATGAATTATATTGTCCATAGTGTGACGACAATTGTCATTTACACTAATGATTTTAGCATATTTTATATAGATCTAATAAATTATAAAATATAAATAAATATCATCACACCTTTTGTCTATATTATTGTGTATGGCACTTAGCCGTAACAGATCCACAGGGATAATCCTATTAAATTAAAATTTATCGATTCCGAGAATCGAACTTGAGTTCTCAAATCCATAGTTAGACATATTTCAAATAAATATCATCATACCTTTTATCTATTACTGAGTATGGCACATAGCCGTAGCAGATCCACAGGAATAAACCTTTTAAATAAAAATTTATCGATTGCGGGAATGGAACTTGAGTTCTCAAATCCATAGTTCGACGTATTTCAAATAAATATCATCATACCTTTTATCTATTACTGAGTATGGCACATAGCCGTAGCAGATCCACAGGGATAACCCTATTAAATTAAAATTTATTGATTGCGGGAATCGAACTTGAGTTCTCAAATCCATAGTTCGACGTATTTCTACTAAAAACTTTATTAAATGCACCTAATTCTGTTTTTGTAAAAGATAAATGTTGTTCTGTAATAGTATCAAAGGATCCAGTATTATAATACAGAAATAAAACATTTATTAATAAGAAACGCACAAAACTTTCGACATGTGTGTAATATGAATATGCTCTATTTATGTAGCCGGTTTCTAATTTCGACTAAACTGATCACTAAAGAAACATGTTACCAGAAATAAACTAAACGTATATCAAACTCCAAGTAAATTACAAACCTAAGGCATTTTTGTGTCATATATTTACTATCAATAGTTTCTAAATCCAATTAAAGAGATGGAGAAATACATTTTTGAATAATTTTTATTTAAAATACTTTAGAAACGGCATACAGTGAAAAATATAAGAATATATTTTTAAAATCCTAGACATGGTATTTTCTTAAACATTTGGTGTCGTATATTTTTTGCTCTCTTA
The DNA here is from genome assembly GCA_947425015.1 of Pterostichus niger. Classification (NCBI taxonomy): domain Eukaryota; kingdom Metazoa; phylum Arthropoda; class Insecta; order Coleoptera; family Carabidae; genus Pterostichus; species Pterostichus niger. Next base: position 19,106,258 of record OX380340.1, read on the forward strand.
ATTATATGATAGAAAAATAATTCAAATAAAACTTAAAATAACTATATTTTCTTCCACTTTTATTTCAAGCATTTTTTTGCAAAGTAATTAAAAAACGTTTGATAATGATTATATATATATAAATAAAATAGAAATAGTTGCAATTATTAAATATGTTTTCTGAAAGCATTTTAAAGATAATTAAAATATTATAAAAGAAACTGATGAATCTAAATACTAGAATACACTATGGAATTTCGAATTATAAGTAATAATCTAAGTAAATATATTTACAACAAATTTAAATAATCGTTAAAAGATTGTAAAGATTAAGTTAAAGCATAAAAATAATGAAAGAAAAGAGTTAAGAATTGTATGTTGTGTAACCTGCTACTGCTGCTACTGTTTAACTGGCCAAGTGCCCGATGGTCAACAAGTATTCACATTATCCAAACCTTCTCTGCGAAGTCGGACAAAAATACGAGCACGGTGTTCGTGATTGATAAAAGCAGAAGTGACCGATTTTGGGACTTAACCACATCACTACGCTATGTACTACAGCAGAGTACATGCAAAGCGTATACGTTGTACGATGTCGATGTATACTCAACTGACGCTATTTATTTATAGAGCGCGCACTAAAAATATCGATGCATCAGCTCCCGCACTGCCTCACTTACATTCAAAAACTGGCCTTTTGGGATTTGGACAATTGTGAAGGAATTTGAAGAAGTGTTGGCGTGATTTCAACGGATTTGTTACAGAAATGGATTCTGGGTGTACAGGAAATATAAGTCTAGTGACGAATTTGAAGATTTCAATATTTAGATTTTGTTAGTATTTGAATACAGATTATAAATTTATCTATGTCTAAAATAGATGCTACAAACTTCAACTACAGTATTAGAGATTGGAACTAACTTTAATATAAATAAATAAATATATCATGTCATGCCTGTTATCATTATTGAGTGTGGGGACTCTACAGTAGCAGATCTTGGTATATAAGTAATATATTTTTCATCTGAAGTCTGGTTATTAATTGTCACATCACAGATACAGTTTGTCGACTATAAGAATCGAACTCGAGTGCTCAAAGCTGCAGACTGACTCGTTGATTATATTATAATTTATTATATTTATAAACATTAAAATTTATTATTATTATTATCTTGATTAAGACAGAATAGATGGGCCATGCACCAAAACGTCGTTTTAAATACATACATAATTAAATGAATTTTTTTATTATTATTTTTGGAGGTATTACATAGTTTGTTTTATTAGAAATAAATTAATAATTAAACATCGTTGATTATAAATTTACTTGTGCGATAGATATAGGAACTAAAAATAAAAATTGTTTTTAAGTTACATATAAAGTTGAATTCGCACAAAACGTTTTAAACTATATCAATTTTATTTAATCCAGAATTAATTATTTATCAATCTGAACCATATTTTTAAAACTAAATTGGCTATAAAAATATCTATATATATATGGGGTAGGTGGCCCAGTGGTATCGAGTCGGCATGTGGATCTTGAGAACCCTGGTTCGATCCCCACAGCCGACAAACAATTTTCACCAATTTAAAATCTACCCCTGTGACTCCCCCTCCACTAATATCTTTGGGGGCCGTGATTTGACGGCTGGTAACCGTATTTCACGCGAAAAAATATATGACTTACCGAAATCTGCTTAGGCAGAGTGCCACACCCAGTAATGGGTAAAAGGCGTGATGATATATTTATTTATTTTATTTTATAGGAAGAGTTTATTCTATTTAGGCGATTGGATCAATGTTATGTTTATTAGTTTTGTGAACTATAATTTATTTAACTATAATTTATTTCACATCAAGTATTTCCATTTTCATTCAAAAAGATTGCTTTTTTCTGATTACTCATAAAACGATTGAAATCATATACTCGTACTCCATTACTTCTGTCGTCACATTTACCTTGTTTGGTATTAAATCAATCAATATTTTAAATATGTAATATGTATCAAAGATCCAATAAATTGAAAAAAGATATTAATTGAATAGAAAGAAATATATTTTAAAATATAAATCAATTCAGTATTAATAAGTGGTAGTAATATAAAAGTAGATACTTAATTATGTTTATCGGTTTCAAGATATTAAACTTATGTTTACATGTACAAAAGTAGGCTGGTAAGTAAGTAATAACTGTATTCTGTACGGTAATATTACCATACTGACTTGTCAAAACAGTCAATGATTACGGAACGGAACTCAACAATAATACAAAGATTACTTCTTCTGCTTATCATAATATATTAATTGTAGAGTCTTTCAAATTTGAGATGACCACGTTATGACGTTTAAATAAAAAAATTATTAATAAATATGATACAAAACAGTTGTAACCATGGCGATAAATAAAAACATACAGACCACAGACTTACTTGATAACCTCCTAAAATGATGACAATGACGTTATCATAAAATAATTTCAAAAAATAATATTTATGAATGACGTTAACGTGTTTATATTCTAAAACCGGTAAACTATTGAACAAACCACGGATGTTATGAGTCATAACAGGCCTTAGATGTCTTAAAATCCTCGCTCGACGAGCTTGGATTTCAAACTGACATGATACTCATAACATTCCTAGGTATTTTAATAGCTATTCCTTTTTGATAAAATGATCATTTCAATTTTTATAAGTATATGTCAAATGTAAAACAACATTTTATATTCATATAAAATATAACACGAGTTTTCAAAATTATCGAATATATTGTGTTACCACGAAACGTATTATTTTGGAAAATCACAAGTGGATACAATATATTCTGATAAATTTGAACACCCGTGTTGTATTCGTTATGATTACATAACGAATATACGTTTATCTATATGTTGTAAACAAAGAAAATTATTAAGTATGATTGGTTGATTTTATTATGTGGTATGTAATAATAATTATATGCTTTATTATATTTTCTGGTATTTCAAAATAATGATGAATAAAAATCGTAACATTTACTTGTGTGTGATACATAAAATCTACAACTAATATTTTGTAAAATGAAAAATATATCACGTAATATTTTACCCATTTTTTAGAGTGGTAGCTAAATTAGCTTGCGATCATTATTATATAGTTTTTTCCTAATGTATGAATAATTTTTCTACCACTACAATACAGAATTAATTAATCAAATAATTTATTTGTAGGCAAAAAGTAAGGATGTTATATAATAAAACCAACCGGATATATTTCCTGAACTTTATTATTCTTCTAGAAAATTTATGTGAAATGAATCAACTAACAGTAAAGTAACCTAAGCAACATAGTTATCAATACAATGATGATAATAGTAGTTTATGTAACAAGTACATAATTTGGGTCTTTATTGGATGAGCCGAATTTTATGGCAGAGCGAGCGCAGCGAGCGAGGCTAATAAATAAGGCGAGTCTATAAAGTCCGATTATGTACGAGTTGCATACAACGTTTTATGTTCGACTGCATGGAGAATATTTTCTCTTAAAATATGATTATGTCAGTACCTATATTTAAAACATTTAATTGCATCTCAAAGTGTGCTTCGTTGTTATGCATTTGTTGCTTTATTTATCAAATTGTTAAAGTGAAAAAAGTGTTGAGATGGATGAAGACATTGAAGACGTTCCAAAAGAAATTAAAGCATGTAATGCAAGAGAATATCTAACAATTGTATGAAGACACATATAATACATACAGAAAATGGTGTTTAAATATTTCTTTTGAATTTTGTTTTAATGTGACATTGACAGCAGTCCTATTTTGCATTTTTATCGTACTAGTCCAATAAAGTACCCGATTATGGACAGTAAACAGTGTCATAACACAAGGTAATATGATGCAGTCGAACATAAATATTATTGTTCTACGATTGCTATGAAAAGTTGACAATTACGCTCTCATTTGTCATCGTAAAGTTGACGTTTTCTGTGCAACAATCGAAAAATATCTTTTTGCGAGTGTCCAATGACACCGCGCGAAAAAGACGTTAAATACGCGCGTTTCCAATGATATTAAATGCGAGCTTATTTCAATAGTTACCAGGAATACAAACTAAACAGAAACTTGTCTTATTGACAATTGACAGAACGAATTTATTTTCAGTACGCATATGTTTTTAATAATTTTAAGATGTAATCGTAGAATAAATTATGTGTGTATCACGAGCGTAAAGTGTCTTTGTTCCTCTTACACTATTGCAGCTCTCGCCTTCGGCTCGCGTTCAATTACCATGTTCGAGTAACAAAGAATCACCTTACGCTCTTAACACACAAATAACTATTTTTTCCATGAGTGATCTAAAAAAAATACACTGTGTACTAAGAAACGGCCTTATTCTCAGAGCGTGAAGTATATCTTTTCTGCCGTAGGACAAGAAATACTATTTTAATTTAGTTTTTCGTTTTCAGTATCTAGTAACCAGCACTATTTCTTTATCAGTAACATAAAGGTTTTTTTAATGAGAAATAAAATTGTAGGCATCGCAATCATAAAGTGCGTTTTTAACCCTGGCTTTGTGATTCGTGCTACAATTATCACAACGTAGACAAAAAACTGCCACTTTACAACTTTAATAAATAAATAACTGTTTTATTCGATTGTATCAAAAAGAGACGTTTTTTATCATTTTTGTAAGAAATAGTTATTTGTGTATTAAGAACGTAAAGTGATTCTTTGTTACTCGAACACGGTAATTGCAGCGCGAGCCGAAGAGGAAGAAAGACACTTTACGCTCGTAATACACACATAATTTTTTCTATGATTGCATCTTAAAATTAATAAAAAAACGTATACGTACTGAAAATAAATTTGTTCTGTCAACGGTCAATATGAAATAAGCGCGCATTTAATATCTTTTTCGCGCGTTGCCATTGGAAACGCGCGCATTTAACGTCTGTTTCGCGCGTTGCCATTGGAGACGCGCAAAAAAATATTTTTCGATTGTTCCACAGAAAACGTCATCTTTACGATGACAAATGAAAGCGTAATTGTCAACTTTTCATAGCAATTGTAGAAAAAGGTAATTATTTCAATCAAGTATTATTAAACAAGTTGCTAGATGATATTAATTTAACATCCGTAGAAGATAATTTCTTAAAATAATTTCTTTACAATCGAATACAAAATAATGTACGACATGCGGACGAAAGTGCTTTTCGTACTCTGCTACATTCGTTCGAAAATCGGCATTTATCATCCCTGTGTTGTATGTAGCTATTTTATTAACTCCTATTTCAATTATGAAAACACATACAGGAAATCGAGAGAAAATAAATCCTTGGATACTGTTGTCGAATGCAAATTTCTTATTGTTTAACTTTATTTGCAAAATGAACAATCTAAGAAAACCTCTACCAAAATATCAATATGAAGAAACAGTAAAACCTATAATTTAATACTTACTTTTCTATTTATAACTTATAACTGATTTGAAAGTAAGTAAGTATATGGGGTAGGTGGCTCAATAGTATCGAGTCGGCCTGTGGATTAGAGAACCCTGGTTCTATCCCCACAGCCGACAAAATATTTTCACCAATTTAAATCTACCCCTGTGACTCCCCCTCCACTAACATCTTTGAGAGCCGTGATTTGCCGAAGAAATATTTCACTTACCGATATCTGTTTCGGAAGAGTACCACCCCCAGTAATTGGTAAAAGGCGTGATAAATAAATATATTTACTTTTCTATTTATAACTTATAACTGTTTTGAAAGTAATATAATTCACAATTTAAATGACAGTTCATACAGAGAGACTGGTGGGAAATAAAGTTTGAAAATTATGTTACCTAAAGGACAATTTCGTCTGAATCTACAAAATATGTCAAATTTAAGCAATAATAATAAGTAACTTCTTTTCTTTTTTGTTTCATTTGAATTGTAAATAAATAAATAAATATAATATATGAATTGTAATTTGTTATAATATTTTTAAATCAATTATAAACATAAAAGTAACCAGCAAATTATCTATTATACAATTGTTTTATAATATATTTTCAACTAGACAGCGATTCTGAATCCTTTTCAATCCATGGCGTCACTATGAAGTATCATATATCTTTTGTAAATTGATAATATGAAACTTTTATTTTAAAGTAATACAGGGGACATATTAATTTAAAAAGTGAAATAATGATTTGTATTTAACTTCGTTATCGTGTATGAGTACAAGAATAACAAAGACACTTTATGTTTGGAATGTATATTTTCTACGATTTATGTTCTAATTAGCAAAACAAAAGAAAAAAATAATTTTTAAATAATTTCATTCTGTCAGTTTGAAATGTTTCTATTTTATTTGTATCCATTGTTACTCATGGTTTCCAAATAAATAAATAATTTATTCAGTTTATAACAAACATCATTAAACGAACGTAAAGTTCTTTGTCGCTTGTTTCCCAAAACAATATGTAACAATAGTTATTTGTGCAAACAAGTAATAATTGATTTTACGAAGATACAAATTAAAAATTACTTTGATAGTTTCAATATTAGGTTCAAAATGTTTAAATAACCTCCAAGAAGATAAATAACAATAGAGAAAAAAAGTACAAAGAAATAAATGAAATTGTAGTATTTTCTTTTCCACTTTTTTAACACAATTTCTAAAATTCTTAAACGATTTTTTGTTAAACTTTCATAATGAATATGCAAAATAGTTATTTGTGTGAATTAAGAGCAAAAAGTGATTCTTTATTATTAGTTAGGCGTGTAAGAGGAACAACGTCACTTTACGCTCGTGATACGCACACATTCTACGATTGCATCTTAAATTATTAAAAAAAATATATACGTACTGAAAATAAATTCGTTCTGTCAATATGACAAGTTTCTATTTTGTTTGTATCCCTGGTAACTATTGAAGTGAACGCGCATTTAATATATTATTTTCGTAACACATGCACAAGAAACACGTTCTTATTCCCTAATTTTAGAGAGAGAAACACTACTTTTCTTAGGTAGGATGTTGCTCTCCCTAGGTAGCATGTTTCTCTCCCTAGAGAGATGTTTCTCTCCCTATAGACTACGATTATTAGCTGTTTGCGGCGTTTCCTAGGTAACTAGTTACGCAACTCATATTTGACGTTTGTCCCGATAAGACGGTAATTTTTATGCACATGTTCCGAAAAGTATAATATGCTTCACGGGAGGGCGCGATTATCCCTTATGTGAAGTTGGCACACACGGGAATAATAGCTTGTTTCCCTCCCTTGATGCATAACATACTATTTTCGATTGCTCCACATACAACGTCAACTTTACGATGTCAAATGAGAGCATAATTGTAAATTTTTCATAATATTCCTAGAAAAAAATAATTATGCATCACTTATCCCTTAGGATCCATGGATCTCTGGTGCAGAACCTCTGGAATAAAAGTGTTCTTAGATTTGTTCATTTTGCCTGTCTGTTTATTTATAAAAACAAAATCTGTTAACATTTTAAGATTTCGATTAAATTACGACCTAGTTCACATATTTTCTGAGCTTTTACTATACATACAGAAAATCACCGATTATCTGCGACCTAAACTGTTATAAAATCTAATATATATATATATATATATATATATATATATATATATATATATATATTAAAATTTTATAGTTAAATGCTGCCAACATTTTTATATTGTCAAAAAAAAGAAACAATTTACTACTGCAGCACATAAGAATTATTTTCGGTCAGTTTTGCTGTAGATTCATCTTAATCTACATTTTATTTATTAATTTTCTCCTTCTTATTATTATCAGAATTCAAATGCAATATCTCAAACGATTTTTCAAGTAAAACAAGAAGCTTTTTTCTCGCCCATCTAACTTTCAATCTACGTCATATTTACTCATTTCAGCAATCCACCCTTTTATTATCTATATCACCTGCAAAAAAAGCACCTATTCAATCTATTCCTGACAGGCGCAATTTCTCTGCGACCACACAGCACACGATCAATCTTCACGCTGTTCGCTGTCACCAGCTCTAAGTCCGGACCTGCTTGGTGGCGGCGTGCGAATATGGAGCGCACTTCCGGACCGCCTTGTGCGGAACACAATGGAGGCGGTGGCGGCGGCATTCCTGATTCACCGACACATAAAATCGCTAATACGCGATGTTATTTCGATGAACGTCAACCGAGTTATTATTATGCGATGGGTGTGAAGGGTATCATTGCGATTATTGTTATGAATCGCAATTGAAATGAAAGAAGGAAACTTGACACTTAATGGCACACATAAAGGTTTTAGCTATTTTCTTTAACTAATGTTAGGATAAAATGACAGTTGACAGATAACTTATCTGTCTGATAAGCATATCAAAGCGAAATTAAAGCATACATTTTACTTTTACATTTATTGGTAAAACAAAACTAACCGGTTATAAGCCTTATGAGTTGTAATTGTAAGTTGTTTCTTTTTATTCGTACATTCAGACCAACATAAATACGTAAATTAGTAAATAAAGTCGACAAAAATATCGAATAGGTACCCGAATCTGGTTAAATCCAATCAGATCCGAAGCCGGATTTCGAATAGAATTAGGATTTGAAAGATCGGATTGGTTTCTAATTGGATCACGATATAAAATTCGGATAAAGTTTTGATAAAACATCCAATCAGAAGTTTGGATAAAATTTCCGATTTGAAATTCTAATGAAATATCCAAGCTGAAATTTTCAAACATAACTTTCTGGTATAGGTAAACTCTGATTAAAAGTCATGTGGATTTCAGATCGGATTTCGGATCGGATGACGTATCGGATTTCGGATCGGATCTCAGATTGTATTTGGAATCGGATGTCGGATCAAATCTCGGATCGAGTGTCGTATCAGATCTTGAATCAAGTTGGATCGGATCGGATATCAAATATTTGGAAACGCGCGAAAAACATATTAAATACAGGCTTATTACAATAGTTACCAGGGAAACTTGACATATTGACAGTTGACAGAATAAATTTATTTTCAGTATATACGTTTCTAAAAATATTAATGCAATCGTAGATAAAATTATGTTGTATAGGATCGGATATGAAATTTTTTGAAAATGCCAATTTTTAATTAATGACGTGGATGATAATAGATTTACATAACTATTATAAGATTCAGTTCAGTATATTTATTTTGTTTGGTTATATAGTATGCAACACGCAGATTCATAAAAAAGGTTAAATTTGAAATCAATTAATCCCATTTTTATTCTGGATTAAAATGATTGATATTAGAGATATTTACAAAGTGGAGTAACGTTGTTTATTTATTTGGAGATAACGTTAGTGCTTCAAACGTCCTATTAGATTGAATTGTTGTGCACTTGATGTAATAATAATCTGTTATTAAAAACGGAGTTAAAAAAGAACCAAAAATGATATTAACGACTAATCTGTCTTATGAATTTGCTGTACAATTTTAAATATAGAGCTAATGTCATACTATCATTTATTTTAATGATATTGATAGAGGTATAGAAGTAATTTTGAGTCTTTCTCCTGCTAAATGCTACCCGTATTCTACAACTATTTGGGGGTATCAAAAATTTAAGATTAGATTCAAGTCAGTCTATATTTTTTAATCTTTTCCAATCATAGATACGATCATATTGGTTCATTATTGATCATGCAGAAATTTAAGAATATAGCATTCATTATTTATTTATAAAATTGAACCAGAATGGAACTTTTCTCGATTTAAGTCAAGTGAATTTGTCAATAATAAATCCATATTCTAATAAATAAACTACATCATCTTTTATTGACATCATTGACAAATTAGTTACATACAACTGAGTTAACGAACTTTGTAAATAATTTTTAACTCTTTGCATAACTGAAAATGAATACACCCATACCTCGCTATACGGCCGATCTTTATACGGCATTCGCTATAACGGCCCTTTTCAATTAAGGCACGTTTTCGATTTACGGACTAAAATGTTTCGCTATAACGGCAACAAAAAACTTTTTTTCCTTTGAATTTGTATGCATTTGTATTAGAATCATTGAATTCTTTATACGGCTTTTCGCTTTGCGGCCAAGTTTCGTGGAACGTATCTAGGCCGTAAAGCGAGGTATGGGTGTACTTTTCAATGGCATTACAAAGTAGTATTGTCAAAATACATTCGAAAATGTAGATTACAAACCAATAATTAATAATTTGTACATGTCAACAGGATTGATTCCGGTTTCTCATTTTATGAATATAATCTGCTTAGGCGGAGTGCCCCACCCAGTAATGGGTAAAAGGCGTGATGATATTTTTATTTATTTATCAAATGAAGAATTTTATTTAAAAAATAAATAATGATAATTATTTAAAAATTTAAAGATATTTGGAAATAAAGACAATTTAAAAAATAAGTTTTATTTTTGAGGCCCTGAAGAGTTTAAGGCCCGAAGCGTGAGAAATTATGAAAAAAGAAAATGTTAAATGATAAAATTAATTATTTTTATGTCCAACTATATGCTCGCACAATAGGAAAGAAGTTAGTTGTGAGAGAAGATGAATAGTGACTCGCAAAATCTTCATCATTCTCATGACACTGGCTTAAGTAATAAAATATGTGCTTTTTCAATTTTCATAGGACACGTAATATAAAATAAAATTATCAGCATTTTATTGTTTACTGCGATTTTTCGATCAGAACCAAGCGGCATGTCCCCAGAAACAAACAACGTTTCACAAAAAAAAATGATTCTCGTAATTATTTCTTTATAAATCTTATAAGTTAGTATTGAATTGATTGAATATAATGGGCTGGATTTCAATCTCCAAACAAAATTTGTTTGTTAAACAAAAAATGTCGCATAGAAATTATAGTTCAAATTATAAAAACTTCTTGTTTTGTTAAATGAATAAATTTATTAAGAACATTTTGGAAAATTTAAATACCAGCCCTAAGTATTTAACCACATTTTTAATATTTTAAAATTTGACAAAAAAAACTGATAGCAACGTTCGGAAGAAATGCCGCTGGGTCCTGGTTTAAATAATGAAATTTCAAATTAACATTTTATTCGAGAATGTACACTTTTTATTATTTACTACTGCGTTGAGTATTGAAAATTTAATTTATATAAAACTAAAATAGAGAATTAGAGATATAATTCAATTGTACTGTATATTTCTTTTAAAATTAGCTAATGGATATACTTAAAAATTAACAATATTAAACAGGAAAGTTAATATTATTTCTATTTGCGGACGTACTTGAACTTTGAAGGACAGTATTGATTTTTTCGGTGATGTACCATCTTTAAATGCTAACTAATAAAATATTTATATAACGAGTAATTGGGGCAATTTTATGAAGTTTATCAGATTAAAGAAAATTCAACTGTAAAATTTGTAACTTTGTTATAAATTTTAAATTGATAATGTAATTTCTCTAATTCCTTTATTCCTTTTCCGATGTGCTTATCCACTGTGAAAATCGAAATATACGATCATATCTACTTTACGACGAAAATAAGGATAATTTCACTTTTATATTCAATTTTATGTAGTAAATTTACTTGTGGTTATTTTACAATGTTTCCCTATAACCAAACTGATTAAATATAAAAATAAATAAATAAATATATCATCACGCCTTTTACCCATCACTGGGTGTGGCACTCTGCCTAAGCAGATCTCGGTAAGTGATATATTTTTTTCGCGTGAAGTGCGGTTACCAGCCGTCAAATCACGGCCTCCAAAGATATTAGTGGAGGAGGAGCCACAGGGGTAGATTTTTTTAAATTGGTGAAAATTGTTTGTCGGCTGTGGGGATCGAACCACGGTTCTCAAGATCCACAGGCCGACTCGATACCACTGAGCCACCTACCCCATAAACTGATTAAATACGACATAAATTATATTATGGGGTAGGTGGCTCAGTGGTATCGAGTCGGCCTGTGGATCTTTAAAATCCTGGTTTGATCCCCATAGCCAACAAACAATTTTCACCAAATTAAATCTACCCCTGTGGCTCCTCCTCCACTAATATCTTTGGGGGCCGTGACGTAACGGCTGGTGATCGCACTTCACGCGAAGAAATATATCACTTACTGCTTACGGCAGAGTGCCACACCCATTAATGGGTAAAAGGCGTGATGATATATTTATTTATTTTATTTAGATAATTAACAAATATTATCTGAAAGAGGACTAGTTAAAAAGTACTTTTAAATTTTTGGGACAAAAACTATCTTTAAAAAACTTGAGTAATTAATGTCTTTGAGACGATTTCTACCTGAAGAGTGCTTCAGAATTGTTTTGGGAGGATACATGTTTCAGAAAGACACGATTAATTTCTTTTTCAATTTTATCTTTCTAAAAATTTTTAATATTATTTGTTTATTTTTTTAATCCTTCTGACCTACTTTTAATCAGAGGCTATGTTATTTTATTTAACGATAATTCCATCCTATTGCCTATTTATGATATTTTTACTGTATTATAAGCGTTTTATATTATAAATAATTATTATTGTGTTGTATATCATCATTTTGTTTCTAATAATTGATTAATGAATTATTTGTGATTGATGTATGTATAATATTCTATGGATCTAAAACAAAACAAAAAAACTCGTTCCTAAACTATTTGATTAATAATAGTTTTATTTGTTTTTGTTAAGAAGTTTAATCAAACAAGCATGACATCCTGGAAAGAGGAAAAAGTATGGTTTTTAAATAAGTACTTTACAACTTACAACGTTATATAATATTATATAATGTATAACAATAATGAATTAGTGGATATTCTGTTAGTGTATGGAGAAGCAGCGCACTATTTTGAATTAGCAGCGCGAATCAAACCAGTGACACTAAAAGTTCGCTAGGAATAAAATACCCTAAATTTTCCGAATTTCAAACAAATACTTTTTGTTCTATAATCAGAATATCAAATTATATATGTCATTAAAAATTCGTGCTGAGGTATAGAAACACCCTATATATATATATATATATATATATATATATACAGGGTGAGTATAGAAATGCAGAACATAGGAATTTAACATAGGATTTTAAAAATGTGCTGAAATTGGGTCTCCTGTATAAAGCAAAAGTATAAGAATGAAAAGTTGTTTAAAATTAAATTCTACGTGAAAATTCAGATTAAAATTAATTACTTTTGACATATGGAAATCGACCTCCAGGGGAAACTGCCACAATAAAAATGATTAATGGACTGATTGTAGTACCTCCCGGGTTGTCATGGAAATCTACTAGTACATTATATGTATATTTATTTTATTGGAGAATAATGTGCTTGTTTATGAAAAAATTGTAAATAAATTTAACCGTCTGTCAGTACGGTGGTGTGGATAGCGATACGGAATTCGAATCCGGAGATCCCGAGTTCGAATCGCACTCAAGCTAAAATTATATAAACTACCACACTGCGGCTCGGTGAGTGCGGAACCTGTACTGTAATTGGGATTAAATTCCTGTTGTACAGCGTAACATAAATAAATAAATAAACACATCCTGTTACTAACTTTCGCTTACATTCAGTTCAAAATATTAACAGTTGCACAATTCACTATTGTACACATATTACTAAGCACTAAGCCAAGAAAATCATCACGGGATAAGTATTTTACTGAGTAACTACGGTCGCATCAAGCCCCATAAACTCTATCTGTATTTGAAAAATTTTCAAACAATTTTCATGTTTTCTAGATATACTTTGTAAACTACGTAGAGCATGTATTTATCTGAAAACAAGAATTTTTAACAGTAACATCGATTAGTGTAAATGAAGGGATTTGAAAGTAATTTTTCCAAATGATTGCTGGACGTACTGCCAACACTTGCTATATCTGGAGTGAAAAGGTCAAGTGGCATCGGGCTTCTGAAACTTAGAGCAGAGACCTTCGAGTGTCAGCCGGAGGGTGATACCAGGGAAGAAGCAATTCTTCCCTGAGTTATGTCTAGGTAAATAAGCGGCCACGGTAGGTCGTGGTGGCAGGCGTGAACCCATCGATTACGGCTGGTGGGTTAGTAATGCTAGCGTAGAGGGTAGTCTGGTAACCTGCAATAAGCCATGGCGGTAGGCGGGAAACACCTTCGTGACGGCTGGTGAACTAGCAACTGTAGCGCGAGGGGCGGTCTGGTGGCCTGCAATAGGCTGTGGTGGCAGGCGGGAACCTCTCGCTGACGGCTGGTGAGCTATTACAAGCTAGAAAGTTGTGAATCTTCCAACTCTTGATGATAATTCTATGCTCAAAGAGATGGTTGAAATAATATGGTAGGTCGTGCAACAACCAAAAATAGTCAAATTGTAACTGAATTGTGGGGATAGATGATGATGTCAATCAGTGGCGTAACTAGGATATGGAGCCCCTTCCCCCGCAAAATAAAATGTTGGCCTCGATAATCTTTTGAAAATTAAATGATTTAGGTACAAGGAAAAAAGTAATAAGTGTTCTCTGCCTTCGTTGTACCTACCGTATAAGATATTTCAAAATTAAATGAAACATAATGTACATAAATATAAATGACCCTTTTTGAATTACCTGCTATATAATGTACCGAATTATATACGATTTATACGTTGTATAACCTTTTGTATTTGTGCTTACAAACCTGTTGAAATGAAAATAAATAAATAAATAAATAAGTGCAATATTATTTATAATTCTTCAAGGTAAAAGTATCTGATGTGGACACCACATGACTTCCTTGTACACGTATTAAACTATAGATATTTTTTTAATTGCACATATTTGACATAAAATCTTTTATTTTTTGTTCTAATCCATAGCATTAATTTAAAAAAATCAAAAAATATATAATATTTAAATTTAGATATCTCGTTTATGCAAAAAGCTAATTTAAAAATTCTTAATGTGCTAGACGCAGAATTTAATTCTCTAAAACTTTTATTTGCAGCATTCCTTTCTAAAATTAAAATAATACCATTTTTTTCAAGGAAAACTGTTAGCAGCTTCATGTAATGTGCCACTTCCGGTTAGTCTATTTTAACCAAAATCTATTATGTTATTTCCATTGATATAGTAGTCTTATATACCAAATTTGGAAAGTTTTAAATTATATTTGAATATAGTTTTTCATGAAAATCTATTATAGGCTTCAAGTAAAGTACCACTTCCGGTAGTTGTATAATGACCAAAAAGGGAGGTGCACAACTAGATGTTATAACAGTCCTAAATATAAAGTTTCAATTTTCTACGGCATACCGTTTTTGAGTTATGCGAGATACGTACGTACGTACGTACATACGTACGTACAGACGGCATGACGAAATTAGTCAAAATGGATTCAGGGAGGGCCAAAACACCTATTTCCGTTGAAATCTGAGAACCGAACATTTTCGCGATTACAATACTTCCTTTACTTCGTACAAGGAAGTAAAAATAACGAAAATATATAATAACTCACATATTTAATATAAAATTAAACTAAATATCAGTTCTTCGGGCTTTTTTATTAGCAAAATCCGTTATAAGAGTTTTTAAATTTAAATGTTCTGCTGCATGATGTTCTATTGACAAAAGAGCGAGATAACTTAATCCATCTTGATTCATGTTGTTTCTAAGATATGATTTAATTATTTTTAATTTGCTGAAGAATCTTTCTGCTGTAGCCACAGTGACAGGAATGCTTAAAAATAGTAATAAGGCAGTGCATACTTCACATAAATCACTTTCTATAAAGGAATAATTGATTAAAATAATATCTGTCATTTCCTGTATAGTTGTATTTTCACTAATGTCATTTAAAAAAAAAAATACACCGCATTAATTAATTGCATCGGAAAATTTTCTGATAAATCAATGCAATAATATTTTGTAATTCAGTTGCCGACTAAGAGAGATATTCAAATGGTATATTATAGTTTCGTGGCAAATTATGTTATGCCCCCTAAACTGCGCCCCCTCCCCCGCGTTGCGAGGTTTTGTGGACCTTATTTACGCCACTGGTGTCTCTGATGATGTCACAGAATGTATAACAACCAAGGATAGTTAAGTCGCAACTGAACTGTGAGAATAAGACCTACGGAACGTAAACAACCAAAAATAGTCAAGTCGCATCTGAACCGTAAGAATCGATGGTAATGTAAAAAACGATCTCGCACAACGTGCAACAACCAAAAATAGTTAAATCACAACTGAACTCTAGCTGATTCTAGCTGAAATCACAAACCAAATATCTAAAGAAACTGAAATCAAAACTTGTGTTTTACACAGGTAAGCATCGTCCCTTGATCCCTTATTGAACTTTGATAAGATATGGCATTAGTAAGCTAAACAGAAATCATAACATATTTCGGAAAAAATCTAATGTGGACACCACATGACTTCCTTGTAAGCGTATTAAACTATAGATATTTTTTTAATTGCACATATTTGATATTAAATCTTTTATTTTTGTGTTCTAATCTATAGCAAACTTAATTAAAAAAAAAAACACAAAATATATCATCACGCCTTTTACCCATCACTGGGTGTGGCACTCTGCCTAAGCAGATCTCGGTAAGTGATATACGGCCTCCAAAAGATATTAGTGGAGGAGCCACAGGGGTAGATTTTTTAAATTGGTGAAAATTGTTGGGGGGATCGAACCAGGGTTCTCAAGATCCACAGGCCGACTCGATACCACTGAGCCGCCTACCCCATTAAAAAAAATATAATATTTAAATTTAGATATCTCGCTTATGCAAAAGGCTAATTTAAAAATTCTTAATGTGCTAGACGCAGAATTTAATTCTCTAAAACTTTTATTTGCAGCATTTATTTCTGTTAGCAGCTTCATGTAATGTGTCACTTCCGGTTAGTCTATTTTAACCAAATTCTATTATGTTATTTTTATTGATATAGTAGTCTTATATACCAAATTTGGAAAGTTTTAAATTATATTTGAATATAGTTTTTCATGAAAATCTATTATAGGCTTCAAGTAAAGTACTACTTCCGGAAGTTATATAATGACCAAAAAGGGAGGTGCACAACTAGATGCTATAATAGTCCTAAATACAAAATCTCAACTTTCTACGGCTTACCGTTTTTGAGTTACGCGAGATACATACGTACGTACAGAAGTCACGATGAAATTAGTCAAAATGGATTCTGAGATGGCCAAAATGCGTATTTCCACTGAAATCTGAGAACCGAAAATTTTCACGATTACAATACTTCCTTTACTTCGTACAAGGAAGTTAAAACAGTCAGTTATGTTATTCTTATTCGTTAGCATCGTCTTGGTATGGAAGAGGAAACAAGATAAGGTTAAGGAGGATAAGGAGTTAACTAACCGTTTTCACAGTCCCGTTTACTTCCCTCTTATATGTCACGTGCAGTTTCCCAATACTCAGAGTAATTTGACGGGGTGAAATTCATGCATGTTTATTCGTTCATTGTATTCTTGTAGGAACTTTCACCCATGATGGTGATGCTTCTAATGCTCTGGTTTGTCTTCCAATTCGATCAAAGTCTGCCCCCTCTTATTTCCATACTGTTTTGTACTTTTAACAAATGTAACCTCGAGTATGTAATGTCTTCAAGATGCACTAATCATAATAAAGTGGGCAGATTAAATCAACGCGAGATCTGCTTGAAGTAATGTAATGGAACTTTTTACGTAGGTAGTCATGTATCGTCTTTGCAAAACAAATTGATTCATTTAGTTTATCGCGTTTTTGTTATATGGTAAGGGTATTCGTATATTTTCAAAATTTTGTAGTAAATAAATTTAGGAAACACAAATTTATCGGTACGGCCCTATTAACAACCCTCGGTTAAACATTTGAAGCTTGCCCTTCAACCGGGTGTTGGTTAGGGTTTTTCAAACCTTGGTCTTTTTATTAATTTGTGACACTCAAGTCCTGTGTTTTGTTAACATTTTAAACTACACTATCAGATTCGGTGGTAGGTGTTTTTTTTTCAGCAAATTAAATCTACCCCTGTAGTTCCCTTTCCACTAACATCATTGGGGGCTGTGATTTTACGGCTGGTAACCGCACTTCACGCACATAAATACATCACTTCCGAGATCTGCTCCTGCAGAGTGACATTTAAAAAATAAATTGTTGACAGTTCATCATGAAGTTGCTTTTAATATAAAACGTCAAATTGACAAGTTTTATAAAATATACAGAAAAACTTAATCAAACTTGTCTTCTGCAATAATATACAGGAAAACCAAGAAAAAATTGACCGCGAAAATATATATCGAATAAAAGATGTCAGAAATGATATCCGAGCGATTTTCAATTGTTTTGCAATAAAATTTCGTTCACATTTCATTGAGTGTTAGACTCCCAAAAATTACATCATTATGAATAAGGCCGGTTTTATAAACGACAAATTAATTTACTTCCAAAGCAAATTAAATTTATTCATCCAAATGACAGTCGAACTTTTGACAGTAATGTTATACGAATATATGCCATAAAATAGATAGAATTGATTTTAGTTTGTTAATTTAAGTACATTTACTATGGAAGTAAATTTATTTTGTTCTTTAATTTTATATGTTAAGTGGGTCGCACCGTGGGGCGAATCTTTCAAGTTTAAAGTTTTGCACAACACAATAAACACTGTATGACATGGCATGGTACAATGAAATAAAGTATGATGTTAAAAATGTGTTTGCCCCCGTTGGGTCGAAACTCTCCGTAATATGTTTTATTTTCATATCATATTTGATATCATAAGAAAAGACATAGGAAGAGGTTTCCAATGCAATAAAAAATATTATAATTGCTAATTGTTTTGACGAAAAAATATTCCGTAGTAAGATCTAGGTTTTGACTTTGTTTTAGCATGTAACAGAAATTTAGACGTGCCAAAGTTGTAAATAATTCTTCTTGGTTACAAACAAAATACAAATTATTTGACGTTAGCTATCAAGAATCATGAGTATGAAATAAAACTTTTAAGAAATAATTAATTAATTTTAATGTAGTAAAAACTAGTAAAAAATATTTTGGATGTATTTTGTATAAGGTCAATAATATGATTAATGTTATAACATTAATATTTTCGTTGATCAGTTTTAGCTAAAACCAACTTAGAACTGAAGTCTTATTACAAACCACCGTGTTTGGTGTTCATATAAAAAGGCTTTAGAAGCGCTGGCGTACAGAATATTTTGTTTTCTATCGGCAATATGTTCTGACATATGATAGGGCCTACGAAGAGCTTTCAAGTGAAATTAAAAAAGAAATGAAATTTTATGATGGGCAATTATTTATCGTGTTTGCTGTCATATGAAAGGACTTTAGAAGAACTGGCGTGCAATATATATATATATATATATATATATATATATGTATATATATATATATATATATATATATATATATATATATATATACTGCGCAAAACAATTAAAGGGATACCAAAATTTTCGAAAAAATATTTTTTTCAAATGCCTATATCTTGGGCGAAACTTGGCCGTTTTGAACCCCTCGAGACGTCAAAATATTCGTACAACTTTCTATTTTATGATGCCTTTTTGTCACATTTCATTTCATACTTTATATGACAAATGGCGCGCCATTGAACAGAAAAAAAATTGTTACTAAAAAACCGGTTTCTTTATCAATTTGCACGGAATGCGGAGAATTTTTCCCAGAAAATTGATATGAAGAAGTTAGGAAATTTTGTCAGCTTTAAAATGCTTTTTTTAGAATTTTCCAACGATTTTTTGGATTCGAGTTACGGTCATTTGAATGTAAACAGAGCACAAAAATTTTGATTCGCTGTCACGAGCTTGCTGTGTGTTCTATTGACACGGCATAAAGTGCAAATTCAAGAGGAAACTTTCCTCTTTCTCTCTCATTTCTTGGAATTTAGCCATCCTGACTTCGAGTCTACCTGATTTACAATTTCTTGAGATTCCAAAATTCGCCAACATTGTTTGGTAGACGTTTCAGTCGCAAAAGCCCTTTCATACAAAAATTTAATATTTTGGGGCACATTAAATTAAAACAATTACTGATCACTATATATAAACATATATATATATATATAAAAATGAAATATGGTATCATATGAAAGGACTTTTAAATCTTTCGTGCTTGGTATCAAATTAAAGAGAGGTTGACAATTGTTTTTGAAGAGTGATTTCAACAGATATATTAAAAATTGTGATCAACTGATTGTCATTTTTTTTCTAAAGGTTATTAGAAACTTCGGATTTTGTGATAAATGATATGGTATTAAATAGAGGTTTCTAATAGAAACGTAAAAAAAATAATTGACCGACTTATTGTCAATTGTTTCTCCAAAAACCAATTGAAACCTATGGTAGTTGATATCAAGTTTTGAAGAGAGCTATCCAGCAGAATAATTGAATACTATAATCGACTGATTATCAATTGTTTTTCTTACCAGTCATTAGAAATCTGTCGCGTTTAGTATCAAATGAAAGGTTTTGAAAAGAAATTTCAAGCAAGATGTTCAAAAATTATAACAGATTGTCAATTGTCTTCCGAAAAGTCAATAGAAAACTATCGTGTTTACTATAAAATTAAATATATTGGAAAGGATATCGAGTAGAATGAGCTAAAATTATAGACTCAAATGATCAAAATATTGACCTCGTCACATTTGCATTACACTTACACTCACACTTAGTATATTTGTTATGATAAATTACCAATAAGATTCACGTAAAGTAATTAAATTATGCTTAATACTACTACCAACATAAAACTAAAAAAACACGCAACGATTAAAACATCAACTCGTAACAACGTCAACCAGTCAACTTGATCGTCTACCTTGTACCATCGTTATAAATTTCCCATTTGCGTTCTTTTTACACCGGGAAATCAAATCAGAGATTCGACGGCGTCGCGTCATTCGATTAGAATCGGAAGAGATGATGCGGAAATACGACCGTCACACCAGCACCAGCACCACGACAACTAAATTATAAATAGCAGTATTTTTTTACACGCAGTGGCGTGCGAAATATTCTTACCTTGATGGCAACTGCCACAAGACTCTTTGTTGTTGATTTAGACTCGTCCATGTAAATGAGTCTGTTATCAGCTCGTTCTTCAAACGAGATGTGTAGTAATATAGTGCACAACTTGGTTTAATATGTTTCTATAGAAGATTTATTTATTTATAGATTAATATTATAGAAAATTATACTTATTATGTATTAATTATATTATTTTATGAGTAGATCAGTGGAAACGCGTCGGTCTGGTAATTTGAGAACTCGAGTTCGATTTCCGCAGCCTACGGAAAAGTATCACACTCAAATATGGGTAGGATATGTAATTTACTTAAATATAATAAGGGAAAATGCCCCTCGAAGAGCACAACAGTATTTAACAATAATGAAATAAATAAGAATTAGATCTAGATACGTATTTCGAGAACTAAGTTTTCATCCTTAGCAGAAAAGGGCTTATATATATATAAATATTGGGATATTTTAAAAATTTAATGTAAAATTAAAACTATAAATTGTATTCAAATATTTGTAAAAATATTTGAGGAATTTTTTTTTTTTACAAATCAAATATAATTAATAGTTTTAATTTTATAACTATGTTTTTCAGAAGCCTTTTATTTATTTAATATTAGATTTTAATTTCTCATTCAATTTTTTAAATATCCCTATACAATTTTGAAACGTTACCGATTTGGGGTAGATGGCTCAGTGGTATCGAGTAGGCCTGTGGATCTTGAGAATCCTGGTTCGATCCCCACAGCCGACAAACAATTTTCACCAATTTAAATCTACCCCTGTGGCTTCCTCTCCACTAATATCTTTGAGGGCCGTGATTTGACGGCTGGTAACCGCATTTCACGCGACAAAATATATCACTTACCGAGATCTGCTTAGGCAGAGTGCCACACCCAGTAATGGGTAAAAGGCGTGATGATATATTTATTTATTTAATTTAATTTTGAGCAGTGTATATATACCTTAGATGAACTATTCTCATGGGGTAGGTGGCTCAGTGGTATCGAGTCGGCCTATGGATCTTGAAAACCCTGGTTCGATCCTCACAACCTACAACCAATTTTCAAAAAATTAAATGTACCCCTGTGGATCCTCCTCCACCAACATCTTTGGAGGCCGTGATTTAACGGCTGGTAACCGCACTTCACGCGAACAAATATATCACTTACCAAGATCTGCTTCGGCAGAGTGCCACATCCAGTAATGGGTAAAAGGCGTGATGATATATTTATTCATTAACTATTCTCGATAAAGATTTATTAATTATTTCATTTACATTAAGAAATATGTATTGTTTACTAGTACTGATGCTCAAATAATTGTATCTAAGAATAATTGACAATATGAATTATTATTCTACAATGATGAATATATGTCATTCAAACTATTAAAATGATTAATTTGACAAACAAATTTGAAATATAATGTATTATAATACATAATTGTCCCGCATGTTGAGGGCTTGAGTCACAACCATAAGGTCGTGGGTTCGGGTCCCGCCCGTGGCGGCCATACAAAGGACATATCGGCATATGACCGGAGTAGTTGGTCCGATATATAAATTTAAAAAAAAAACATAAATCATGCTTATAAGTCGTACGCATAGTTGAAGATGTTCAAAACAACTTACTGAATATTTCTAATACTTTGATTATGATCAATTAATTAAAATTAGTGATCGAAAATAATGTTAAACAATTTACATAGATGGATAATTTTTATAATATGTATTTAAATTGAATTATATTTTTATTTACGATAAACTATATAAAATGCAAACACTTGGTTTTTGCGAAGCTTTCACAGATTATCCAACTTTGTCCAAGTTGAATTCGCGTTCATATTCGTAAATTAAGTAATCGAAATTTACTGTGACAATTGCATGATAATATTATTAATTAATAGGAAACTAATTATTTGTACTATTTTATGTAAATTATTTAAAAGAAAAAAATATTATTTTTTATATTTTTTTTAAATCTGAAAATAGTTATTGCGTAATTAATTTGAAATATTTCAACTTCTAGAACCTTTAAAAAGTTCTGAACATATGCAAGGCATATTCTTATGTCAAGTGTTTATGTGTAGGTGGATAAGAATGAAAAACAAGAGAGAAACAAAATGGCGATGTGATGCCTGTCGATAATAATCGTGTCCTTGATTGAAACCAACAAGTTCGAAAGGTGTTTCAATGTGAATTATTAAACAAATCGGTAACGTTTCCAAAGTGCTGCCATTTACTTGAGTCACGCGATAACTTACACTTTACCTTACCTTTTATTTCCTTAATCTATAAATTGTTGCGTCTTCTTTCTTCTTGTGCCATTTTACCCAAATGTGTGTAGAAAGATTTATCATCGCTTTACTAAAAAATAAATACTATTTCTATTTTTATAAAATATACACATACATTTTAATTCTTTTTATTTATTTTTTGATCTGCGCAAGAACTAGAATTCAGGTTAATATTAAATAGAATAACGTTCTTGTCAAAAGATTTATTATTTACAATTTGTAATAAATAAATATCTAAGAAACTACGTTTCAAACAATAAATATTGTAATAAAACGAAACAATTATGTAATAATAATGATTTGCGCATTTACCTGATGCAGTATACAAAATATATTTATATTAGGATCGCAGTGGTCAATATTTGAGAAACTCCAGCGGTTCTCAAATAACGCGCTCACGAAGGCACTCATTTGGGGCTAGGGGACTGCGGGGAAGACTTCGCCAGGGCCGGACAACACGAAAATTAAATCAATTCAATCCGAATCTTATCGTTTTAGTTATAAGTACGTTGAAGCTATTTTTCTGCCCCAAAATTTTACGATACAGTTACGAGGTTTTGGTAACGAAATCACGATTTGATTAGTGCTAAAATGCAGCGATATAACGGATTTATTCTCCAGTCTTTATTAGCTAGTTATATTTTAAGTATAATTTAATTGAAAAATATCAAAACGAACTGATTGTCAAAAGTACTTAGAAGACAGCGTCCATTTTAATAGTTTGCCACAACTCTGCCATCTATAATGTAGAGATTGAAACTTGCTAGGAGTCAGTAAGAAGGTTCGAATTATCAAATGTTATTATTACTTTCCGTACATGAAGTAAGACAAAAAATTGAATGCAGTCTAGTAGAGATATTTGTCATTTAAATTAGACTATAATTTTAGGTGAATAATGATGAAATTGTGTATCTGATTTCGTTAAAACCAATGCTATATGTGTAACCAGATAAAAGCACATAATACGAAAAGAATAAACACTTAATAAAAATAATATATTTACGTACGTATCAATAATAAAAAATGTCGCAATAGTCTCTTTACGAATAATATTTTGGCAAGTTCATCACGAAAAAAAAAACACAATAAAACAACTGAGAAAGCATCGGTTGTTGATTTTGAGAGACTAGGACTAGAGATGCACTTGGTGACCACATCAAGTGATCTCGGGGTCACTTCCCGCGTTTGGACAGGTCAAGCTCCGCCTGGTGTCCGTTGGCAGCGGCAGAAGTGGCAGCCATCGCCACAGATAATGGGATGGTGATAAACTGGGGCTGGGGCTCGTTACCCTGCTGTAGGCTGAAAATCACCCCGTTGGAGCAGACTCCCTGAGGCATTTGATACAGCAGAGGTGTGACCATTGATTGCGCAGATCCGCTAGATTGAGGCTTCTGGGAAAGATTGCCGGCAGTGACGGAAGGACAAGATTTTAGAGATGGGGGTGGCATTGGTGGTGGTGGCGGAGGGTTAGCGTCGGATTCATGTGGAGGTGATTCTCCACCGCTGCTCTCGCTACCGCTTTCGGCTACAGACATTTCATCCTCCTGAAACAAATAAAGAAATATCTCAATTTTAATTTCATTTGATTAAATCCGAAAAGATGTGTGATAAGTGCGGGATTGAGAAGAATATATTAGAAGAATGGTTGTGTGTCAATTACGATGATTTGCGTATGTAGAACGTATATTGAATGAAACAGTCGAGGAACAGATGTTGTTGGTGAAATTGAAGGTGAAAGATTGCGTGGAAGGCTTAAGAAATAAATGTAGGGATATGATTGAAACGAAAGATTTCGAGGGAGGAATAATAAGAGCTTGAATGAAAGGAATTATGAACGTACATGAAGCAAATGTGGTAGGGAGAATCTAATGAATAAATCCGTATATCTTTCAAGGATTCTTGCTACCCCATTTGAAGGGATATAGCGCGATGTTTTGTATGTATATAATGTCATGATTTCTTAAACATTAGTTATTATAACTAAGTTACATTTTTAATATATTTTAAAACAATGTTTAGACGTAGGATAAAAAGGAAAGTCTAATAATGACTTTATAATATATTAAAAATTTAATTGAAATTATCATTGAAGTCAAGAACTATTTTTAAAGTTAAATTTATGACAGAAAAATTCTGGTGACGCCTGGATTCGAACCAGGGACCCTCCGCTTGCCGGGCAGAGATGCTAAACGCTACACCACGTCACCTGTATCCGACGTATGGCATCAACCGAATTCTTCTGTCATAGTGTCTAACGTAGCATCGATCCCAAAACTCCTATATGATAGGTATTGACAATGGGTTTCGTCTACAGCGCCACGAGTCTGATTTAAAGGAAATTTAACTTTAAATTTCTCATCATCACTGTACTTTCAGTCAAGTCATATGACAAAAATTCAGTTCAAGAACTATTATAAATAATTAATTTAAATTTTAAGTCTATTCATCCATTTAGTAGTCACTTCACACTCATACATCCCACATGAAATTCGAAAATATCTGCTAAATTACTCGAAGCAATTTAACGACCTTAATCTAATAATTAAATGATTAATAAATTTGTAAATTACAAAGCTACTAGCATTTACAGTTTTATACAAATATTCACAGAGACATTAAATTGTCAGGATTATATTCTCATTTTGTAATCATTACTTCTGTTCGGTATAATACAAGTACCTATTCGAATGTGTAATTTACTTATAATGGCAAGTTGCACCAATAAAACTTCAAATTTAAGCTCGAATATTGCCGTTTTTGTGTATTAAACATAAATGTACTTGTATTTCATTGTTCAATTATTATTATTTGTTTCATGGCTAATTGCACTGCCCAAAGTTAAATTTAATACTTGATTTAAATAAATAAATGATATTTTTGTATTTTTTAAGATAATTGCAGCTTCCATAATTAAATTAGACCAAAAGTGTAAATACAAAAAATGTTAAGTGTTAAAAACTGCGTCAAATGAGTTTTACTTGCGTTCAATTGTTTTTTATGCAAGAGTACCAAGCAAACGAAAAATAGCTTTTATAGAGAAAATGTGTGATTGAGAGTGCTGTGGAACAAAACGAAACAAAAGTACTATTAGACATACTGGCTGGTAGCACAAGCTATGTTTTTGGGTGTTCTAAGAGCACGGTTTTAGCATGTTAGAGATAGCTAAAACACACAAATACACTGCTCTTAAAACAGGCAAAAACAGAGCTTGTACTATCAGCCATTGATATTTCAGTAACATCAATAAAAATGATGTTTCGTCTCTCTCAAATTTTCTTTATAAAAGCCGTTTTTCGTTTGCTTGTTTCTCTTGCATAAAATACAATTAGGCAACAAGTAGATACTCATTATATGCAGTTTTTAATACTTAACTTTTTTTGTATTCACATTTTTCGTCTAATTTAATTAAAGAAGCAACAATCATCATATTAAAAATACCATTGCATTATGTCATATATATTAGTTCTACACCCGGTATATTCCATATTACAGCACATAATTTTTTATGAAACAAAAACGTCATCTATCAAAGTACTTTTTCTCTTTTAAGTACGATTTACTTGATTTAGTTTGAGTTCATAGATACTCGGCTTATAAATAAATAAATAAATATATCATCACGCCTTTTACCCATTACTGGGTGTGGCACTCTGCCAAAAATCTCGGTAAGTGATATATTTCTTCGCGTGAAGTGCGGTTACCAGCCGTCAAATCCCAAAGATATTACTGAAGAGGAAGCCACATTGCTAGATTTAATTTGGTGAAAATTGTTTGTCGGCTGTGGGGATCGAACCAGGGTTCTCAAGATCCACAATCCGACTCGATACCACTGAGCCACCTATCCCATACTTGACTTCAATATGGCTTAAATCAGAAATAGTGAAAATGTTTGAAAAATATAATAAAACAAAATCGTACTTAAAATAGAAAAAGTTATAAACTAGTTATAAAATTTAGCAAAACTTTTAATTTCAATAAATATAAACTACTCTTATTGAAAATTAAACTAAAAATTAAATGACAATATATAAAAGTTATTCACTGTTGAATACGAAAAATTATTACAGTTTTAATATAAAAATAATTTTGTTACTGTTTTTTAAAAAAGCACAACAAAACCCTCTCCATCACAAAATATATGTTCGTACTGTAATATGGAGTATATATAATACTGATAAGTTTTATTTGAAAAATTTTTCTCTTACATCATTGGTTTACGAAATTAATATCGTCTGGACACTAGAAACCAAACCATCCTAATACAATTTTGTAATAAAAAATAAGATGCTCTATGTTCTACTCTGTGATATATTACAAAAGATATTTCAACATTATAAAAGTTATAATTTAATTTTTCTGTGATTTAAGAGTACATTAAAAGAATATAATATCTATAGTGCGTCTTTGGATGACACATATGTCAATATTTTATTAATATGCACTAATAACATATTATTATTATAACTGATTTTCGGGTTTTGTTATATATTGTTATCTAGAACTGAACAAATTTCATTCATGATTAAAATAAAAAACGGAGTGTTCGGAAGTTTACGCTATTTTAGTTTGAGCAAAAGACTTCCAAAATGCAAAATATGCTACTATCGCAGTGCATACTAAATACCTGATATTTAAAAGTATCGTATTTGATTTTCTGATGTGGAATTGTTTCCGGTTATGTTGTTTATAGAATATTCCACATTTTATAACAGCAGTATTGAGACGTAAATAAAAATGAACATTGTTCTTGTATCAATAAAACTAGCTAAATATCAGTAGAGATCAGAGATGTTTTAATTATCACTTTTCATTATTATTTTCCTTGAGGGTAGATTTTTCTACCTCTGAATATAGTTTCTAAAAACTGTCGGAGGATAAATACAAATATCGCAATGAAATCATCATTTAAATGGTAAAATGTCATTGAATATCATTTTTTGATAAGGAACAGTCTTATTTATTTCATCGATAGTTACAGAGTAATTAATCCGGAGTAGGAAAGATCTCTCCATCATATTTTATATATTTTTAAATTTATTTTATGTATGAGATATTTGTTATTTTATTCCTGCGTAAACAAGTCTGAAATTAATCTTCGTAACACGTGCACAAGAAACACGTTCTTATTCTCTAATTTTAGAGAAATACTGCATTTTCCTTAGGGAAAGAAACATTATGTTTCTCTCCTAAAGTAGGATGTGTCTGTCCCTAGTGAGAATGTTTCTTTCCCTAGAGAGATGTTTCTGTCCCTCATGAGAATGTTTCTCTCCCTAGAGACTACGATTATTCCCTGTTTGCGGCGTCCAACGCGCCATCTAGCTGAGCGGACAATGAACTAGTTACGCAACCCATATTTGACATATGTCCCGATAAGACAGTAAGTTTTGTGCACTTGTTACAAAAAGTATAATATGCTTCACGGGAGGGCGCGATTATCCCTTGTGTGAAGTTGGCAAACCTCGACTTCAGCTCGAGCCTTCGGCCCTCGCTTACGTGTCGGTATACTAACTTCACACGTATTTCGTATTTATTTTGTATCTGGTAGGATGATGTGGAGACAGATACTTTATTTCCAATTTCTGTTTTCTAATCATTATTTACAATGTGCTTACTGCTTAAAATGTTTATGGATATAACTTAATTTAATTTAAAACGTAGGAAGGTTACATTAAATTTTCAAAACTTTGAATAAATTAAAAAACGGGATGAATTTAATAATACTTTATGCAATATTTATTAGCCTTAAGTCAAAATATTATTTTAGAACAAAAAATTTGCATACATGGCTAGAGATCCAGTTTAATTTATCAGTTATATTTTTGTGCATTTATTATTACAATGAGAATAACGAATACCTAATAATCATAGTAATTCGAAAATATTTAACAGTAGTGTTTTTTGTTTTATTTCAGTATAAAGATCTAAAAACAATTCTCTGTGTCGGTAAGTTCTAAATGTTTGGGAACCTGGGATCAAGCCCATTTAACCCATGGATACTACCACTGCTGGTATAAACGACCAGCAATCATTTGAACAAATGAACTTTTAAATCTATAAAGATTAATATATAGTTAACGTTACAGCATTCGAATCCGATAATCCCGATTTTGAATCCCACTCAAGCTAAAAAATATGTAAATGTACTGCATTGCGGCTTAGTAATTCCTCTTGTACAGAGTAACATAAATAAATAAATAAATAATTGATGATATTATAAAAAATTTTCGTTTGCTGTTAATTTCACCAAAATATATTCTCTTCACAGCTTATGCCTATGGCACACTGGTCGAAGAGCATTGATGAAACAATAAAAGCTTCTAAAGTTGAGAAAGAAAAACTAAATTTCAAAAATATGCTAACGTGAAATGAGAAGCAAAAGATACGAGTGAAATGAGATACGTTCGTTTCATCGATGGAAATAGAGGAGCCTTTAATTTTAGTCGATGACGGGTGCGTTCTGTTGTTTCATCGAAGAGCTCATCGATGTTCTTCGACGCTCTTCGACCAGTGTGCCATAGGCATTACAGAATCTATCCAAGAGAAATTGAAAATAGAGAAACTGTTTATGAAGGGCTATTGATACCGTAGTTACCCGATACAGTAATTGACTTAGCAATATACAATGCTTTGTGCATCTGTTTATACATTCTACCCCAGTTGTAAGTTTGTATTCTGCGAAGAGAATATATGTATTTGTGTGAAATTAATAGTAAACGAAATTGTTTTACAGTAGCATTGATTATTGTATATAGAAGTATTTAAAAATAATTTGTTGATACGAGTAGATATACAAAACATTTAAATATTGTCATACATGACACCGAATGAATTTTTCCATCAACTTGTAACAGAAAGTAAAGGTAAGAACAATCACAATCGCTGCAGAAACTACAGAAAATCCACGTTAGCAGTTATTGACCGCTGTTGATTTCCAAATTAGCCGATGTGCGATCTAGCTGGGCAGACAGCGTGGCTATGTTGCCTATTATAGCTCTGCACAGGGAGACTTCCTTTTACGCTGAGAGCGCGCGAGTCCAGCAACAGTGGTGCAACCAGAACCGCCCATATATGTGCACAACACTACACTATCAAGTCCCATTAAAAGTACGCCGCGCCGGTGAGGTTCGGTTCGGTTCGGTGACGGTACAGAGTACAGACGGTCAGTTGTTAGAGAGGAAACGCGTTTTTCCTATAAGATTTACGGTGGTTACGTTTGTTTTTACGTCTTTACGTTACGTTTATGCGGGAGCGGAGTTTCAAAACAACGTGGAGTAGAGCGAGAAATATGAAATTCCGTATCCGTAAATGATACAATTATTTTTTTCTACGATTGCTATGAAAAGTTGACAATTACGCTCTCATTTGTCATCGTAAAGCTGACGTTTTCTGTGGAACAATCGAAAAATATCTTTTTTGCGCGTTTCCAATCACAACGCGCGGAAAAGATATTAAATACGTGCTTATTTTAATAGTTACCAGGGATACAAACAAAACAGAAACTTGTCATATTGACATTTGACAGAACGAATTTATTTTCAGTACGCATCGGTTTTTTAATAATTTAAAGATGCAATCGTAGAAAAAATTATGTGTATATCACGAGCATAAAGTGTCTTTGTTCCTCTTGCACTATTGCAGCTCTCGCCTTCGGCTCGCGCTGCAATTACCGTGTTCGAGTAACAAAGAATCACTTTACGCTCTTAATACACAAATAACTATATTCAGTTATTTTGCTATATTTTAATTTAAGTGGGATATTCAAGTTTGCATTTTTACCACTATAGAAATAATATTTTTCAATTTACAGCGGATCCAGTAAATATAACTTACGTTTACGATTAGTACATTCCAAATTTAACTAGAGTGACTATAGTTACTTTGTCCAGAAACTGATTCAATAATGAAACATGGTTTTAAAAAGATGTGATTAATTTTTGATAATCACACTAATAGAACTAGAGCGGCGGTTAGTGTAACAATGATTACGCATTGGTTCTAAACTAACTGAAATTATAATTAAAATGTAACTACTTTATTTTATTATTTGCGAAATATGTTACAAGAATTCGGGTGTTCAAATCTTACTGACATGTTGTACACGATAGCAATGGAATAGTCAGAAATATAAATATTTCTGAGTAGTAGAATTATTCAAAGTTAGTACATAAATATAGTCGCGCCCTTTATTTAATTCAAGCTATATTTGCACCTCCACATTATTTGCAAAGATCCCAGTAGAAAAATATTGACTTATTCCTTAGTGCAGTATTTATTATAACCGTCAAATCATTAAATAAAATATATTTTTAAAAGTTACATTTTAAGAAATATGTTCTTGAATTTTATTTTGTTCAATATTCAGAAAATTTTCTGAAAAACGCATTATAAAGCAATGTTTTTATGAGGAGATATCAACAGCCAATCAAGAACGAAACCTGTCTCCACGCTTATCTTTCATTTCATGTGGTCAAATTCAATTTACCATCATTTAATATTCATAACAATAATAATTTAAATCTTAGACATCACTTAGGAAACAAAACATGCTGATACATCTTTCATTGCACAATTTGCTAACAAAAATAAAATACAAGATAGTTTATCGTCAGAGACAGATATTTAGGTCTACAGGCACGAACACAGAACAGAAACAGAGACACAGTCTTATGACGTCACAGTTTACACCCACAGTCATCAAAACATCTGAACATCAGGTGTTTGCAAGGGCCTTGCAATCAGCTGACGGGCTGATTTACCACCTCTGCAGAGTTGAGGTCATTGGACAATGGACAAAAACAAGAAGGAAAATTTAACATTTACATTTAATAACCAATATCATGTTTTTCAGTTTCTTTGCGATAATAGTGGTAGCTAGGGAATGCAATACCGGTCAAAAATTGAAATTGAATCTATTTAACATTTATTTACAGTAGGGTGTGGTGTGTACGTGTGATATATAGATTAAGGGAATGTAAAATTTAAATAAAATTGAACATCAAAAAATAATGATAGGTAATTCTATATACAAGGTAAAATAAACAACATAAACTTTTACTTTTTTGCTTCAATGGAATTAAAATAAACTTTTAGTAAACTAATATGATCGAGTGTGTCGTCATTTAATCTGGATCTTATTATTGTGCATATTTGAGATGCTGCTGATTCCACACTTGTTGGTGCTACTGTTTGTAAATAATCGTATGTTAATTATAAATTCACGGCCTTAATACCTTCCTTTTCAAAAAATATCATTTCCTTCCTAATTAGTTGCTCAACTCCTTGCTTTTTGCTATTTGCTAACGAACGACTACGAGACAACTACGAATTGGCGATCGGCAAACTAATACTTGACAAATACGCATCATACTAGTAATCATTTTATTGTAACAGTGTGTTCTTTCTGTTATTATTTCTGCTGTTACAATACCATTAATTTCTGTTGTAATTAAAACATATTTAAAAAGTACATTTAAAATGTTGTACAATATTCAGCAAGAAAAGTCAGATTTGATTGTGAATTTTGACATTAATTGAACTGAATTACGTTCTGTCAAATTAGCAATTTCTGGCTAGAATGTTTAAAAATAATTAACTGGATTTAAAAGACTGTTTGCTCAATTATCATTGGTATTTCTCAAAGGGTAGCAAGATACATTTCAATTGTCCTGTTTGGACATAAACAAACACACGTGCGTTGTGCGTTGGTTCCGCGGAGCCTTATAAGGCTATAGCTCGTGTTTAGTGGCGACGGCGGCGGCGCGCACACTCTTCGCGCGGACTCAGTTCCTCGCTGACCGCCGTTAAGATCACACAACATAACAATGCAGAGAACAACACGCAACAACATATAGATTCATATTTTTCTGGTGAGTTTTTAATATATTTATAATTATTTTATATTCGATATATTGGTAAAATAGTGGTTGATATGTGTGTGAGAATTAAAGTGAAATGTTATGGACGTTAAATGTTAGGGGTTGATTTTCACTTCATTTGCAATTTCCGTTCAAAGTTAATGTGTAATCATGTCATACAGTTTACGCTTGATTAGACTTCGTCATCGTTGATCATTTCACTTCATCGATATGATTTACAACCCTCTTAAATCAAGTTATGAGTTGTTTCTTATTGCATAACAATATTTATGCATTTATTTAAAGTTGTTTGCTTATTGTAAGGGTAGATTTGTCGTATTTATTTAACAGAATTCAAATTAAACTAACATTTGCAGTTTACGAATCGAGCATATGGTACAGATGTTTTCATGTTATAATAAATACAGGGGATGACTTTATAAATTAAATAAGTAGCTTGAATTTATATTCTACTGAATGTTTATCGTGTAAGGGATGCATTAAGGGTAGTTGTAATTTAAAAACACAGAGAAATTCCGGGTAAAATCTAAATAACTTGACATGTGTGAAAACAGTCGCGTTCAAGTCGGGCAAAAAGTCGAAGTTTTTCAACAGGTTGTCCGCTATGATATGGTAAAATGATTAGTATTTGAGTCTCGCCGCGAAGATGCCGACTCCGTGGTCTAATTAGCATGGCGTCGCACACCTGTCCGGTCTGACAGACGGGAGTCGTTGTGGCGAAGGGTCTCGGGGTCGGCGTATACGCAGGGGGTGCATTGCGTGGTAGCAGAGGCGGCGGTCTGGGTGTGGGGTACAGCAGGCGCCGGGGCGCTTGACAGCGTCGGCTGCAAGGAACAGATGCTGCTGCCGCCACCGCCGCCCCGCCGAGAGGCTGTCTCGCTCTTACGCGCGGTCATCACACCCACCGAGAGACTGCGGCCGAGACGGACAAACGCCATGGGAATGTTTTCGACAATAATTGGTGATTTGTTGCGAAATTTATACTCAAGGAATTGAATTCAGATTTGGTAATGCGGAATTTTTCCTTGTGTGAAAATAAAATTGCGATCTTTAAATTTGATACTACATACGAATACTTTGTCAATTTTATTGAAATTCGATCAAATCAAATCCTTTTTTAAAATTAAATTTTGAGAATTCCTCTAACGCATCATTTTCAGAAATTATATTTTAGCATAAACAATATAATTGCTGAATTTTTAGATCGACATACTTTTTGACATAAAATTTTATGTGATTTCAACAATGAACTGATATGAATATTCATCAAAACAAAACAAATATTTACATTCTAAAATTTAAAAACAACGTTTGTACTAAACCCAATAAGATTTATATTTTTTGAAATATAGCGAATGCTATTATTTAAATACAGTTTTACTTGACTCTTTGCGGTATACACCTCAAGCATGTATTTTATCTTTATTAATTATCTGATTCGATTTTATAAATTATATTTATAATTAACATGTAGCTAATTTTTTGTACCTTTTTGCATGATAATGGCCAAAACGTCGCTGATTAAATGAAAATTACAAGTTTTTGAATTTTTTGTTTACATAAAGCCTGAAATCTAATCAAGAAACTATTTAAACATTTGTACTAATTAATATACGAGTATAACTACTTTACTAACTTCAATAGTACTTAAAATATAATTTGGTGCTATACAAATCTTTACAAATAAAATAATTAACAAAATTGCGTCATTATTTTATGACAAATGTCATTGTAATGCACCTTTTTCTGGGCAAAAATAACAGTCTTGATAAGGAAACCAGTTGCATTACAATTTTGTTTATATTTACTACTTTGCAATAGTACAGATTTGCATAGAATTAGTCATAACAATTTTATTATTAACATTTTAACCATTACACGCAAAATTAAATAAGAATAACTATGATAATGAATCAATTTCAGTAACTGATTTGACATTTATTGATGTGTTGATTACAAAAACCAATAAAATGATTTACTATTACTGTTCAATTACAGATAAAGCTAGAACAAATTTTGTTCATTACTGTAACACTAAACTTTTTACAGCAGTATTTGCAAATTATCTGAATAAGAATTTGCATTTGTCATTATCAAACATTATAAAAATATTGTAAATTGAAGTGCTTTTGAAAGTCTTTTGACATAGAAAATATCCGATATTAAATGTTGAAGATTCTATAAAATATATCTACGGAAATTTGCAATAACCGTACCATATGCAAAAAAAGGTAAAGTTGTGATGACATTATATTTAAGTTCATTGTTGTAATCAATCAATTATTTATGATTTATATTTTCTCTTTGACCGGAGTCATACTGATACAATTCTTGTGACTAGTTTCAGGTGCGGTTCAAGCACGAAGGATTCTCGGCGGATGGCACGAAGTCACCCGGAACTGGTACTAGTCAACGCCGGAAAAGGAACTTGAGGAACGTGGACGTGCATCGTGCTTTATGCGTACAGTGCGTACGTGTATCTGCTAGTGCAACTAACATCACATACTCGTATTAGGTTATTAGATGTTGCAGGCGGACTAATTATGTTTTGAATTTTTAATTGACATTTGAGATATAGAATTAGAATGTCGTAGGTTTGGGTCAAGTGTAGGATGTGAAATCTGAAATCAAATCTTTTTGCAATTTTTTTGTAATCTTTTTTTTGTTTGTTGTGCAACTTGTTTTGTAATATTTAGGAGGTATATTTTGCGCATATGTTACCGAGATGGCTTGTATTCAACACTTGTATTGTAAATTTAGTTTATCTAAACTTTTTAATTAAATACAATTATGGGTACATTAAAATTTTTACTCTACGAAATTATTTAAATGGCGGCAAAATGTCCAGAATTAATTATACAGTTTTTAATACTAAACTAGTTTGGTGAAAATTCAAATCAATCAAAATTTGAGTAAAATACAAGTGTTAAGACGAGTCAATACCTATTTTAATGTTAATACGATCTAGAATAAATTGTGTTTGTGTAAATAGAAATGTTTGCAAAATGTAAAGTTAAAAATAAGTATATTAAAAAAAAGAAAAATATCGTGGTAGGCGGTGCCTGGTGCAAGACCGCACACTTCACTTGTTTCCAAATACAGTGCAAGTGTTTGAAACGCAGATCACGTCTTCTTTAATCACCACTTCGTTAATTAATGATTTGTCAATTGTTAATACAACAACGCAGCGATGTGGTGACGCATGGGTTGCCACGATTTGCATGTAGTTATTTTCATTTGTTTGTTGTACGCACTTTGCATACAATCATCTTATTCATAATAATAAAACCGCGAATTGTTGTTTGTGTTTTGTTATTTTGTGTGCGCCACTGGTCTTTTCCTATCACCTCCATCCTCTCCTATTCCTAAATTGACAGGTTCGAACCGGAAGTTATCCAAATTAAACTTCCACTTCCTCTCTATATCTCATAAATTTCAATTTCATCGAATTTTGTAATATGCGATTTTCGAACTTATATAATATAAAAAGTCAAACTTTGCAATAAAATCTAATCAATAAGCAAAATATTATTTAAGGCAAAAATGAGTTGGAAAATCGTTCGAAATTTGATGATTATTAATAAAATAGTTATTGAAATTTTAATCAATTAACTAGCTGTTTTTATTGTAGTTTTATCGTAATTGTTATTTTGTATAATAAAATTATTATTGTTATTAAATATATGAATATATTTACCTACGTATTTCAATTATTATGAATGAACAATGAATTATATACCAATAAAATTATTGCAAGTGTTTTTATTTCATTTAAATAAAATTTGATGGTATGATTAGTTTTATTGGTGTGTGATGTTGTCAAATAAGTTTGAGTACGGTCCAGGGGAATAACACACCCACAGTACAGCCCACAGTCGACCCAGACGGTCAATTTTCTTCATTTATTTCGTTATTATGTGATTTTTGTCGACGAAATCACATGAGATACACCCGTTATTTATTAAGGACAAATCAACATGCATGTTACATTTATTTATAGAATTTTATTCAACAAATCGTTACGATATAATAAATAAATTGTTCGTTTTTTCATTTTTAATAACTTATAAAAATACTGATATTACCAGAATTTGCACAACAATATTTTTATTGTTGTAATCAATTTTATGAACACATCCTTGTAAGTTCAAAGACCTATTTGAAAACAACATTTCCTACGCATTTTTTTTTCAAATTTTCGGTACATTTTGGGCCTAAAATGTGAAGTCTTCATCAGTCACCGGTTCATCTACATTTTGACTCGTTAGCTAATGAAATCTAAGATTCTAATTAGCATCACACTGTAATTACGCACATCAACGCATAGGCGTCCCAATTGGGGCGAAAGGCACAAGTTAGCACTTTGAATTGGAATGAGTAGGTGGGTACAGGTTCAGGTAGATGACAAGTTTCGTGCAAAATTCTCTGTGTTTATTACAAATCAGTATCACATTGTGGGGCGAAGACCCAGGCAGGGCCCGCTTTATTGACCGGCAGCGCGCGGGCGGAAGACGGCACTGGCCACAGCGCACAGAGCTGGACTCACCACAATCTTAGATTGTCATCTGTTTGTACTATACTTATTTAAATAAAAATGAAAACATCTGCTCGTGTGTCAAATAAATAAAATGATTGTAGATTTAATAAAAAAGCATTACAACATAAAATAAAATATCCTACACCTATTTACTACTTTATCACGGTTATTAAATAAATCAGTTTTGTAACTTCACTCACCCCACAAATTAAACAGATTTCAATTGAATAATACAGCGCGAAAGTTTTATACGCTTCAACAACAAATATCCTTTTCAATATGACACCATATATTTCGAAGTAAAAGTATTATTTAAAATTCAACTGTCAAATTATACCGACGGAATGATTATTATTACAAGTTGAAAATTTGTGGAAATTTATTTTTTTTTATAAAAGTAACATAACTTTATTACTATAACAAAAATGTCTAACATCACACTGATGTGTGCAAGACGAGCAACTATAGCGATGTTTTCGAATGAAAATAAATCGTCTCAAAATACCTGTAATTAATTGGAAAATCAAGTGCGTTTATTATAAATATTCAAATAACAACAAAGACAAAATTAATTGTCGTCCATACACTTGGTGAAACTAGGTTTAATAAAATATAAAAAAGCGTCTATGGTTACTGTGCTGGCCAGACTCTGACAATGCCCTCATAAGGTGACTTGGAGGCTGAATTTTGTGAGACTTAGCCAAGTGTTTATTGTATATTTTAATATTCAAATAAATGTTCTTTCCGTTTGTATTCCTGTGTTTCTGCGAATCTAGTTCAAGTAATTAAATGCACTGTATTATTCTTCCGCATTGAGAAAAGTGACAATATTCGTTTGAATTGAATTGTGAAAAGTTACACAACATATTTATTTACTAACAGTGTAGTATAGTCATATTTCGATTTATTATAGCACTGCGCCACTATAGTAAATAAAGTGTGACTAGACAGAATCGTAGAACAGACATGAACTTAGTTGCACGCTGCCGATCACTGGATTGTGTATCTCTATTTGATATTAGCTCTATCTTTATCTATCTATCGTTTCCTCTTTATCCGTCAGTTTCAACATAACCTCAGTCCGCAACACAACAATATTAAGAAACAATAACATTCATTAAAAGTACTTTGTACAAAATTAATTAAATTAAAAAATAGATACATGTATTTATATCGTATGTCAATTATTTATACCTAGATAAGTACCTACTTTAGAAGTACGTCATGTGAGAGATTATACTCCATGATGGAGTGTGTATGATGTGTTTATGTACATGATTCTTTGTTTTCTCCGTATACTCTACAGGGGTGGACTAGTTACATTCTCAAATATTTTATTCATTTACCATTTTGTCTTCCTGTATGTTTATTCATTTGATTTTTTCCGACGGAACTTTAATTAATGGCTAGTTACACTAATAAAACTGAAATGAACAATATTCAACCCAATTTTTTCAAATAATGTAACTATTCCATTTGACTTATAACAGTTATTTACTTTGATTGATTTGTCATTAAATGAGATCCGTATTTCTTACTGAACACTTTTCGACTGGTTTGTCATATTTGAGATTTGAACTATAACAAATGAAATTGATTTAAAGACGAAATTGTAATTTAATAGTAGGTACCTATTTGGTAATAGACAAACATCGAAGTACGTTCGCAGATCCCAAGTTTTATTATTTGATTTTCCTTCTAAAACTATTTACACGTAAATCTATGTTATATTTATTATCCGGACCCTGCAAATATCAGTTTGAAAATCACTAGTTATTAGTCGCTAGCCCACCGCTGCGCAATGTGTGTTTAAGGCACTAGGTCCCTGTATGGAATGTATGCGAGTGTTGTGTGTGTGTGACTACCGCTGCGGATGCCCCATGTGCGGGTTGGGTCCCTGAGGATACCCCGGCGGAGGAGGCGGCAGCGGCGACGGTGAGTAGTGCTGCGGGGAACCCTGCAGGTGATGCTCGTGGTGCCCATGCTGGTGGTGGTGGTGATGATGATGCTGTAGGTACCCTCCACCACCAGCCTGCTGCATGCCGCCGCCACCGCCCCCACCGTACACCAGCTGTCTTACTTTGGAGTCCTCGTCGCTGATGTTGTATGTTAGCTCGGTTTCCTCGAAGCCAGTGGCCGACATCCGCTGGTCTCCGCCGGAGGAACTGGCCGGCGGGTCTGGACTGTTGAGGCAGGTTTGGATGAGGGCTTTCCCGGCCTCTGAGGTGATCATGGGCTGCAGCTTCCGCGTTGCGAATGTATACACATGCCCGGTTTCTGATGCTACAAGGAGCATCACTTGTGTTCCGGTCAGTGTTGATAGCTCGTATGCCTGAAACACACAAAATACACACACTTCTCAAATATTGGTTCACTTGCGAAATTTTCATAAATTAAAAACAGAATTCTTCAGATGATTCTAATTATAAGGATTCATCTTTCATCTTTGGATTCAATATCAGCTAGGATTTTAATGTTTTTTTTCAGGTATCTGCTGGATTCGAGAATTTATTAGAAGATGAAAATAATCTCTTAAACGAAAG
This sequence comes from Pterostichus niger, assembly GCA_947425015.1. NCBI lineage: Eukaryota > Metazoa > Arthropoda > Insecta > Coleoptera > Carabidae > Pterostichus > Pterostichus niger. The sequence goes on from OX380340.1 coordinate 19,146,466, forward strand.
AATTACAGCTGTAAAATGTCTTTTTAAATACAATTTAAATTAAAATTTAAAATAGGATAGGTGAGTTAGTGGTATCAAGTCGGCCTGTGGATCTTGAGAACCCTGGTTCGATCCCCACAGCCGACAAACAATTTTTATCAAATTAAATCTACTTCTGTGGCTCTCCCTCCACTAACATCTTTGGGGGCTGTGATTTGACGGCGGGTAATCGCACTTCACGCGAAGAAATATATTACTTCCCGAAATCTGCTTACAGCAGAGGACCACACCCAGTAAGGGTTAAAAGCGTGTTGGTATATATATATATATATATATATATTTATATAAATACAATTTAAGTATAATTAAACTTTTTTGTAGTTGAAATTTTTGGTAAAATCTATCATGTCATATTTATTTTTGTTTTCAAGTTATCAAGTAAATAATAAGAAAGCAGGGTTAATAGTACCATATTTGATCAAATTTATAGACTGCATTTAATAATAATAAATAAATATATATATAATATTTCATAATGATAATGTTTTGTTGCTAAATTATAACAAAAAATACAGTGAAATAAATTGTTTCAAATAAAAAAGTTTACGATCTCAAATATATAAATCATACATTTATTGGAAAACTAGAAGGAAAAGCAATTAAAAACAGTCATACATGCTTGTGAATTCACATATTAGTACAGTTGAAATTAGAATAATTATCAAATAAATCTGATATAAGTATTAAACGTAATATGAACGTCAATGATAACAGTTTGTGAATTAAAGTATTTACATACGTAAGTCTCAGACGTATAATCTGCTCTGTGGCAAGGAAAATCCGAGACACATTACGTTATTAGTCAAATTACAATGAAATACAGCGACAGTTTCCTGTAAAACGTAAAAATCAAACAATTTGGCCCAGATCCAAATGTTACATTCTTAAAGGTTTTCTGCTTATATTAGACTACATACAGAATAGATGCTACACATGAAAATAGAATTCAACATTTAGCAAACTCCAAGGAAAACGTACCGACCATGTACCCGCACCGGCTGCGCGTCTGTGTCGGACTCGTCTCCCAACAAAAGTACAAACCACATTTTCGCTGTTCACTGTTTGCAAATTTTATCCGCTTAATACAAAATATCTTATTTTATTTTTTAAATCTCCTTGAATCATAAAAATAATTTCACATTTGATTATTCCGCACTTAATAAACAACGCACGCCGAAACATACGAATATACATTTTGTAACTAAGAAAGCTAACATTTAAAACTAAAATAAATAACTAGCGTATGTAATTTTACAGTTTTTGTACAATAATGATAGATATTATAATTATCTACATATACAAAGTATATATATTTTTTATATTTCCAGATTTATTAGGATAACGATTATTTGCTCATAAGTAACACTTTCAATATTTTAGCAAATACGTAAGCAAAGATATAATTTCTATTAAATATGTTTAAATATAAAAAAAATTTATAATACTATAAAATTTTCAGATAGTCAACATGAAATTATAAGTAATCTCAATAACAGCTAGTATAAATGAATTATTTAGTAGGTAATTGGTGGAAACTAAAAATTATACACTCTATAACTTTAATTTAGCGTATTTTTCTGTCAAATAATTTAGAAATTTTTGACAACAGAAATCTAAAGTTAGCTAACATTGTTTCCTAGTCATTTACTGAGAGACCAAATAGGATTGTTATAACGTGTAAAATATTCAGATATGATAGTAATATTTATTAAATTAAAAAAAATATAAATTGCAAAAACTAGTTTCATAATTTTTTCGTCATAGATGAATTCTACAAAAAAATATTCCAAATGTTCAATTTGTAAGCATTATTTTGGACATTCTTTCGAGCATGAGGTACCGGGCAATGACGTAGAGATAATGCTAGTGTAAAGCCAGCTTTACCAGCAGTGAGTTTAGGAAGTACTCAGCGTAGTGCGTGACCCCGGGTCCAGCGGCGCCTTTATTATACCGCTCGCCGCCGCCGAACAGGTGCGACTTCAACTCGAGATTCCACCTCCGTGCCATGGCCGCGCACCTTGGTGGGCCCCACACCATGTCCCTGTACCCTGAAGACCCTACCAGTAGCGACCCCATCCCCAGATTGAGCCACAAAACGCGGAAAAAGCCATAGAACCGGCGTCCGATACTGATCACAAGAGAAAGCCACACCAGCAGACGTGACTGCTGGAAATCCATGCCATGTGACTGACTTTGAATCTGCAGCCACCCACCTGGGGTTAATGGCCCCGAAATTCATGCATGTCTACCAACAAATCAAATGCGAAACGGATCAAAAGCAAGCCGAAAAAATCATTCATATAGCGAAAAATCAATAAATGAAAATCAACTAACAAACGTAACATTAAAAGGTTTATTTAGCTGTCAATAGAGAAACTCACACACAAATAAAATAAAACCAAATAACGAATTCAAATCAATTACAGTATCCGAATTTATATGAATAAAAGTGGGTATCATGACATTTGTGCCGATGTTTCTATACACACAATATTGTATTAAAATAAACTGTCAAATGAGTAACTTAATCAATTGTATCCAATGAAATTCGTCCATTTCTAATCACTTTTCGGAAAATAACCAATCAAAATAAGATTACACTCAAAATCATAAGTTGAAATCAATAACTTATCTAAACAATATTATAATGACTATTTCTCTCATGTTATAAACAAATCAAAATGCTTTTTTTTTTCATAGAAACTAAGTATAACAACTAGAAATTACCACGTATATGTTGGAACCAATAGAATAAGAAATTTATTTGAAAATGAACTAATGAAAAAAAGCTATTTTGATAGTTTTCCACTAATTAAATGAATGAGTGATATTTTTTCAGTGTAATTAAATCTACTTGGTTAACAAATAAATAAATGCTATTCTCACGTCAATTGTAAAAAAATATATCGAACAGGCAAATTCACGACCGACTGTTCTATAGAAGAAAGTTTTGCATGTAAAATATAACTCGTAATACGATAATTGTCAGATATTATTTTGACATGAATTTAAATTCGTTATTAAGGAAATTGGAAATACAGGTCGAGCTGCGTATTCGCTATATTTCCACTTCCGTCAGTACGGTGGTATGGATAGCGATACGGAATTCGAATCCGGAGATCCCGAGCTCGAATCTCACTCAAGTTAAAAATTATGTAAAAAACTATCATACTGCGGCTCGGTGAGTGCGGACCCTGTACTGTAATTGGGATTCAGTTCCTGTTGTACAGCGTAACATAAATAAATAAATAAATAACAATTCAAAATTATTGTGAAAATATTATCGGCAATTAGGTATCATATCACATGAAATATTAGCTATGATTATTTTGGTAATTTATGGTTTCTCACACCAATGTTTTATTTGATTTATTTCTTTTGTATTAAATGTCACAATACTAAAATGAATCGTTATTGTTATTGTTTGATTCGTGAAATAGTCAATACGATTACCACTCGGGCATCGACAGTAATAGTAATTACTTTTGCCCAGTGAGTTAGAATAGGATATATATATATATATATATATATATATATATATATATATATATATATATATATATATATATATATATATATATGTATATAATATTATTGGATGTACTGATTACAAAGCCAAAAGTTGTTTTTTCGTTGTAGTTATTTGTGCATCTAAACCGCCAAATGATTATGTATGTTGAAGAAAAAGCTAAAAAGTTCGGGGGCGACGCTTAAGTCGAAGCAGGCTATTTTCTAAGTGCACCAAATCATTTTGCAGCCATCGTGCACACTACATTTTTCGCACATTTGCCTATGTTCAATAAAAAACTTATTACAAATTTAATTTCAAAATGATGGTTATTATAAATATGAATGTGTAACAAAGGAGACTTTTTTTAATAACAATTTGTTTGTTTATCTGCGGCATTTTACTTGATTGGTTTAGAACAAACCGTCAAAGTAGCTGACAGCCAGGTAATTAATTTTTATTTCCACCGTCTATGTAAATGATACTTTATTGATATGAATGGTAACCAAGAAAATGAATCATTACAGCGTGTAGCCCTGTAAAATTTTACAGGGTCATAGAAGAGACCTGCAAAAATGCTCATAAAAAAACTAATATTAACTAATTAATAGTTATTACTTGCAGTATGTGCAATATTTTGTATATTTTCTTGAAATCGCCTTCGAAGTCTTTATTTCTAGAATTTACGTTTTTACCAGTACGATCGCAACACCATGGCAATGTCTAGCTATAATATGTCCTCCCGCCAACAACCTTTAATTACAAAATGTAATATATCTTTTTATAAAATTAATACAAATTTATTAAAAAAAACTAACTTTGTGAAGGTGGAAATAAAACTTTGTACGCGGCACGCTTGCTATTTTTACTAGGATTAAGTACTGGATTATAGAGTCTCGTTCTTTCTTTGCTCGCCCCACAAACTTTCCAGCTCGCCTGTAAAAATTAATTTACTATTGCCGGATTGTTTACAAAAAAGTTAAATTTTGCGGATTGAATTGCACGTTTAATTTGTTTGACAGTTGCGTGAAAATAAAATTTAGAAATAAATTATTTTCTGTGAAACTGATAAAAAGAGAAGGTCAATAATTAGAGTCAGATACTAATATTTGACAGTTCTCGGATACGATTTTTTTCTATAATATGAGCAATAACCGCCCCAGTTTATATATTATTCCATCTCATTGCTTTTGCTTCTAATTAGACGTATTGCCCCAAAACACCCTTCGATCTACGGTCTCCGGAGTGTTCCAGTAGTCGCCAGTATTTTCGAATCTCTTCCTAATTGATTATTTCCTTTTATCATGAAGCTGCTAGATACCAAACAATTTTTGTCATTTAATTACATTACATTACACAAAATAAAGTTGCAAACGACTTAAGTATTGTAAAAAAGATTCTGTCTGAGCATTAATAACTAGTAATTTTATCAGACTTTCCTCAATTTCTTTTAGTTAACAGCCCTTCGCCGAAGGCGTCGTATTATCAATAACATTTAGACATTATGTTGTCTAATTTCTACCATACCGTATTAGTCAATCATGTTAAATAACTACTCTCAAATTACCAAGAAGATGCTGATTACAACGAGAAATACCACGCGAAGATATAATTTTAAAAATTATTTTTTACGTTCCTTAAAATCATTGATTTATAAAGTGTGTACGTTTACCAATTCTGTCATTATTGTAGTGAGAATAAAGCTCTTGTGATTATTCCCGGGAATAATCAATGCAGCCTTCGTTTATCTTAACATCTTTAATGCCTATGGCACACTGGTCGAAGAGCATTGATGAGGTCTTCGATGAAACAACAGAACGCACCCGTCATTGACGAAAAATAAAAGCTTCTAAAGTTGAGAAAGAAAAACTAAATTTCAAAAATATGCTAACGTGAAATGAGACACAAAAGATACGAGTGAAATGAGATACGTTCTTTTCATCAATGAGCTATTCGATGGAAATAGAGGAGCCTCTATTTTTCGTCGATGACGGGTGCGTTCTGTTGTTTCATCGAAGAGATCATCGATGTTCTTCGACGTTCTTCGACCAGTAAGGTAAAAGGCATGATGATATATTTATTTATTTTTGTTTTGTGCCGTGAAACTGATATTAAAAAGTTTGCATAGAAACAATTAACAATTCATAAATAATTATCACCTCCTGTGGTATTACCTCTGATAATTTCCTATGGGAATTTAACACAATTCTGTAAGAAGGTAACTATGACAAAGTTGATATGAAAATTGCTAAAATCAATCAATAAATCAGCAATATTTGTCATTAAAATGACTTATTTGCAATGTTATAATCTAACGGGTGAGTTCAGACGTCGGTTTATCGGATCTCAGATTGTGGTACTACACTCAGAGGGGTCCCACATTTTAAATCCCATGACAATTTGATAAAATAATTTTTGCTGTCTCTGAAATATATTGATACAGAAAATATTTTAATTAAATTTATATCCATTTGTCCTTTTATCAATTTAACAATTCGCAATACAAAAAGAAGTAGAAAATAGAAAACAATTAAAAATAAAATCTAATTTATTGATAAATGCAGTAGGAAATATATATAAAGTATATCATTACACCTTTTTATTCATCACTGGGTGTGACACTCTGTCGTAGCAGATCTTGGTAAGTGATATATTTATGCGGCTGAAATAAGGTTACCAGCTGTTAAATTACGGTTCCCAAATATGTTAGTAAAGGAAGAGTCACATAAATAATTTTTTGCGGTGAAAAAATTGTTTGTCGGCTGTGAGAATTGAACCCGAAATCTCAAAACTACAATCCTACTCGATACCACTGAATCACTTACCCTATTATATATAAAAATTTTCACTTATGTCATGAACATGAGGTTACTAAGTAACAAACAATTTTTATATATATATATATATAAGTATATATATATTTACCGGGTGTCTACTTTTTTTCCGAACATAGGAAATTCAATGTTAAAATTTTGATTTAGCGATGTCTCTTTACCTATTAATTTTAGAACAAAATTGAACTGAAGAAAAATATTCAGAATAAAAAAACTGCATCCATAAAGTATAAGTTTGTTGTTCAATTGTTTCTTATGTAGGAGTTTGAAGTAAAAGAAAATACACGCTTTAAAGCAATTATCAGAGTGCCATGAGAAATAAAACAAATTAGATAAGTTAATAATAGGTATTTATTTGTCTAGATTATGTAGAAAAAAGAAAATAATAGTTGCTATAATTAATTTTATTATTATATTAAATGCTCGAATAAATACATAAATAATTAAATTAGAGTAAGCTTCAAATTCTGGTCCAATATGTCAAATAATGTCAGACACAACAAATAAATTATTATTTTATTTCTCATGGCACTCTGATAATTACTTTAAAGCGTGTATTTTCTTTTGCTTCTAACTCGGACATAAGAAACAATTGAACAATACACTTATACTTTATGGATGCAGTTTTTCATTCTGAACATTTTTCTTCAGTATAATTTTGTTCTAAAATTAATAGGTAAAGAGATATCGCTAAACCAAAATTTTAACATTTAATTTCCTATGTTCGGAAAAAAGTAGACACCCGGTATATATATGTATTTAAAATGAAACTAAAATAATACTATAGACTATAGTCAATAACTTTTAATTGTGTCCACTCAAATAACAATAACACGAGTAGCAACAATACAATTAATAAATTGTTGAAAATTTTCGTTCAGTCATAAAATATCTTTATATTTAATCTGACACCAATTCTAATTAATTCTAGTATGTAATTTAAACTAAGATAAAAACTAACAAAAAGTATTTTTTTTATGTAGATTGAAATCTCTAAAACCTACTTAATTTCAATATGTTACCAATAAGCAACCGTTTCACCTACAAAATGTAAATTTCATCCTACTTCACGATCTCAAAAAATCATCATTAAAGTTCGAGACGCCGTAATATGAACTAATTATTACTATATTTCATGAGTAATACAATAATTCTCAGTATTTTTGTTTATATTTTCTTCGCGTTATTCCGAATCTGATTTCAGTATAATTACGCCTAACTTGTTAGTAACATATTTACTGAACGAATCCATGAAATTTGACTGAATTATTAAAGACGCTAACATGAAACGAAGTACGCATTTGACTTTGATAATTACGATGTATATTGCGTGACTTAAATGAAAATATTGATCTCTTTTGTTTAGTTTTTATATAAAACTTTTAAATAGTAATTATTACGATTAGTCATTCGGCTACGATTGCACGAGCTTTCATTTAAATTTTAAGTTTAATTATTCATTGTTTTGTTATTAAAATTAATGTCGTCGTTAAAAATATTAATAGTAATTGATAGGCATTTATGAAACGGAATATGTACTTTATGTGCATAAAATATATAATAATTAAATTCTGGTATTATGATATTTTGATGAGCAATATATTATGCGTGGTATCATAAAATATGAAGCTTGAATAATATTGTATAGGGTAGGAATTCAAATTCCAGGCCGTCGGCTATTTTATACAATTTTGAATATTTCAAGATATATTTTAATTACTGACATGAATAATTTTAAACAATCTGTTATGTCTATGTAGAGTATTTAAATAATTATTCATATTTATAGAAACATAGCATTATTAAAATTTTCAATTGATAAAAAAATAATGAAATATAAATTTACACAAATCTAAAAATGTAGTCGGTATGTTTTTTTATTGAATCAATAAGAATATTTAATCAAGATATTTTTCAGTCCAAATTTGTTATCAATTTACCATCACAAAAACACTTTTTACCTCATCAATTACAGATATACCTATATAATTACAGATATTATGAAGAAATATAAACAGATTGTCAAAAACGGTGCGTTATAAAATAAAATTAAAACTTATTTCCCTGTCATTAAATTTTCACTCGTACTTTACAACAATGAGATATTTAATAATAGCTTGCAGAACTAACATGTAGCAAATTAACAAAAATATCCTCGCGAATAATTCCAACTTTTTCCGAAACAAATACAAGTATTGGGAAGATTATCTTCAATATCTTTAAATAGGAACAGATTTAATCATTGTGCACATACACATAGGTATGTATGCCATGGAAGTCAAATCTCCGCTGACTGGCTGCTATTCTGCAATGTCCAACTAGTCATGATCGGCGCGATGAGTGATGAGTTTTGGTGATGAATTCGGCGGCAGTCAGGAAGCACCGACACCGACTCGCGATAGTGTAACAGTACAATGGCCGGGTCACGTGTTAACGTGCGCGGGGCTACAGGGTGACGACGGCGCGGAGTCGGTATAATGATAGGTGCGAGGGGCGGTTTCAGCGGTGACACGAGTCGGGGCGCGGCGTCGACGACTTCAAGCGCCGCGGCGGCCTGCACAACGACGAGCGCGAGCCAGCTGCCGTGTTGCTCCACCGCCGCCGAAGTAGCGATGCGCGCGCACTCACCACGTGCCTGCACAGTGGCGTGCCAGTACCACATACATAACCTCATTTATCATTCATACAGCTTTGATGTTTCAAAAATATATTTATTTATTTCTTAACTCAACAGGCGAAAATGCAAATTAAAAAGTTACAAGCAATAATAATAATGATAACACTGCTGAGGGTTCAATTATAGCTGACTTTAACTTGAAACAAAAAATGTAATTGCATACCAATGGTACCAATATCATTAATAAACTGGACATATTATATTTACAAAAATATCATCACGCCTTTTACCCAATACTTAATGTAAAGCTCTATCGCTGCAGATCTCAGAAAGTGATATACTTATATTTACGCGCGTGAAGTGTTGTTATCAGTTGTCAAATCACGACCCTCTAAAAATGTTAGTGGAGCATCCTCCGGGAACAAGGATAATTGTTCTCAAATCCACAAGCCGATTCCACTGAGCCACCTACATTATAGTTAGGTAAGGTACTACTAATAATAAACCAAAAATGAAATAAATGAATTATTTTTCTTAATTATCTAGGTGAACATGAAATGGTTTATCGTTGTCTATAACGATCTTCAATGATACGGGTTGTCGTAAGACGATCACCTATCATCCATTTACTATCCACGCGCACTGTTGCTTATTGAGTATAAATATATTTTTGGTAATTAAACTTATACATTATTTATCTAAAGATCTTTTCAGACTCGGTATAAGGTAGACTAAAGACTACTTACTATCTACGTGTATATCGGATTTGTAATTTATAAACATTAACTTGATATTAATTATGCAATATTAAGTCGTGTTTTTCGTCAAAACAAGTGTAACAACAATAATAATATTGATTACTATAATCACTGTGACATTGAAATAGTCTACTACGACAATAAAACTTATAATAACACTGATTATATGAACACAGGCAGAAATATTTTGGTTTAATATTGATTAGCCCCTACAAAGGTTGTATGTAATACGCCACTGGTAAAAATGAATGCGACGAATGAACAGATACATAAATGACAGCAGAAAAGAGGTTAGAGCATAACTGTCATGTGAAATCATCTGAACTAAATAGGTGTATGTTTTGGGTTTGAATGTTATGTATTAAATGTTGATCATATGAAATTCTCACCTTTTTCATAATGCCTGTCTTCCTTTTGGAGAAGGTGGTGTACCTACGTAACTTGTTTTCAATGTACTCCATCTTGATCTTGACACGGCCTTTGGTTTTCTTACCATTGGAAGGCGGTGATTTCTTGGCTTGAAGGCCACTATAGGAGTCATCCTGGACGTCGGGCACGGCGCAGGCGTCCAGCCCCAAACCTTGGCTTGTAGGCACTTCGTAGCACATGTCGGCCTTGAGTTGACGCGGCGCGCAATGCTGCTGTAAGCTGGGGCCCGGCCGGCCTAGTGACACCCCCGGTCCGTGGCCGTATAGCTCGGCCGGCGCCTCCCCCGAAAGCATACTCATACCATAGCCCAGGCTGAAGCGCGAGTCACGGCTACCCGGCGCGTCCATCACTGAACTTTTAATTCACATACACCAAAACAAACAACAACACTATCACACGACACGGCACTCACTAACAGCGAACAGCTGACAACAAGACAGACAGAACGGGCCTGATCACGATATGCGTGCCACACTCTCACCTCTCCTGTAGTGACTGACGAGACCCGCCCAGTCAGCGTGCGCGGCCAATACTTAACAACTTTTAAAGTGCGCACGCGCAACTTAGACAAACGTGAAGACTTCTTATCTCTTTTGTACACATGAGAGATGTATTGAACGTATTTCTTAAATATCAGCACACGAACAATACGTAACCTGACCTAAACGAGAGTTGCACTTCATCTACCATACATGAAATAGTTCCAAATACAATATGTAAACAAATCAGAGGATTATTCTAGAAGCAAAAGGAAGAAACCTAATCCTAGGGGGTCTTTAAGCGCCAGTCATTGAATTTTTTGCGGGGCGGCGGTGAAATGTGAAAAAGTGGGTAGGAATACACGCGGCTAGGACAGCCCAATTCCATATTTAGAAACACTCGTTGCCTTTTACGGCAATGTTGTCCTTAGATGGTGAACTGAAATCCCTCCTTCTGTAGTTGTACCGCCAACCTGCCTAACTGTCAGTGTTTAAACACTTCCACGCCCGCGCATAACGGAACTTCCTACCGGAAATATTAAAACAAAACAGCCCATCATCAACACAAGCAGGTACCGGACCTTCCGGCGGTTGTTCTGATTTCCGGAAGGTTTCGGGTCACACGTGTCGCTTTAAATATTTCCCGTTTAGGCGCCGTGGGCTGCTACAGGGCTCCAGGTGCGATCGGGTGCTGTTGCAAGTTCTCGGAACAAGAAAAACATTTGCAATGGTGACAGTAAGACCTTATGTGGGCATGTGTCGATTGTAGACGGCGTGTCGCGTGAGAACACCGCGATCCGCGACAGACGAGTTTTTACTCCAGTTAGTGGCGAGTGTAGAGTGCGTTGCGTTCAGAAACAATGTGTTCTTGTAGGGTCAAGCAACCCCCCGCCCGCTGGATCGCCGCCACCAACAGTCCACCGAAGAATACATAATCGTAACCTGTTTGCAGCGTACGGTGACTCACTCGATTCTACTTTTTTTGTTCGCGGACATTTTTACAAAACTCGCGGATAAAAAACAGATATGTGCACCAAAGACCCCTTGACACCTGAACGATAAATCATCTGCTTTAAATTATTCGCTAACTTATATATTAGTAAAAGTGAACCAACAGTTGCGAAAGCGTGAAAACTGTTGGTTTGTAAATGCACCAGTACACATTAAGGCTCGTTTTGCCAATAAAACAATATTAATATTTTTGATAAAAATTTTAATTACTACAAAAATGTTATGAGAAACCGGAAAAATATTTCAAGTATTCGTTTCTTATTGAATAACTTCCTTAATATCAAGATTTTGTTTTAATAAGATTTATGTAGTACCCATTATTTAAAATTAAATAGTAAAATTTATTAAATTACGTTCAGTATATTTTAAAGTTAAATATAAACATGTATATTTACACACTTCATCTAACAGCACCACTCTTTTTACACTATTATTACAATAAAATTTATATATATATATATAATTTTTTTTCTTATATACTTTCTCAACTATACAATATATAACCGTTCAGTTAATATAACAATAAAGGTAATACGAATTTACGTAACTAATAAAACTAATTTTTAAAATAATTCCCTCAAAAATAATCAAACGTATTATGGCAATTCACAATTCTAATAAATTAATAAAATATGTATAAAAAAACTATCCACGTTTCCATAAAATAAAACAAATTTTAAAACAAATCACTGTTACTAAACAAACAGATTTACAATTTACATAATTAGTTGATTAAAAATATCAGAGGCAAATATGATATCATTCATCATTAATTTTTATTAAAAAAAATATCATTGTTTTTTTTTTCTTATATTTACAGAATTAAACATTTTTACTTTATCAAAACATCGGCTCACATCTCCACTGATCAATTGCATAATATTTTTTTTTTCAAAATTTATTTATTTAGTAACCGTGGTAAGAATATAAAGAAAATCGTTACAAGCTGCCGATTTCGTTGAACCTTTTTAGTTTCTCGGGAAAGGCGTCCTTGTAAAGGACTGGGTCGGCGCGAAATTCGACCGATTTAAGGGGCATGCAGCCGTAGACACGCGCGAAGCGGTCCACGCACTGCGATCGCTCAGCCATGTGGCTCAAATCCGCGGAGAGCATTTCTGTATTTGTGCACTCGGGGCACTTGAACTTCTTACGTGGGGCGACTTTGATTGGAGGCTTGCTGGTAAGATTAGCCACCAGGAAGTTCATCGCGATGTCTTCGCAGTTCATATGCTCGTCTACCCATTCGCGAATCTAAATAAAAGAAGTAAAAAACATTTAATACAAAAATTATATTTCTTAACATTTTAGTTCTATCGAAAATGTTTTGAAAATATATTCGAATACTTATAAACTAAAAAATATTTTAAATACACACCTCCGTAGGTAGAGCAGTAGTGTACATATAACTCCAGTATTTATGATGGAAAGCTGCACCAGTCAGCACCATAGAAATCTCATTCGTCCATTCCGATTCATATCTCCAAGTTTGTGTCATGTTATCCCAGATATGCGTTCTAGATGGAAATCCAACTATCCTGTCTGGAAATTCTCGCCAGACTTCGTACCTAAAAAAAATGTATAACATTAATTATATTAATCGATATGCAAATAATAAGTAGTCAGGTCAATGAATGCAAAATGAGAAGACAACAAACCATTTCTGATTGATAACTGTTAAATATTGAAATAATTACGTAATCAAATTGATTTCAAATGTTATTTGTTTTAAACTACAATATTGCACATATATATATTCTTTTGATGTACTTACCCAAATTCTAATTCATCAGCAGTCAGCATAACAATATCATCATCTATTGTTAAAATTGCCTCCGTTTCTATTTCTTCATACGGATAAAATCTGTTTGACAATTTATTAGCTTTTGTTCGTATTATTTTTATAGGTTTATTAATTTTAGGCCACGCAGAATCTGTAATAATAATAATTAATTAAAATGGCTAAATATGTGATACAATATTGTTGGTTAAATACTTACCAATTGGAGGAATTTTTCGTTGGTTATTCCAAATAACCAAAACCTTCATCAAACTTGGAACTTTTGAAAGTTTCTCTACGAGAATAAACAAACTATCCAATCTATCATATGTTAAAATAACCGCAGTGAAACCCTGCGATCTTGGAGCAGTTAAAGGCAAGAACAACGGATTGCTGCTTCTCATTTCTTGAGTTGCAACGTTCCAATCCTCATAGACTCGTGCCCACTGAGGATACACTCTGTCTTGAATAATATCCAGAGTTGTCATTGTAATTTTCTCCATACTGGAAAAGTATTTTTCGTATAACCACTTCACTTGATTTTGCATCTCGACAACGTGTTCATCAGAAACAGCTTTTAATATATCCATAAGCTCAGAAATATTTTCTTCCATGATAAAAATAGCTGCTAATTTCCAATCTAGAACGCTGTGAAATGGCATGACTAGACTATCAGCTAATATAACTGGAATACAATTTGCTGCCATGGCTTCTAATAGTAAAGGTTGAGCTAAGCGTACCCCTCGAATGATAAGACAAAAAGTACTTTTATGTAAAATATCAGGATAAGAGTATTGTTGTTTTGTTCCAGGTGTACAACGAACGCTTATATTTAGAGGTTTCGGGCAAGCATCCAGTATTAAAACTTCGTTGTGATTTTGAACGATTGATTTTAACTCTTCTTTGTAATCTGAGTCAATGTTTATTTGAGTTGAAATCACTAACCATGACCTAACGATAAAAACTAGTTACAATAAAATCATAAATCCCAAAAATATTGCTACAATTAAAAATTACCTGACGTTGTACACATCTTGAGCCTCTGCTTGTGTAGCTAAAGGACTGAAAACTGCTAAAGATACATCAAAACCAACACGGTATGACAAGGAATCAAATCCAGCACCAGCAATAATTGCTTTCCCAACGTTTAAATCCATTACAGTAGAATACAGTGGCGATTCACCAGGAATCATATTAAATAACAAATGATTTTCGCCATCTCTCCAACTTAAAAAAATTGAACAAAATTAATAATTTGTTCGTAGATAAAAATTTATTTACTTACTACTTCAATGTATTTAGAGCTTGAGATGTAATATTTGACCTAAAACGTAATTGATTCAAAGTATCAATCGGTGGTACGAAAATACATGCTTTTGTTGGATCTGGAGTATAGTATTTGGAAGAAATGATTGTTTCTAAGATGGTGTAAAATTCTTGCGAAATAATATCAGTTGCTGGCATTCTTCGGACGTCTACGTACTTTTTTAGTGGATATACGTACATTGAAATTCTGTCTTTACCATTTTGACCACAGTTGTAAACATTAAAACAGTTCCAATAAGAGCATTTTGCTTGTCTTGGACTAGCCAAGAGTATTTTATCTTCAATCACAACTTCTGGTAGAGAGCGTAAATTTGATAAAGATATTTTTTCGTATCTAGTCTTATTATCAAATGTGAATGAGAGAATGAAAATTACTAATGTAGTTACTATAAATACAATAAGTACTAAGAATACGGCAAGAAAAAAGTGTTTGTAAGTTGCTGATGTTGATCCATTAGATTTAAATAAAATCTGCTTCGTTGGAATGGTCATTTTCCAGGATTTATAATGCCTTCTTTTAATAAAATAGAATTTTCACATTGTTAATGATTTATAACAACTTATAAAAAAACATGAACATGACTTGGATGATTAGAAATCTGACATTTACCTATCAATATTTTATTGGTATGTTCACTTAAGGCTTTATTCACTGAATACTAAATTACCAATTAATCATTATTATACATAACTATAGAAATGAATCAAACATATAACTTATGTAAAATTAAATATAATATTTCAAAATTATTCAGAACTTATTGTTTGTAATATTAAAGATGACCAAAAAATAACTTGTGAACCGCTCTAACAAGATAATTGTCACATGTGACAAGTCTCTAACCTAAAAGTATTAAAAAATTTAGGTTGGGTAAGAACTGAAATCAAACTAAAATTAATAGAAATGTTTCAAATATGTAAAACCATATTTCAGAATCCAAAAATGTTATCTGCCATTTGCAATAATGGTAAATAATCCCTTTAACAATAATCAATGGACATTAATGTTTTCAACAATTTTTCTGTAGTGCAATCTGCTTGCTCAACAAAACCAGCGCTAATGGATGTAGAAGCAGAGCGAATTGTTTGGATGGATCTTGAAGTATAATTTCCCTATTTTTTTTTGTATATTATAAAGCTAGATTATTTGCAGATGACGGGTTTAGATATAAATACATGCCATATAATGGAAGTATCATGCATTGTAACAGATGGAAAGTTGAATATTGTAGCAGAAGGTCCAGATGTTATTATAAATCAACCATCAGATATTCTTGATAACATGAATGAGTGGTGTATAAAACAACATGGAAAGGTAAAAATGTATTTTTTAAATGTAGACATAAATAGTATTTATTTTCTTCACAACTATTTACAGACAGGACTCACGGATGCTTGTAAATCATCAAGAATCTCTTTAAAAGAAGCTGAGGCGACAGTTTTTAATTTTATCAAAGACTATACGCAACATGGAGTTAGTCCATTAGCAGGAAATAGTGTGTACATGGACAGATTATTCCTAAAAAAATATATGCCCAATGTAGAAAATTACCTGCATTACAGAATTATTGATGTATCGACTGTAAAAGAACTTTGTCGAAGATGGAATCCAGAAATTTACCAAACCAGCCCAAAAAAACAATTTTTACATAGAGCTTTACAAGATATTAGAGAAAGTATAGACGAATTAAAATGGTATCGTGAAAATTTTATGAAAATAAACAATGTTTCTCATTAATAAATGTATTGACTTAAGCTCGTCGACTCAAGAGCTTTAGTAAACGGTACGGTGTCTTATATTTTTATTTAGAAATTCCAGATGATGAATCCAACTTAGTTAGATGTATGTATGTCTTTTTCTCGCCCTTTTGTCCCTTAAACATTTTATCTTAATATTATTTGTTAAATATCTGCTAGTTTTCAAACTATTTCATCTAAATTAAGCTAAATAAATATATCATCACGCCTTTTACCCATTACTGGGTATTGCACTCTACAGTAGCAGATCTCGGTAGATGATATATTACTTCGCGTGAAGTGCGGTTACCAGCCGTCAAATCACGCCTCCAAGGATGTTAGTGGTGGAGGAGCCACAGGGGTAGATTTAATTTGGTGAAAATTGTTTATCGGCTGTGAGGATCGAACCAGGATTCTCAAGATCCACAGGCCAACTAATAAACCATATTCTCAATTAAGTTTACATGAACCCTAAAATCTTGTTATAATTTTAATTTCAAAATCTGGTATGGATTAACATGTTAATATCGGACTAGAATAAAATTAACTAACCCAAAATTTAGGATTAGATAAAACGTTTTTGCGAATCGGGTTGTATTTGTTATATATTTAACTAGGTAAAAAAGTAGCTGTTGGTAAATCAATCACTATCGGTTCATCTCTTCTGTAAATGGCGCCACAACACAGAGGGCAACACTACATGAAGACGATTCTTTTTTCTTTTTCTCCCACAAAAAATTAAGTTCGGTCGAACAACGTATGTAATGATCAATGCGTAAGTGTCAGAGTTAGATCAGACATATGGGCCTATAGGTCAAAGTGTATATTTTAATATTTTCATTAAATAAACAGTTACAAGAATTTGTTCGTTTTTGTCACTTGCCACACCGAGCAACTTAACAGGAGCAGATTTATTGCCATGGCTCAAGTTTCATAGCCCAGGCTAGAAATCTAAGCTAAGTAAATTTGCTTTTTGCGTTGTTGAACACAATATTTTTTTCAATTGTTTATAATTATTTAATTAATGTTTTCGGCATCATCGTAGTCATCATGTTATGCGGTTGCTGTATAAAACAAATTAGTCATTTATAATTTTTCGTAACACATGCACAAGAAACACATTCTTATTCCCTAATTTTAGAGAGAGAGAGAAACACTGCCTTTCTCCCCTAGGGAGAGAAACATTATGTTTCTCCCTATTTTATTTCATGGTACAATCTTATTTAAAAAAAGTTGTTATTACAATTTTTATAACTTGAGGCTTATGGTTATCTAATTGTCTGCTCTTTCAAATGTTTTAGATAATTTTCACTGTTCAATACATATGGCGAACATTCTTTGAAAGTATTTATTTTTGTTTTTAAATAATAAATGTTGTGTTTCTCTAAAAACTCTTTCAGCCATTTTACAAATATAAATTAAATCCTTTGAAGGGTACATAAGATTTCCACGATTTTTAATATTAATCAAAATATTGTTTTTGCCGGAGGTATGCAGATATTGAAAACAAACTGAGCAAATGGACATACCCCGGGATGTACTCAACCACGTTTTCAATATATTGGTTCAAACCCCACATTGTATTATATAGTCATGATCGAACCTATTAATTTGTACTGTGTCTTCTTCAGAAACTGGGCTAATAAGGTTTTGTTTTTTTTAAGACACTTGCAATATTGTTATTTCATCATTTCATATTTTTTGCTCTAAGTTGTGAAACACCCTGTATATATATACAGGGTGTTTCACAACGTGCGAACATAATTTTTTTCCCATCCCCATTAAAAATTATTCCTCTGTCCACTAAACAATTTCTAATTAATTACATCATGTGACATGCGTCGAAACAAATATACACTTTTTTATGTGTACTTGGGTGCAAACAGAAAGGCTGAAAGTTTTTCTCACCATACTGAAAATTCGCTTCTAAATTAGTGCACATGCTTAGATTCGTAGACGCGCCGTCGAATGTTATGCCTATGACACACTGGTCGAAGAGCATCGATGAAACAACAGAACGCACCCGTTATCGACGAAAAATAGAGGCTCCTCTATTTCCATCGAAGAGCTCATCGATGAAACGAACGTATCTCATTTCACTCGTATCTTTTGTGTTTCACGTTAGCATATTTTTGAAATTTAGTTTTTCGTTCTCAACTTTAGAAGCTTTTATTTTTCGTCAATGACAGGTGCGTTCTGTTGTTTCATCGAAGAGCTCACCAATATGCCATAGGCATTACAGAGGAAACCTCGGCTCCGGTGTCATTAATTAACTCTAAACATTTTGCTAACACATTGGCTTGTTCCGAACCCGTCAACGATTTAATTTAAAAATAGCCTACAGGCACCTTCTAGCTGTTATTAACAGCCATAAAAACTAACGCCAGTCGTGCAGGAGGAATGTTGTCGTTGTCATTCTCAAACATTGTTCCGAAGTTCACTCCTCCGTACAGTCGTTCATTGTGGTACAATATCTGTTCCCTTATACTCATCTTATCGATAACTAAATTAATGAGAACGTGTTGTTTTTCCTCTCTCAACTTAATTGCCTGGAACGCCTCAGTGGAAAATTCTGGTTTGCCATCTACTTTACTGTACCAGGCTCGCAATGTAGATGGATGAGGTAATAACTTTTTTTGACAGTTACAATGTCATACAATTGCTTGTAATTTTGTTTGAGTTCCATGGCTATCGCTACAAATAAGCAATTTTCAAAAATCTTTAAAATTTATTTTCTCGGTTATGAAATGCCACAAATAGTGATTAGTGGTTTACATGCAGAATTTTAAGCTTTACAACTTTTATTAGAAGCATTTTTGTCTAAAATCTATTGGGAAGCAACGCGCAAGGAAAAACTGATTTCCCATGTTAAACGCCTATGGCCAGATTTTTAATTAACACCCTGTATATACATAGGCAGACATGTTGCTTGTTTTAATAAAGAAAAAAATGTTTAAAGAAATTCATTGTTGTGGGTGACACTGCAACAGCCGAATCTATTGCAACAGATTCTAATTGAACAGAATCTACTGCAGCCGATTCTACAAATCCCGAAAATTTTAAATGTGGCGCTCTGTCTACATCGCCCGATTCTACAAAAACCGAAAAGTGGGCGTGGCTAAATTTATGTCCGCGTCAGCCGAAAGTAGTCTGAACCGATAGTAGTTCCAGCCTAATGCTATGTGTGAAACCTTACCGATAGATGACAGCATAAAATAGTTGTTGCTGCTCGTCACTAGATATCAAATTGAGCATTTACCAACATTTTATTACCGACTTGAATGCCAAAATATAAATATGCGACATACGT
Organism: Pterostichus niger; assembly: GCA_947425015.1. Taxonomy (NCBI): domain Eukaryota; kingdom Metazoa; phylum Arthropoda; class Insecta; order Coleoptera; family Carabidae; genus Pterostichus; species Pterostichus niger. The sequence continues at coordinate 19,166,291 of OX380340.1, forward strand.
TTTAACTGTCAAAATGACAATTCATATGTCAACATTATAACTTTGCAATGAAATACAATGCCAATTGTTAAATAATAGAAAGAAGTAAACAGGGTTAGCGTTCAATTTAAAATATTTCGTATATTAAGTTTTCTGCACGGTCATGAATTTAAATAAAATTAAGGTTAGTATATGTATTCATGGAAATGTTTTGTATATAAATGATCAAACTTTATTATAAGTCTACTTTGTAGGGATGTTCTGGTCGAGAGAATTGGACTGCTGAAACGTTTATTCGAAGGTTTCCTACAGCATATGTCAAATTCATAAAAGTCCTAGAAATCATACAAAAATAAAGTTGGTTGGAATAAAAATAAGATGCATTGGTAATATTTGTGCGTAAATGATCTATATTTATGATGTTTTTACTTTATAGACATTATCCGGTGAAAAGAATTGGACTAGAGAATAGATATTTTGCCAATATCATCAAATAAAAAAAAAGGAAAAAATTGGTATTATTCTTTATTGTGTATATTAAAAGTATTAAATCTATACATAATATATACAACTCTACAATATTCTGCTTAAAAATATGAAACAATAAGTCTTAATCGTTTCTGTGGAGATAAATTTCAAGATGAAAAGATCAGATTTGTGATTTATTATGCATGATTAAGAAATGAATGCACACGTTGAAGAAATTTGTGCCAACACCGACAATATGTAGATCGTCGTTTTTTGTAGAAAATTAATGAATTGTAACAAGAGTTATTGTCACATGATACTGTAGCAAGTGTAGTACAATATTAAATGTGAAGATAACGAAATCACCACCGGACCCAAATATATGGATGAAAGATTATGAAGCAATTGCAATTTATTAGCATTGGATCAACATAAATCAGTGTGATGGCAATGGACTGAATACAATTTAACTACTGTTAATTAAAAATTGCATAATTTGTTTACTTTGTACTTTGAAATATGTGTTTGTTAATTATTTATTTTAATTTGTTTCGATGAAGATATACGATGATTATATCAAAACTGCGACATTAAAATAAAAATTGCATGTTGTAAACAAAACCAAATTTCCTTACGCGAATTAAAGATATTGTGGTCAGAAACAATAAAAAAGAATGTCTCAACTGAAACTAAATGAAAGTATCTCAGAAAACTGGGTTACAAATTTTATAAGATATGTTAATGTATTTTTATCTTAATTTAAATAGAAATTTAAATTTATCTCGTACATCAGGCTAAAGAAACACCATTATTGACCACTTCTCCAAAACAAAACCGATTAAAATTGGATACAGAGACAATGGAATATTATATTATTCAGTGGCGAAACCAAATTTGACATGTATGTCGGTGATATGCGGTTAAAAGTTATACGAATCAAGTTTGAAGCTTATCATAAAGATTATTTAAAAAGGACTGTAAAATTTTCTGCTATGTTATGGTATAGTGTTGCATATCTTTGAAAGGTGTCGGAAAATTAAGTAAATTTTCAAAACTATATAGATATTTTGAGAAACAATCTAATCCCATCTGTCATGTCAAATTATAATAGCGAATGGACTTTTCAATAAGATGTCATACGGCTAAAATTACTAAAAAAATGGTATTAATGTTTTTAACTGGCCATCCAGTAGTCCGGATATCAATCTTATTGAAAGTCTATGGGGAATCATGAAAAGAAAATTACAGACTGATCGCCAAAGAACTGTTGATGGATTGAAGTAAAAAATTATTGAGATTTGGAATTCCATAACACAGGAAGAATGTAAAAAGTGAATAAATACAATGCAAACTAGGATAAATGCAGTTATTAAAGTGAAAGGTGATGTTACATAGTATTACTATGTCTTATTATAAGGTATGTCCGAAGATTTAGTTGACAGGAAATTTGTGTATATATTTTTTAATAAATACTTAAAATTAAAACAAAACGCTCATCATTGAAATATTGTCTTAAAAGTAAGCTTGTAAGTGTTAGTATTTAAAATTATTAATATAACTTTTTTTATTTATTATGTATAACACAGATACAATTATTTGAGGAAAAAAGTAAGTGTCCGAACCTATAGTTGTCGGGGCTCGTAAACGAGTTTATAATTTTTATTGATGTTAGTTAACATATACTTAACAATCAATTAATAAATCGTACATAAGTTAATCAATTTATTTACAGAAAGTATTATAAATGTAGGTTTATCTAGTATAAAACGTAAAAATATAGTCAAAAATAAATGAAACAATACTTAAAAAAAAAGAGTGACAACCAACATACAACAAGCAGCCTGAAATTTAAATAAAAAATGGTAAGTATGATTGGTACTTTATATTTCAGCAATAATTACAATTAATTGCTATTGCTCGGGCTGCTTTTATAAAAATGAACGGATTTTAAGATTATGTGTATTGCGGGTTGTCGTGAATTAAGTAAAAGTATTGTTATGAAACCATATTAAAGTATACTCAAATATAGGAGTAGGTACTATAAATTATTAACACATATTTTAATTAAAGAACTTCAACAACAAACTATTTTCTCATGTTTCCAAAATCCTACATAATCATTCATTTAGTTGTATCATATATTTATTTACAAAATAGTAAGATAAAGGAATATAAATTCACTTCCAAATAAGGTAGTGACGTATAAATACTTCCATTGCTATTATTAATATTGTTATCGTATTAAAATTATGCCAACTATATTTCAAAAATATTCATTCATGGCAAACATGATCTTTTGATAGCGACCTACTTAGCAACTATTATTGATTAGAGGCCCTAACAAATGTTGCTCTTAGCAATTTGTGTTATAGTATTAGCTTCATGGTTTCAAGACCAGATTAAATTGTACGTTTACTACAAAACAGACATGGGCGTAAATTTACGTTAAAATGTGGTGGTTTTATTGTCAAACAAATAATTTGTTTTTACCGCTCTTGTCTGGGTTGTTCTTTTCAGCTGCGCTTCGATCAACGATCTCCATGGGCCAGCAGCAATACTTTCTGCTCATAGTTCCATGAGAAACTATATTTTGCATAGAAAAACTTACGTTTTAAATTATAATGTGAATGTTGAAATTTATGCATAGGTAAGCCTAACTTTGCGACAATGGTGGATTTTTTTTCAAGCACTCAACTACTACGTACATCATAAATATGCCGCCTTGATTGCTCGTAGTCGATGGTCTGACAACGGCACGCGGTGTTCAAAAGAGCGGGTTATCGCAGGGCGGTCACCCATCTATTTACTATCCGCACACAGTGATGCTTAATTTTGCGTTAGCAACTCAACAAACGCTCCTTGTCACAACCGCTGCAAGTTGAATTTATTTATTTAAGTATAAATCATAGTAGATATATAATAGAAATAACATCATCTATATGTTAATTGTTATATTTGAATAAACATAATTATATTACACATATCTGTATTTTCGTATTCGTATATAAAATTATATGTGAAAATATTAGTATATATATACACTTAATCCATACCCCAAATTGCCTGTAGTTCTGTACAAATTATACACCTACTTAAAACGTGTAATTATTTCAATCTTATGATACATAGTTTTTGTACATAAATCCGAAAATAGGTTGAAAATAACTTATTAGAATGCGAATTAAACTAGACATATAAAACGGCCGATCTGTTTTAAGAATCGTTACTTTTATTATATACCGAATTAAATATTACCAGAAAAATATTAAACTAAACATAAATGACAATGCAATCGAATCAAAAATCGTGAAGATTGTCAAAAATAAATAGCACTAGTAAAGAGTATAGCAATGATTATAGAAATGTTATTTTAATTTTACAGATTATTTTAAAAATATATCTGATTATAGGTCGATAATATCTATTAATGTCTCAAATTTACATTCTGCGGTATGTCAGTGATTATAAAAAAATATATGAAAAATGATATTTGCTCTATTGTTGTATTCGACATTCTGAAGTTTTGGAAATTGCCACCTAAAATTTCATATTTTATTAATTTATTCAAATTCATGACCGTGCAGAAAACTTAATATACGAAACATTATAAATTGAACGATAACCCTGTTTACTTTTTTCTATTATTTAAAAATTGGCATTGTATTTCATTGCAAAGTTATAATGTTGACATATGAATTGTCATTTTGACAGTTAAAACGTATGTCGCATATTTATATTTTGGCATTCAAGTCGGTAATAAAATGTTGGTAAATGCTCAGTTTGATATCTAGTGACGAGCAGCAACAACTATTTTATGCTGTCATCTATCGGTAAGGTTTCACACATAGCATTAGGCTGGAACTACTATCGGTTCAGACTACTTTCGGCTGACGCGGACATAAATTTAGCCACGCCCACTTTTCGGTTTTTGTAGAATCGGGTGATGTAGACAGAGCGCCACATTTAAAATTTTCGGGATTTGTAGAATCGGCTGCAGTAGATTCTGTTCAATTAGAATCGGTTGCAATGGATTCGGCTGCTGAGGGCATTCCCATTGTTGTTATTATTATCGTTCAAAAATTGAAAATATTGGACAAATATCAATTTTATTTTTTATTCTATTTTGAAATAAAAATATGACACAAGTTATGTTGTACAATGCGATAATGTTTATCAATTTAACTCACATATTTTTGGCTGAAGAAACTTATATTATTGCTCCAGATTCCCATTTTACTACTGACGCAAATGCAAATGTTCCTATTATTTTAAAATAAATTTATTTAATTCAAGCAAATACGGTAATTACATTTTTTTTCTCTGAGTGTACGACAAAACCCACATCAATTGCGTAAATGAAGTATTTCGCAAAGTTGATAAAACTTCAAATTTCAAACAAATATATTTTATACTTATTCTCATCTAAATGAAGGAGAAAGTAAATAGTGCGACATAATCTCTGTACATTCATATGTTTGATATGTAGAATAAAAAGAATGTGCAATTTCTATAAAACAAACAAATTTGAATTGAAATACAGCAAATCAAGATATCAAAATTTCGAGTCTGAATTTGTCAAAAATGCCTATTACATCCGCATGCAGGCGCTGCGGTACTAGCCGCGCATGCGCTTTCATCTATTACAGATGTCATTTTGAATTTGAATTGTTTGGTCTCTTGAATTTCAACCGCTCGTGTATTCAGACGTTTTCATTTGCTTTCTCATTTTTCGGTGTGTGAATTAGTTGTTTGTTAATTGTTAATGAAAGCTAAGAAAAGCTACAAAAATAAAGTTCATAATTTATAATAATAAATTTGTTTTAATTAGATACTGATTCCTTTTTTACTGTAGACAAAGTGATTTAAAAATGTTCCAATTAAATTATAATAATATATGTATATATATTATTTTAATTCATTACTTGATTTTAAAAGTAGATATTAGTTAAAATATAATTTTACATTAGTCTACGATTAGAAAGTTTTACTTAATAATGGTGTAAAATAATTTTTAACTAATATCTACTTTTAAAATCAAGTAGAATTCAAATATCATAATTTCTATTGAATTACTACCAACGTGCGCAACCCGCTTTACATTCCTATGTGCGCAACCCGCTTTACATTAGTATATATTACAACCGCTAGTGGCCAGTGGCGCTCAAGTCGCGAAGTGATCTATAGACATCTCTACGATATTATATAGTACTACTGCATGACATTTCAAATTCAAATATATTTATTCAAAACGCTACTGTTGGCTCAAAACTTGAGTTAAATAAATAATAATGGTTTTATTTGGAGAATTAGTTATACCTTCTAGTCGAGTTTTATGGGATGATGAAGATGAATACGAACAATTTACAAATGAGAGGTAAAACTAACCTAATTTTTGGAAATATCTTCTGTTTAAAAAGCTGAAATTTGTAGTCAAACATTTGAATGGCATGGGCACACTGCAGCTCCAACAGAAATTTCAAATCTTTTATTCATTGAAACAAAAAAATTATCTCAATTGGCTCGCAGTTGTCTTTCCGAAAAAATAGTACCAGTTTGTTCTCTTCCGATATCGGCAGTCAGTGTTTACAAATTAAAAGATAATAATTATTTGGTCTTGTGTGAAGAAGGAAAAGATGTTATTCCTGGAGAGGTAATATGATTCAATATAGCTTTCCTGGCAATAAAAATACATTTAGGTTACAGAAAAGTTTGCACGATGGCTAGAACATGCAAAGAATATTATTGCTATTACATCAAATTGTGCAGCAATGTTTCAGAAAAATAGTTCAGAAGAAATGCCAGACTGCTTTATACGGTCATTGGTTACTGGAAAAATAGGTAAAACTTTTGCATCTAAGTTAGAAGTTCCTAATTTGGTTACCGGAATTTCAGCTGGAGGTAAAATTAAAACATACATAATTTTATAACAATTTAATTAATTATTTTCTGTATTTTAGTGCTGTCTTATTGTCAACACATTGGAAAATCTGCGTCTTTGTATGTTTGTTATTCAGATTCCAGACCACTAGATTCTACAACTGCTGGACCAATTTTACAGTTGTTGGAGAAACTAAACATTCCTACTGAAAAATCGTTTAGTTTTAAACCAATATTTAAAACTGATTCTAATTTATATATGTGAAATATTCGGGAATATGTAAGGACACGAAATAAAAAAAAATATATTGCTTTAAATATAAACCAGTTCTTATTAATTATAACATTTGTAACAAAAATAGGAATTCTTCCTAGAACGAAATCATGGTTCTGTTTAGAACCGTGAAAATATGTCGGTCAATATCATAAAATAATTTACAACTACGATATGTAGTTAAAAACAATAATTTGGACATAACAGATTCTATATTGTTGTGCAATTGCGTCATGTTTATGTAAGTAAATACGTATTTAAATAAAGTATGTAAAAACAAAAATAATAGAACAATATTTCAGTTTTTTGAAATATGTATGATTAATTACTAAATAACGATTTTTCTTTAATATTCTAGATCAAATACTATGTAACCAGCATAAAAGTTATAATTCTAAAATATTACATGTTTACATAACAATGAAACATAATATTTCAATCATCTTCGTTTATTGTTAATTCCGAAATTATACCAAAATTTATTAAAATAATATATGTTCACTATCCTATAAATGTTTAAACAATATTTCGAATTACAACCACTATTTATTCATAAATCTGTAACTTTGTCTTCAGTGAAACAGTAGTTAAAGTTGTAATTTATTTATTTACATAACAATGAAAATATGATATTATTTTAACCATCATACTTTAATGACAATTTCGAAATTATGGAAAATAGAAATAAAATATTTCATTATCGTTTAAATATAAAATTTAGAATTACAACCATTATTTATTCGTAAACTCTTAAAAATTGTACTCACTAAAATAACCTGGAGTGAAGACATTTTCTGATGAGCATGGTGACGCTCCAGAATTGTTATAATCACACAAGCGCATATTACATGCTAACTCTTCTGTCGTGAGCATAATTAGCTGCGGTACTGGCACGTTTGGTTCAAGCATTGGTACATTAGTTTGAGGCATTGAAGTTAGCTGAGAAAATGGTACTGAATTAATAACCAAATAGTACGGATAAATGGCTGCCATTGGCCACATAGGTTGCGAATAGAGCGGTATCGGCATAGAACATACCGGAGTAGGAGGAGGCGTCGGCATCATTGGTCCTGGTGTAGATATGTATGACCCTGGCGTTTGCATAATTGGCACAGGTGTCATTTGAGACTCGTATTTTGGATATGATGGACCTGGCATCACCTGAGAATAATTCAGTACCATCTGGGGCTCGTATGTTGGCATAATTGGATACTCATATTCAACAAAGTTTGGATTTGGCATCATTTGCGGTTGATACTCAGTATAATTTGGCCATGGTATTATTTGCATTTGATTAGGACATAACTGGCAGTTCCACTTTTGGACTGGTTGATTATTATTTAAATATGTTCCTGTAATAAAAGTACAATATTAATATGAGTATAATCAAAAAAATTCTAAATAAAGTATTGAAAAAGGAAATAAAGAACATAATAAATATATATAAATATATCATCACGCCTTTTACTCATTACTGGATGTGGCACTCTGCCGAAGCAGATCTCGGTAAATGATATTTTTTTTGCGTGAAGTGCGGTTACCAGCCATTAAATCACGCCCCCCCCCCCCCCAAGATATTAGTGGAGGGGAAGCCACAGGGGTAGATTTAAATTGGTGAAAATTGTTTATCGGCTGTGGGGATCGAACCTGGGTTCTCAAGATCTACAGGCCGACTCGATACCACTGAGCCACCTACCCCTGAACATAATAATTATAAAATTACGTACTTTCAATATAATTGGAGCACAACATAGTAGTAACTTTGGAATCCTCACTATCCTGTTGAATTAGTGTATTATAGTGCTGAGTAACTACAAACATTTGTGTGTTTATATGAGACAAACATACGCTCGGCATGACGAAGGGAGCAGGATACGGCACTGAGGCGCAACATGAAGTCGGAGTACAGCACGGAATCGAGACATAACTCGGAGTCGGTGCGTTACCGGACGATAGCCATGTTTGGTAGTATGTCCAATCAGATTCAGTCACAAAACTATCTTCTAATAAAGAAAAAATAAACGTAATTTATAGAACAAAATACTATTACAATAGTAAAAAATTATTTACCATTATAAGATTGATCTTCTGGAGGATCTTCCTCCGAATTATTATTATTACTTTCATAAGATAGCGAAAAGTTTGGATCAAGCTGCAAACGAATTAAAGGTTCAAAAGGCAGCGAACAATTAGAACTATGAAGATTTTCTTCTTCAATGCAAACAGCAGTATTGTTGAAATTTTTAGCTTCATATTGGCTGTTCGGAGAAGCAACTAAAGAACAACCTTCATAACAATTAACTGAAGTTCTAGTATTGTTATTATCATCATTTTGCTGCAAAGAATTATTGTGATTGTTTGCAGTACGGCGTTTATTTCTCCGTTTTTTGTTTGAGACAGGTTTTGGTTCTGTAATTAGTTATTTTTAGGAATTTCAATTTTAAATTAAAACTGTCATTTGTTCCTGAACAATAAACAAGAAAAAAATAAATGTTACCTTCAACTACTTCCACAGAAATGGGAATTTCACTAGTTTTGGTATTTCTGGCAATACCGTATGGTAAGGGCCAGGGTTTAGCATCCGGTAGCGGCATTAATTCTTCCCGCTTTACAGTTTCTTTTGATGCCCATTCTACCACGTAAACTAAACAAATATCTTCTTTGCCTTGATAGTTTAATTCTTGAATATAAGAATCAAACGTGTTGTTCTCTACTATAAGGAGACATTTTGTACCAACTTTAAAATCTTTCCCGCCGAGATACCAGTCTTTTAAACGAAGTTCTACGAAGGTAATACATGAAATATATTATCGATTTTTTTAAATAATATCAAATTTGTACGATCTTTTTCAAACAACGTAAGTAACGTTTAACGAAATTAACATTTTGTTACCTTTCCTAATTTGGTTCCAAGCATCAAATTCAATGTTGCGATATTGGTTAGGATCTAAAGCTTTAGCTACTTTATACGGAAAAGGTGGATTTGTTGATATATCATCTTCATCCTTAGATTCAGTAGGAAAAATTGAATCAAACAAATTTAAATTTTTTTGTATATCTTCATTGTCCGGATACAACATTGTTTGTACAATATCGTCAACATTTTCGAAATCAAATACTTCTTCATATAGTAATTTATAAACCAGAGCTATAAAAGGAAAACAAAAATTAACTATTTAATTATTATCATTTAATCACGGTGTACAATTTACTTACATTGACAAAATCCAGAATTTTCAATGTGATTCTTTGAACACACAGAATCATAATGATTATCTCTCATTTTGCATAAAGTTACTAATTTCTCATAACCATTTTTTGTCACTTTATCGGTTGTAAAATTATTTGCATCCACAATTATAAAATCACGCCTATATTCATCAATTAATTAGACAACGTATTACAAAAAAACATTTTCAGCTGATAGACTTACTTAAACACTTTAGAAGCGATTTGTACTTCAATATCTCCACAAACAACAAAATGTTTTTGTAATTTATCTAAATGTTCTTCCCATTCTGATTCATCAAGAAGATCTTGAAATAATTCACGGTTATTGTTTGCAAATTTTACACACAATTTTCGAATATCTTCGTGGTATATTTGAGTGTTGTATATCTTTGGAATCAATTATTAAAACAAAATATTAGTTATAAATACATTTATTACAAAAAAAAATTACCTGATCCGACACTGCTCGAAAGAAACACGTTTCATCCATAGCCACATGCTTTCTATAGAAACCTTTTTCATTTAGCCAAATATCTAAACCTTTCTTTGGACGATAATCCATGATTTTGGATCGATATTTTATCGTATCTAAACAACAAATGCATATTCCAAATGAATAAATATAAATGTACTTTCTACTAATCACGTTCAGGCAAGTTATACCTAGCCCTCTTAAGAAATTAAATTAACTAGCACATAATAAAAACAAATAAACCTTGTTAAATTTAGTGAAATATTTGAAAATAGAAGTTCCTAGTTTAATGTTATATCGTTGATTTAGTTTTATTAGATTTTTTATCTTACCGCCAATAACTTTTTCGTTATTGCGTACCAGAGCTAATAGCGCATAAACGGCTACACACAAGACCGATAACTTATGCAAAAGACATCTGATTGGTATAACCTAAACGGAAAGAAAACAAAATTGAAAAGACAAGGAATTTTAAAAAATAACAAAAGTGTATAAATAATTACATTTTAATGTGAAGTAAGTTACTACAATAGTTCAGTTATACAAAATAAGTACAAATTGTTTACTTCACTGTTAGTTTGGTATCAAATTGAAAAATATCATATAAAAAGCATCGTACGGCAATGCCGGGCTTATTCCATCAGTATAAATATAACAAATATTCAAATGTATAAAATAATACAATATAGCAAATACAAAGGTAGATATATTCGTTGAAAGGACTCGTAAGTCGAGGAGTTGGAAATGAAATTCAAGCGCATTTTTCTTGAGCAATGGCTTCCTTCGTAGGCAGGGGATTTTTCTCACACGTTTCCGTGTGCTTCAACTTACTGGTATCGAAGTTCTCAATTCCGGAAATGAACATTTGCTGGCCCTTCTCTTGTGCGATCACTACATATACACAATTTTATTAATAAAATGTAAATCAAAAATATTTTAATTTTTAAAAGCGATCATTATAAAAAAACATTACTATATCAAATAATAATAGTAAAACTAACTCATAAAATAAATAAATACTATCATTATTGAGTATGGTACTCTGTCGGAGTAGATATCAGTAAGTGATATATTTATGAGCGTGAAGTGCGGTTACCGGCCGTCAAATCACGCCCCCCTCCCAAAGATGTTAGAGGACAGGGGTCATTTAAATGTGGTAAAAATTGTTTGTCGGCTGTGGGAATCGAACCCCGGCTTCCAAATCCACAGTCCAACTGACCCACCTTATATTATATTTGATAATCATGACGGCGGCATAAAGAAAAAGCTAGTTAGCAAGCAGTAATAACAATACCTTCTGTGTCGGGCAGCGAGTTCTTTTCTTGAGTCATTGCGTGTTTCATAGTGGATTTGTCGAAATGTTCCACGCCATTTATAAGATTTTGGTGAGCTTTTTCTTGTTGTACCACTGAGCATGCAAGCAACAAACGTGCAGAAATGCAATATCAACAAGAATCACAAGCAAAATCAATAGCATTCGCAATTATTAAAAAAAATACATATATATTTTAAAACTAACAACTCTGTATTTCACAAACATCAACATTCAACTTTTTAAATTTTAAACAATTAAAATTTAAGTTCGTATGAAAGAAACTATCATATTAGGTAAAAAAACACATCTGATGAGTAGGCATTCGCAATTCAAATTATTCACAATTAAAATCATTACGCTTTGCAAGGCAAAATATATATAAATAAACAGTAATAATTACCTTCTTTGTCAGGCAGTGGGTTCTTTTCTTGAGTTTGTGTGTGCTTCAATTTGGCGGGGTCGAATTTCTCAATTCCAGCAATAAGCGTTTGTTGGGTCTTTTCGGCAGCAACATCTGAAAGATATTTTCAAGTTTTAAAATTTGTTCGAAATATTATAAATTTTACACCAAACGCCAGATTAATTGAGCTGGAAGTATTATCTTAAGCATCTGAAAATACAATTACATAAAATAAATATTTTAAAACACCGTAAGTTTATATTTACAGGTTTAATATTATTTTCATTTTAGCGGCAGCTATTCTATAAGATTATCTCAGACTATTATAATTGATGGGTATAATTAATTTTATCAACTTGATAACAATACAATTAAAAGTTTTCATTCAACTTACAAAAACAATAATAAACAACAAGACAAAAGACTATACAAAAAAAACATTATCAAGAAAAAAAACTCATTTGACTGTTAGTTTGCAGATTAATAAAAATCATAAAGCTGATTATTCAGTAGATTCACCTATAAGTTCAACGTCCACACTCCCTTAATTAATTAATTAAAATTAAGGTCTCAAAAACAAACGGCATAATTAGTGATGAATGAATATTTGAGTTTAGCCAAGCGTTAGACATTCCACACTGCTAAACCAACCAGCGAAACCTGCAACGCTGCAATGCAACTCGCAAGTATCAAATCAACTTCAACTGCAATAACTTCAAATCCACTCCACGCATATTCGCTTCCGGGTTAGCAGAAGCTTGTAGCTTTGTTCAGGTCAATTCTAACCTTCAGCGTTCGGAAGGACAATCTTCTCTTTGGTATCTGTTCGTTTTAAACTTGATGTTTTGAAGTTTTCTACGCCTTCTATCAATGCGTTGTGTTGCTTTTCCTGGGCCACATCTACGTTCATCATTCAATACACAAAATAAAATATAATGTAAATAAAAACATTTATACAAGAACATAAATGTACATATTTAAAAATTGTCTGTTTTTCTTATAAGTAAAAAAATTAGTTGCCACGCCCAAATTTAGCAAAAGATTATATTATTTATTTATCCTTTTATCAATTATATAGAAAAGTGGCGTGATACTATTTAATTCAATTCTATAGAATTGTATGAGTATTTAAAGCAAACATCATACATAACAGGAATTTGATTATCTAAACAAAATTATATTTTATGATTCAAACATATCAGTTTTGCAAATAGAAACGGAAAATAAAATAAAAATATCGATAAAAACAATGATTTATGTCTCTATTTTTTTCGGAATATACAAATATGAAACGGAATTTTCGAACTACTAAAAACAGATTCACATTTCTTTAGAAAATAATTCTTTCACCTCAAAAATAGAACCACATTTTGCACGTCTAGAACAAAATTTCTCATTTTTTTAAAGTTGAGAACTCCTAAAGATAGAAATTCTGACAGATAAAGGATTCTATATTTATATACCTTCTGCCGTGGGGAGGATAACCTTCTCCTGAGTTTCAGCGCTTTTCAAGCACGCGGATTTGAATCCCTCGAGCTCGCTTTTGAGGTCACCAGCGACCTTGGGTAAGTCCTTTAGGGAGGGGCTGGTTGGTTGGGCCATCTGCAAACACGACAATTTTTAATATTACATAAAACACTGAAATTAAGGTATTAAAATTGATTTATTCTCTAAAAACTTTCAATTGAAATTATCGTTATACATACAATATCTGTTATTAAGAGTCCAGGAATTTATTCTAAAATGCTAAAAACGAAACATTGTCGGTATTGTGAAAAATCTATGGAGTCAGACACAATGAGTAATACCGAGGGTGGACTCCCCCTTTCACTGAGTTCCCGGCAAGGATATTTTTGGATCTCATGTATTACAGACAGAACGTGGTTCTTTTATCAGTGTCTAAATATATAAATAACGGAGTTTTTATATAATTACTACAGAACAAACAACAAATAAGATAAACGTTTATTGTAGTGACATAGATTGATTTAAATAAATAAGTCACAGCGATTACCGCAAGGAAGGTATTTGTTGTGAGAAATTGGTTATTACAAATGTTGTCTGTCCAGAAGTACTTCGACAACTAATAAGCTTTTCTTTAAATCTAGTTTTAACAGTTTTGTAATTATAATATATTATCACGCTTTTTGCCCATTTCTGGGCGTGGCACTCTGCCGTAGCAGATCTTAGTATATATTATGTGTTAGCAGAGCAGGAGGAACAGGATGAAAATTGTTTATAATAAAAAAAAAATATATATATCATCACGCCTTTTACCCATTACTGGGTGTGGCACTCTGCCTAAGCAGATCTCGGTAAGTGATATATTTTGTCGCGTGAAATGCGGTTACCAGCCGTCAAATCGCGGCCCTCAAAGATATTAGTGGAGAGGGAGCCACAGGGGTAAATTTTTAAATTGGTGAAAATTGTTTATCGGTTATGGGGATTGAACCAGGGTTCTCAAGATCCACAGGCCGACTCGATACCACTGAGCCATCTGTTGACAACGTTTGAAATATAAACGATTTTATGTGGGATAAATTACATGTATTCCGTACCAGTTTATAAGAAATGTAAATGTATATGAATGTTATTAATAATATAATGTTACAGTAGATAAACCACGCCGGTTAAGTTAATTACAAGTGAGAAAACCGAATCGACAGACCGACACAATATATTTGATTCAATAACATTATCAATATGCATGTAATTATCAACGAAGATTCATTATCGCGGTTAACAAATAAACAGTTGTTGTTTCTTGGAAGTTACCCTGGTGAAATTAACCAAAGGAATGCGAAAATTACGGTGTTTGTTTAATTTTGATGTCACAATTAGACAATTAAATTATAACAGCAACAATAAATAAATAAAATAAACAGACCGTTGTTTTCTTGTCTTGAATGTTACAAAATGAGAACATTTCGCTAATGTATGCAAAGAGTAGAGATCAGATGACTTTATTCTTTCTAGCACACTTGTCTCTTGCAACAACTGTTGCCCATAAATGGCCTTATGAACACGCCATACGGTGCGCATATCACTAAATACAGTACAGTTACTAACTGAAATATGAATAGACCAAATGTTCAGTTTTTGATTAGTAATACATGACATCATATTTTTTGTTTTATTTTGATAAAACAACAAATTAACTTGAATAATTTAGCCATAATATGATTGCGCTGAATAGTTAAACCTATAATAACGAACAATTGTTTTGACAAAAATGATTCATACAAAACTTTCACTTTAAAGGTAGGCAAATGCCAAAATAATAATTGGAATAATATCGGTATGAAACGGACAACGATGTCAAGATTGGAAGGTAGGTCGAACTGTGTACTACATACAAACACACATACATCCACAATTGCTTTGATTTCTCCTGTCATCGCCAGCTGTTCATAAATGGGTGTATTTTAATCGTCTACTGAGAAAGTGTGAGTATTCACAGTTATATAAGCGTCGCGACGGCCGAAATAATGCGCTAAAAAATGTGTATTCTCTGAAAAGAACTCTCAAGGTCTGTAAGTGCATCCCAGTTGATAAGTATGCACGACGCCACTGGGCGACGACAGAAGACTGGCATGATGCCACCGGACACTTAGCAGGCTACAGTGCATTCCAAATTCCATATGATAAGTGAAATATGTTTTGTAGTGAGTGTTTTGTTTAGGCGGAGGCATTAACGCCCGCGCAGAGCAGTAAACTTCGGTTTGCAATGGCAAGGTCAACAAACGGTGTAAAAATCTATTTCAAAATCCTTCGCAATTTTTGAAACAATACAAATTTACAATATTCTTATTGTGTTCGTACCATTGAACTATAAAATGATAATACAGAAATATTGAGAAATATTTCTTATCTAGAAAATATTTCGTGGTGTAACGAAAATTTAACAGTATTTACGTGGCTTTCCGCACAATCACCTGTTTCCTTTTCCTGTTCCCTCTATTCTTTCTTCGACATCCGGTCGACGGAGATAGGAATTCATATGAATAATTTAAATTTACGCAGACGGACAAAGTTTTATAATGAGAGTTGCAGACGTGAACAAGTCGTCGACCCCTTGCGAAAATCGAAAACGATCGTTAATTGAAATGTGCAAGTTGAGGGCGTCTGTGAACATCTAATCGATAATTCCGACGCGACTGTCTGGTAATGCACAGCACAGTACATCCGACGAATGCTACACCACATTCCGAGGGGTTCTTTCTGTATTTACACAATAATCTTTTCAATAACTAATCAATGAATCATTAAACAGAAAAACGTGGTTTAATAACTAAGACAACTATTGTAACATATTAACCACGATTAAAAGTTTGAAAAAGTGATGACGCTACCACAAAAGCCGGTAACTCGACAACCGCACCCAAGTATAACAACAATTAAAACCAAACAACTTTTAACCGGCATAAAACTTACCCAAAAGTTTTTTTAATTATAAAAAAACGTCAACTTACTTTATGTATTTGGTTGAAGAGCAGATAAACGTAGAAATAAAACTTGAGAAATTGTCACGAAGACAGGTACACACAAATAAAAAATGAGCAGGTACTGACTTAACCACTGCGCCACCGGCGAACGATTGACGGTCAACAGCAGTTAAAACAGCGTAGAAGTGCATTGCGCTTGATACCCCCTCCACTTAATCTACAGCCAATGAGCAGTCTAGGTGTAGGCAGGGCGGCTCCTACCAGCAGTGGCGGCGTTAGCGGGCTGTGACGCACGTATGTGAATTTCCGATGCGTAAGCAAACTGGGATGAACGCCAATGGCCATGTGATGACTCACCCGACCGTAATCAAATTTTATTCAGGTGAACTATCTCTAATATTTTTCCTCAATAAAGTGGCAAGCATACTAACAAAAAAAGAGTACTTTATGGGGTGTAAAAAAACAACTGATATCCCGCTTGATTGTTGCCTCAAAACCGGTTGCCACCTGTCATGAAATATTACATCATTTAATTTTTTTACTGTCGTTTAAATGCATATTTTGCAAATAAACTAGTGTTCCAAATTGTATTAAAATTTTATCACATTCGACTACTATAAACTCAACAACTTTAAAATGAGAATAAATATACATAAGCTATAATACTGGCTGATAACGTATCAGCTGTTTACCTATACTGATTTATTATTATTTCTAACTCTGTGACTAATAATAATTGTATACTAATAGATAATTTTCAAGTATTATTGTTAAATAAAAAGTTCATGGACGTTAGCATGAATTATATTATAAGTGAGCAAGTATCGGAATGTACTTATTATTTCGTTAGTTTGTTGAACTGAGTTTGTTAATTAACGCAAGCAATTAGTTTCGCTTGCATGGCACGAACATAACTTAAGAAATTTATCAGTCTGACTACCTAAAAATAACGTTCTGGAACTATACACAGTGTTACCTTGTTATTACAAACAGATCTTGTTTATAATTTCAAATTTCATCAAAAATTATTCTAAAACTAAGATCCTGATGAATAATAATGAGTTAAAGATGGTATAAAGGGCAGATTTGGTCAGAATAAAAACATTCGGATGTGAATGGTTCTACAGAGAACATGATGTTCTGCACTAAGTAGTCCAATATTTTTTCAACAGAAATATAAATATATTTTTTATATCTTAAACGGAATATACAGCGCTGTACATATAATAATTAATTAATTCATTAGGATAAACCTTGTCAAAAGATAAATTTGTTTCAAACAAATAATTTACTATTGTTGCTAAATTATAACAATCAATACATTTTTGTAGTCAATTTTGTAAAATTTAACTGAAAATAATTATAAATTTTGATGCAAATACGGGATGTTTCAAAATTATTGCAAAAAAATATGAAAGATATATATTATAGTATGTACTGGATTAGAACGCAAAAAGAATTTTTCAGAAATTCTCAAAAATAATTGCACATTACTTGAAACAAACATTTTTCGTGCCATAGGTTACAGTAATGAATAAAAATTAGTGAACATTAAACATTGAAAAAATGTTTGCTTAAAGTAATATGCAATTTTTTTTTGAGAATTTCGCAAAAATTCTTTATATGCCCTTTATTTTTTTGCAATCATTTTGAAACACCTTGTATATTATTTATTTACACGTAAATATCTGTACTTTAACGAAGAAAAACAAGTCTTTAAATATATCGTAATTCACATATTGATATTGAAACTGCACAAATTAATAGTAAAATATATTTGTTAAATAAATTATTTGGATTTTAAGGATGTTTTGTGTAATTTAATATCAAATATGCAAGAATCACCAATTACGAGCATCATCACAGATATTTCACTTAGTAAAGTCCATATTTAAATTAACAATATTTTTTTTCCTTTTGGCTCAAATTTCTACTGAACACAGAATAATTTTGTACTTTAACTCTTATAAAAAAAAAAAACAATATTTTACTTTGCTTCACATCTACAGTACCTGCCAAAATTAGTTATTTTTACACTAGAAACGCTTTGATGACGTTCTTAGCTTTAAGATTACACCAAGCACAACGTTTCGATTTCGTCCAAAATTTCACCGCACAATTATAGCAGCAACACAGATGACCAGTTGTGCTATGAACGAACATACCGTTTTTCGGCATTGCGTTACATAAGATGCACAATTCAGCTGCTGCAGTTTTCCAGTTTTCCATGGTCTGATCTGTAGTGCTGGAACTTGTGCTTATTGATAGCGAAGAACTTACAGATGGAATGGAAGATTTCTAGAAGAAAAATATTTATCTGTTAATTTTTTATTAGTAGCAGTACAATAACAAACTATTCTAAATTATTTGGCGCAAGATTAATTTACGAATGTTTGAGCAGAAAAATACATTTTGTCTCTATTAATTACTGCTCATACCACCGGCGAATGGGTTTATTACAATTGTAGCCAATCATTTTCTAAAATTGAGTAAGCTGTAATTTTTCACAATATAAATAATCGACTAGGTGGTGTATCAAATAACAAGTCAAAAAAAAAAAACTTTTCTTCAGGGTCCGCGAAGTCGACTCGATTGCTAGTTAACTATATGAAAAAAATCTTTTAAAAAATATATAGTTTCGATTATTACTGCAAATTGCAAGTATTAACACGAATTTCTTAAACTATATGCTCGACTATACGTGTTTACAACTTGGGTGGCCGCGATAGATTAACATGTTCTTACACAAAATTTGATATTTTTATATTACTAGTAAAACATTCTTGCATGTTTTATATTATTTCATTCGATCTAGTTCATTTGTTGTGTGAAGCTGGTGACCAGTATTTATAAGTGAAGTTATTAATATTTAAAATGACTTGTAGAAGATATTGGAATAATTACATAGAAAAAGTGAGCAAGGGTAGAACTGAAAGTAGTGATTTACAAAATATATAAAAAATAAATACAGGGAGTAGTTCAACGACTCAGATAACATGATTTAAAATGCAAGAAGATGCAAGACATGGAAGTCGAAAATAGCCCTTCGTGTTCATCATTATCAATACCAACTGGTAGATATCAAATCAATATTTTTTTTTACATTATATATATATATATATATATATATATATATATATATATATATATATATATATATATATATATATATATATATATATATATATACAGGGTGGTGACTCGCTCAGCCGGTCATAGGACTTTAACATGGGAAATCAGTTTTTTGCAATTTCCTGCTTCCCTAATTATTTTAAGCAAAAACGCGTCAAATAAAAGTTTTAGGGCATTAAATTCTGCATCTAAATCAATAAACAGAATTACGTTTACATGCTTTGTAACGACAGAAATTAAATATGAAAATGTCGAAAATTATGTTAAAAATATTGATAGCCATGGAATTGAACAAAAAAAATTAATAAATGTTTGATGTTTTATCTGTCAAAACATCAACGTTTGACGTTGTGACAGATAAAATGGCCAGCTCGATCACCGGATTTGTCACCTAATGTCGTTTAAAAAGTAAAATTTACAATAGTAGTCACCCAAATGTGGATTCTCTAACAAAGAATTGCAGAGGAATGCAGGAATAGTACAACCCGGCAGCTATCAAATATGCGCCGTAATTTTTACGAAAGACTTGGGCTCTAGACTAGAATATGTATTTATTATGTCCTTTATAGTTTAATTTTGTTATAAATACATTTTTAATCTGATATTAAAATTAAAAAAATAAACTGTTTTCTTGCCTACTTAATTATGAATGTTTTATAAAATATAAATATTTTCTCCTGCAGGTCCAACGTCAAAAGTTGACATTTTATCTGTCACAACGTCAAACGTTGATGTTTTGACAGATAAAACGTCAAGCATTTATTTATTTTTTTGTTCAATTCCATGGCTATCAATATTTTTAACGTAATTTTCGACATTTTCATATTTAATTTCTGTCGTTACAAAGCACGTAAAAGTAATTCTGTTTACTGATTTAGATGCAGAATTTGATGCCCTAAAACTTACTTGACGCGTTTTTGCATAAAATAATTAGGGAAGCAGGAAATTGCAAAAAACTGATTTCCCATGTTAAATCCCTATGACCGGCTGAGCGAGTCACCACCCTGTATATATATATATATATATATAATCATCACGCCTTTTACCCATTACTGGGTGTGGTACTCTGCCTAAGCAGATCTCGGTTGTGCGGTTACCAGCCGTCAAAACACGTCCTCCAAAGATGTTAGTGGAGGAGGAGCCACAGGAGAAGATTTAAATTGGTGAAAATTGTTTGTCAGCTGTGGGGATCCAACCAGGGTTCTCTCACCTACCCCATATTTTTACATTATACTTATACATAATTTGTTTTCTTTATTAATAGATCGGCTAGAAGTACAGATATAATAAATTTAGAAACACTGTGACGCCTTCAACTTAAACCGCAACTTTTGAAAATTTATTATCTTCGCCCAGCACCACATCAGAAAAAGAAACAGGTTGTAGGACTTCCATGTCTTCTATGGACACCTTTTTAATTCGTACGTCCACAGAAAAGAAAACATGATCGTGGTAAGCAAATTGCTAAAGCTATTTTTGCAACGAACAGTAGCTTTAGATGTATAGAAAATCCAGAAGTAAAAAGATATTTTTCTCCTTCGATGAATGTGCATAATGAACTAGTTATTTGTGCAACCGTGGTAACTGAATTTTTCAACACTATGTTATATACATGTGTCTTTAAAAGAGCCACCGTTCGTATCTCACTTTAGTATGGCAATTTAATTATATTCTTGTTTATTCCAAAAAATGCATATTTCACTAGATATGATTAGCCGATTTCACAACAAATGCTGAATGCTGACTAGTAATGACGTCATTCATAGAAGCGGTGTCGCAGTAGTGCAGAACCTTGGTTCACCTTCAGTTTAATGCAGTTGTAGAGCAGAATTCTTGTCTTTTCATTATTCGTCCATAAAAATTAATTGTGGTACAAATTAGTACTCGCTGGAAGCAGTTTTTAATTTTAAACATCGTTAATATTTACAATTTGGTCTAATTTAATTATGGAAGCAACAAACGCCAAATTACAAAAATAATATTTTACGACAGAATATTCAAATCCAACCAATGTGTAAAATTCCAAATACAAACATTATTTACTAATGATTTTTTATATTAGAACACACATTCTTGAGAGGCTCGCATCGCTTGCACTTTTAACAAATAAATCCTAAGCTCGTAGAATACATGTTCTACACACGCAAGCCATTATATTCGAAGTTAGCTTAGTATTGAGAATTAAATTACTTAAAAACTATTATGACGTTAGACGAACGGTGACAAAGAATACTCTCATTGAAGCGAGACAGTACCCCTATTCAGAACATTTTTTTTATTTACATTTTTCTTCTACAATTTATAACTAAAAGAAACTAATAACGAAAATTTTATCGTTATAGAACATAAAAATAGCACAGCCAACAAAAAATTTTCACCAATTTAAATCTATCCCTGTGGCTCCTCCTCCACTAATATCTGTGGGGGCAGGTAACCGCACTTCACGCGAAGAAATATATCACTTACCGAGATCTGCTCCGGCAGAGTGCCACACCCAGTAATGGGTAAAAGGCGTGATGATATATTTATTTTTATTTATTTTAATATAGAATAGATACCCAGTATATTAATTCATAATTCATATCGACCACAATAAAATAAAATATACAATTTGACATAAAATGTGTCATCCTAAGTTCCATTAGGATTTGGTTTCGGTGACTTACATTTATTTTTAAAATAAGTTGATATTTCGTATAATAATCATCAAAATAATATACATGAACCATATATAAAATAATTTAAATATCGATTATACGTGGGTTATTTTGAACTTAGTACTTGTGGTAAAAATATATATTTTGGAGCCAAAGCAAGAAGCATAAATATCTCTTTATAAAAATTGGAAACGTACCCATTTAAGAAATAAACATTATAGAAGATTCTTTCGGCATTTTTTTTTTAATTAGTTGTTAAAATACTTGAGAAATACTTACAATAAGATTCTCAGGTACAATAACCTTATCCCAAGCGAGAGTTTGTAGCTGGCTAGAACTAGTCTGCATCTCCTGACTCGAGCCAAGTCCAGAATCCTGTGACAGGACATTGAGACAAGCGCTTAATCCCTCCGTTGTCACAGAACTAGAACTGTTGTGTGATTCCAGGGATTTTGATTTCCGATGACGAGGTCTCGATGGACGACAATTCTTTCGAATCTGTAAATAATAATTTTAAAAACAAATGTTTTTATTAAAAAAAAAAAACTAAATTGATTAGATACCTGATAACAATGGGAACACAGGAAACAACTGACAGTTTCACGTATTTTACATCTTTTGCATTTCTGGAAAATAAATTTATACTTAAATAACTTATAATTTAATTATCTAGAATTTATATAGGAAATAAAAAGCACAATTTTTTTTTGAATTATCTACAATTTATATTAGGTCGAAACGTTTAAAAAAAACAATGGCTTGTAGCACAAGCTCTGCCTTTGCCTGTTTTAAGAGCAGTGTTTTTGGGTGTTTTAGCTATCTCTAATATGTTAAAACCGTGCTCTTAGAACACCCAAAAACATAGCTTGTGCTACCAGCCAATATGTATACCGGAAGTTTTTTTTTATCAGTAAATATAGGGATATGTCATTACTATAGTTACAGTTAAAAAGTTTGACAGCAATGCATTAGAGCGTTTATTTTAAAAGTAAACATAGGGAAAATAACATTGCTGTCATCTATAGTTGTCAAAGTAATAAAACTGCCCTCTTTCAAAATCAGGCCGAGTTAATAGGGGATCAAATAGTGGAGCCTTGTTATATAAATGGACAAAATTATTTAGAGTTGTTACAAGAGAGAGTAATCCCGGCAATAAATAATTTAAATATTGAGGAAGTGTGGTTCCAACAGGATGGTGCTCCCTGCATTATACTCAAAATGTAGGAAATTATCTGCACCGGATATTCCCCTAACGATGGACAGGACGAGGTGGAGTGGCCTGCAATGTCACTAGATCTTGCACCAAACTATTTTTCTTTGGGGCCAATTAAAAATTAAAATTTATAATGAGCGTAGAACAATTAATGGGGGTAATTTTGAACAGTTACTAAATTAAAATTCCTATTTAAACTAATGTAATTTAAAGTAATTAAAATTCATTTAATTTATTTAAACTTAAAATGTGTGTTTTTTTAAATAATTTATTTCAATGCATTGCTGAAAATGTTATTTTCCCTATGTTTACTTTTAAAATAAACGCTCTAATGTATTGCTGTCAAACTTTTTAACTGTAACTATGGTAATGACATATCCCTATGTTTATTGATAAAAAAAAAACTCCCGGTACGTCAAAACTTTACAAACATACAATTAATCAATGAAATATATTTTCAGTTTCGAATCACTAACAACAACAGATCTTTAATCAATAATTATTGAAGTTTTGAATTCAGAAATTATATTTACCTGTAATTTAAATAATTATTTACATAAGTTAACAAACTTGAAGTCTATATAATATCATTCTCATATTCTCACTCACAAATGATTATATTAAAACAAAGGTCATAAACTCCTAACCTGGCCATACAAAAGCTGCGAATCAATGATTGAGGTCACACTGTCAGATTCATCGTCTCCGTCGGTGACCCAAATCTCTACGTCACTTTCCTTCGCGATAGTAGCAGCCACAGCTCCTGCAGCTATTAACGCATCCTAAAAATAATTTTTTATATCACAATTTGATTGTAATTTTATTTTATGTTAATCAGAATCAGAAATAAATAAAAAAAGTTTAAATTTAAAAAAATTATAATTCTTTCAGGTGTTAGAAACATCTTATATTATTTAATTAACCCAGCAAAAAAAGTATATCAATTAGTAATGATTAAAATGCTTTGAATATATTATCAAACAAAATTAATAAATAATTAGTTAATTATCTCATACTGGGCGTTTGAATACTGTGATCAAATAAATTTACTTCTTTATTTGATTTTGCCCTTAGTCAATATAAAGATTACTCATATGATATGTCATATGTTTAATTTACTTTCCGTGATATTTCGCATAAACCCAGTTATAAAAATAATATTCTTGCCTCTCCACTGGACGACCCATCAGCAAACGGATTTTCCTCAGGTTCCGAACTTGAAACTATTTCGTATTCCACATTCATATCAAAATCATCATCACTTTGCTCAGATTTCGTATCAGTATCTGTCGTATCCTTACAAAGGTCTAAAAAGTGTGGTAATCAGTATTAGTGTGCTTTTTGAGTTGCACACATCAGCCCTACCGGTCTCATGATCTTGTATGCTGTCCACACTTTCACTCCTTTCATCTTCAGATTGAGAACTTTCACTGGCCAAAATATAATAATACTGGCATCGTTGTCTTTTTGAAAGTATGGAGCTGTCTGAATAATCGTCTGGATTTGAGCGTTTTCTCCACTCTGAACCTAAATTATTAAATAATGTTTAATATTTACTTATTTGAACTTCGCGCCACGTTACCTCAAAATGGAATTTAACATAACCCTTTCATCAGAACATTACAAAGCGCGTAATATATCTAAATATCTAACATAAATACATATGAACAATTTATATTACAATGAAACTTACCACTTTGAATTGGTGAATTAGTTGCAGGTATAAATGTACTCATTTCTAATATTTGTAAAGTAGAGTAAACTTAAATAGAGTTCTTTTGTTTCAAGTTTCAACGTATTTTAACAAAGTATAACGTATTGCAAAAATAATATGAAACCCAAATTCTATCTACTTACAACTATCACCCAACGGACTTGTTCGAACAAGTGAACAAGTAAATACCAATCAACAGGAAATGTCGCATAATCATATTCGCCTTATGCGCATGTCTGACTTTTAAAATTTGTTGATTTTGCAAAATATACAAGAAATTGTAGATACTTTTCAACGTATATAAACAAAACAAGATTATTAATAAATTTGATCATTAAACATTTATTTTACAGTTTGGTACACAAAGATATTGGCGATCTATTTTACGCGATATTCTATCTGGTGGTAGAAAATAAAATTATCGACGATGTGATAAACTGGTGATTGCAATTTACGTATTAAGCATATGTTTTATGATAATGTTATATTATAGATTATTGTCACATTTAACATATTTGATATATTACTAATTTAATATATTTTCAGAACATTAATGCCCAGTTGCACAGTCTCCACTTAATTTTGAAGGACCCATAATGGGAATGCACGCATCGTTATAATATTCAACTACTGCCTTATATTTATATTGCTTTTTTCATGTATTGCTTCGTGCAAACACAATTTCATTCAAATTGTTAATATTATAGATTTAGTAAAGAATCAATTGTTGGCGGCTATGTGTTTAATCTATCTCACTAAATGTTTATAATGTTTTGTACATAAATTGATATAAAATGCATATATTACCGAATTCCCAAATTATATTATTTAACATTCTAATATTCAAATACTACCTCGTAATAATCTTGCTTTATTCAATGTTCCTAAAATGGTTTCCAAGTATAATTTGTTTTTGACACCAGATGGCGCAAGTATCCTCAACTGTACAAGCACAGTCAGCCAGAGATAATAGATGTCAATCACCAGCAATATGTCTAGTCTATGAGCAATTATGTGTGATCTCACCAGTGCACAGACCAAATATCTAATGTATATAATAACCTTAAAACCACAAGAAATATCTTCCAATTATTCTGAATGAATATTTTCAAAATTATTGTTATTCTTTTATTTAAACAACATGTTTACTTTTTAATAATACAATAGTTTATATTTCTATCTATGTAATCAGTTTTGATGAATAATAATACAAAATTAATAAAAATGGTCTATTGTTACTAATTATTCAATTTATATAGCAATATTACAAAAAAAATGTTCTTGCCATGTCACTAAGGTCCTTGGAAATCATACAAATAACGAAAACAAAAAAAATATTAATTAATTTTCAATTCTTACTTTTACCAATTATCCAGATTTACTCAAAGAATTCCAAAAATAAGAATTTCTATTAATCGGGAAACTTCAGTTTTGTTCTCCTGAAGTATTTGAAAAAGTGGCATATCTGCTTTTACCATATGACCACAGGAATATACTGTTTAGAATCAGTTCGATGCGCAACTTTTAAAACATTTCATTATTAAATAAAATAAAAGATAATAAATCAATCAATCTTCAACTTTATTATCTTTTTTACAGTGTATTATGTTTATTATATAATAATTTTGTAGAGAGTGTATAAGAAAATGTGCAACTAAATACACAAGTAATAACGTTTTACAAAAAATAATTAGTTTTTCACTTTTATACATTTGTTAATATCTCATTATATACATTGAATAAAATCTTAAAATTCATTTTTTTAAATTACTAAAATATAAATTAGACATGGAAGATTGTACTTGTGATGTGTAGGGGCTCAGCTACTTGAGTAGCTGGTATAATTAACCATATTAATCACATGATTAAGGTAATACTGAAACAAGCAACAATTATAATGCAACGTCACTGAATGTTACAGAATCACTATATTAAGTTAAACCCAAAGTCAGTGGCGTACAGTCTTGATAACAGAGAATTTGAACACTACAATAGAGAAAACTCGTTTTATTTTGTTGAATCGAGATGTGACGAATTCCATTAAGGAAATATTCATATTTAAAATAGCATAAGTTGCCACAAATTCCTAAAAAAAATAGTTTTACTTAATCTTATTACTAATCTAAAATAGATTAGTGGACCACATATAAAATATTTTTATATTAAAACTTAATTTGTCAAAGGCGTTGCTACATTATTGTGATAATTATTGACTATTTCACTTTGACAAAATTAGTTTTAAACATAATTTACTATTGACAGATATTCAGTTACACCTAGTTTCAACTAAGTACAATATTTAGAAATTCAACTTTTGTTTGTTTGTTTATAGACTCCAGCCAATGAATTCAGGTTTTTACTGCAACAACTATAAACTATAAAATCAGTACAGATGTTCAAATGCTTTAAAATTCAAATAAAACCATTCCAATACAGAACAGTAAAGGAAAGAAGAGTTTAGAAAATAGAAATGAAAGGAATGACGGAGAAGAATCACAAACCGGAAGAATACGCGTTACAGCGGCACCGAGAGTCTCAAACCCACCTGAACCTGAACTGACTGAATAACAACAACAACAACGACACAATGGCACTTTGGATCTACATCTACGTTGAGTGGGACAGCGGGGTCACGAGGATGGTTAGGGCTGCTGGTGCTTGTCTTTAAAGCGGCGGCGCGCAAGTTCGGACTGCGCCACGGGGCCCAGATGCGCAGTTTGGGGCGATGTGGCCAGCGCACGAAACGTGTTGGCTACAGCTTCGCGGAGATGACGACCGCCACCACTGATCTCCGGATGCGACTGGACCGCCACCGCAGTCACCGCTGCCGGACGATGCCGGCCAGGCGTCAACCAAGAATGTTGAATCAGCTGGGTGGCTGATGGCCGCTTTTGGGGAGCCACATGCAACATACTTGTTAGAAGCTCCTTCGCTTCTCGTGACACCTAAAATGGATTTTTTTATTACAATGTAACTGATGAAAAATGAAATAAAATTATTAATTTTAATAACCGTTTGCCAAACGCCATCCTCGAGGTCAAGTTTCCCAGAGCTGACCCTTGCCAAAATAGCACTCGCAGTTTCCTGGGGCCCTGTGGTGAATGGGCACCGGCCAGCCAACATCACATACAGTATGATCCCCAGCGACCAGATATCACAAGCCGCATCGTAGCCTTGTCTCTTGAGCACTTCCGGTGCCACGAAGTTGGCAGTATAGCACGGGGTCATGAGTAGTCCATTGTCCGCGCGAAGTTGCTTCGCGAACCCCATGTCGCAGATCTTCACTGAGTCGGGATCACGATTCTCACTGGCAAAGAGCACGTTGGCGGGCTTTAGATCACGATGCACGACTCCATGCTCGTGAAGATAGGCCACTGTTCCCACCAGCTGCCGCAAAATAGCAGCAGCTTCGGCTTCGCACAACCGACCTTGTTGGAGAATATGATCTACTAGTTCACCCCCGCGAAGTAATTCGGTTACTAAATACACCCGAGTACCTTCTTCGTATACTCCACGAAGCTGAACAACTCCTGGGTGTTGATATCGGAGTAGGATTTCTATTTCTTCTCTACAATCACATGCACCTTTATCAATAATTTTAACAGCAAACTGTTGACCTGTTACTCGGCTTCTACATAATCTACAAACAGAATATGAACCTTTGCCTAATTCGTTTAATAATTCATATTCATCTAAAAATGATGTAGTGCTAGCGGCAGCGACTTTTGACGGAGGCGATTCAGTTCCTCTTGTAGCCTCTTCCAAAAGTCGCGGTGCTACAAAACTAAACCCTCTGAACAGTTCATGGGCATTAGCACTAGCTGGAACTCCTGGTGAATCCCTAGGTGTCTTGCTAGTAAACTCAGAATCAAAATAAAAAGCGTCGTCTGGTCTAGAAACAGCTGGTTTGAAAGGCGGTCTAACTGTTTTTGACAATAGTGCATCCCAATCAACTGTTGCAAAAAATTCATGCCTTTTCAAATCTTCAATACCACCAGGCCCGGCACCAAGTCTATTTTGAGGATTTCTTTTAAATAACATTCGAAGTAACGACTGCGCTTCTGGACTTAAATTTGCAGGCATCCCAAGTTTGGCTTTTAAGATTTGTGTCATAGTATCTCTCCGCGTTGCGCCGTGAAAAGGTAAGTTTCCTGTTAACATTTCAAACATTAAAACCCCAAAAGACCACCAGTCCGCCGCGAAAGAATGTCCCTTTCGGTTAACTACTTCTGGAGCCATGTATTCCACAGTGCCGCAAAAGCTGTATGCTTTGCCTTCTGATAATGGCAGTTTTGAAAGACCAAAGTCTGTAAGGGCGATGTGTCCATCGCTATCCAGGAGAATGTTCTCCGGTTTTAAGTCCCTGTAGATAATACCCAAACTGTGTAAATGATTTAAGGCGAGAGCCAGTTCCGCCAAGTAAAATTTGACGTCTTCTTCAGTGAACATTACTTCTTTACTTAAACGAGAAAATAAGTCCCCTCCCCTGTAAAATAATAAATTATTTGTAAATAAAACTGTTCTCACCAATCTTTGAACATAATAATTATTATTGACGTACTTTTTTATTTACAGCGGTAACATCGATAGTAATAATCAGAAATGATGTTATAATATATATAGTCTGAAAATGTTTTACCTTAAAAAGTCCAGAATCAAATAGAGTTTACCGGCAGTCTGGAAGGCATAATGAAGTTTTACTATAAATGCATGTCCAACGTCTACGAGAATGTTACGCTCCATTTTAGTACGATGTCTATCTCGTACCTTAAACACACAAACAAATAAACACCAAAACAGCTAAAATGTAACTTGTCAGTCAATACTTTAAGAGTAGCCTTCTTCAGCACTTTCATAGCATAGAGGGTACCAGCATCTTTGCCGACGACTTTACGCACGAGAAAAACCTTGCCGAAGGAGCCTTCCCCAAGCACCTTCAATAGTTCGAACTGCGAGGGATCGGCCTTATCGTGGCCTTCGCGAACCACATCGGCTAATTCGATCTCATGCTCGCCTTCCGAAGTGGGTCCTGTCGCTTCCTCTACTACCATCGTGTCATCTGTTTCGCCCGATTGTGACTGCAACAATTCACAAAGACCATCATTATGTAATTTTAATTTAACTCCATTAATCAATTACAAGCGATTGGAAATTTTCACTAGACGCATCTATAGTATAGTTTATAATATGACTATGGTTACTAGAGAGATAGATTATGTAACTTTGAAATTTTCATTAAATAGACTCAGTATTTATCATTTTTTGAAAATGAAGAGCATGAAGAGTAAACAATAAGCACATCTTTAGTTTTATCTTTAAAAATATATTTTTTCATATTACTTAATTATACGCTGATTTAATATGAACCTATTTCATGAAATACTTCAAGTTTCAAATAAAAAAGATTTAAAACTATTTTTTATAAATTTCCCAGTCTTTAAATAAAAACAATCCACCAGAAATCTAAAATCTACGTTTGCATAGAAAAACAACTGATTCATCGGATTAGTTTTTAAAGTTACACAAATTTACCGGAATTCGAATTTAATTTTTCTACCGCAAGTTAGAGAAACTATTTTTCTAGTAACAATGCACCAAGAGGTTAATATAGACGAAAATTTGATATAATTTAACATTTACATAGAAATTGAAAATAGTGTCAATCGCGTCTCACGAAACAATCAACTACATTTGACACGAAACGTCAAGGCACTACTATCCATTGATGAATTGTAAGTGTTCGTGCGCACAATTTGATCGAAATTAAATCATCTAAAATCAAAAGAGTCCTTGTGTTCCCTGATACATTACGGAAGCAATAATAGTTAGGTAGTTTGCTCTGTTCATAGCAAAAGATATGTCATTGCAAGTGATAGTGCTTCAAACACAAAACTTATTAACATGCATGAAATAAAGCATTGTCGTGTTCCATGCTACAGTTGTGCGATATATAGTTATTGTAACTTATTTAAGCATCAAGTTGTTTTACGTACAGAAACTATTCTTAGACCTGTTACGGACCTGGACACTCCGTAAGCTGTAAAAATTAAAATAACTTACATTTCCATAAAATAATATAACGAAAATAAATTAAATCGTGCTAATTGATAACAAAAATGCGAAACCTATTTAAAATAAATCAACAATTTATGGTCAAAATAAAATTTATTGTGATAGATCAATGAGATAACCATAATGTGTATACCTCGATATCGGCGCGTTGAATTTTCCATGGTTCTGCTGAATTGGCTAAAGGCATATTACTCACAAACCGATCTCCAACTGCCCATCAGTTAAACAAAGTTGAGAAATTAACGAAAATAAATATAATAAACTCAATATGGCTGTTTAACTGACAGCTACCTGAGCAAAATGACAACCAGCCGAGGCAAGTGGTTGGTTACAGAGCAGGTCCTAGGCACTCCCACAGATGCCACTTGCTTCAATAACGTGGAACTACTGGGCGGGGATTTAACTAACACTTACGTTACTCGGAACTTGCTTATCACTTACGGAAATTTTATAATTGATTATTATAATCTGATTTACTTTCAAAGGAATCTCAATCTTTTTGGTTTTGCCTTATTATATTATATCCGGCTAATTACTTAAAACATATTTAAACAAGGCAAAAAGATTTAATTTATTTACAAGATTTACTAAAAATCTTATCTGGTATAAATCATGCCTATATTTAAATATGAAACATAAATGCAGTAACTTAAAATATTTATTTTGCTGTTTTAATAAACTAAAAAAAGTACAAATATAAATACATGTATTTATTACATAGTTAATAGTACAGGCGAAATTGTGACATTACAATATTATATAACCTTTCGTTCAAAACATAAAAATACATTTACAGAACTGTTATTTCTTTTTGGTTTCTTGTGCTGAAAGAGCTGCGATCCTTTCTAACAAAGGTGGATGCGATAAATGCCAAGTAGAATACAATGAATCATAAATTGGAAAACCTAAATTATCTTTATTAAGTTGTACTAATGCACGAATTAAATAGCGAGCTTTTCCTAGTTTAACAGCAAAAGCATCAGCTTGAAATTCAAAATAACGAGATAACATGGTTAACATGAAAGACAATAGAGCATTGTAGGGTGCCATAACAAATTGAACGACGGCAATTAAACCAATCAAAATAGGTTTTTGCGTTGCTGGGAAGCCAAGTGCCGCGTACAAAGGGGCATAGCTAAACATCAAAGCAAAACAGGCGAACATCAAGAATAAATTAATTTGCATGATAACTAGATTCTTGTTAACATGGCCATAGTGCCAGTGTCCTAATTCGTGAGATAAGACTGCAAGAACTTCTTCGTTTTCACAACCCCCGGTTTCTTTATTACCGATCAAAGTATCGAACAGAACAATACGTTTAACACCAAATAACCCGTAGAAATAAGCATTGCTGTGTGCTGAACGTTTGGATCCTTCTACTACATAAAGTTGTGCCAAAGGAAACTTCAATTCTGATGCAAGTTTTTCAATTGATGTCCTAAGTTCTCCTTCCGGTAACGGGGTGTATTTGTCGAAAAATGGTGCAATATAAGCTGGGTAGACAGTCAAAAGAATTAAAACTACTATTCCAACCATCATCCACAACCATACGAAGAAATAATCTCCTCCTACTTGCACGATGTAAATTGCAAAAGCTGCAATTGGTATACTCAAAACTTGTCCCAAAACGTATGATTTAATTTTGTCAACTATGAAAAACCTAACTGTCTGTTTGTTAAATCCGTACTTTTCTTCCAAAATAAATGTGTAGTACACGTTGAATGGCATACTAGTTAATGTTGTGACAGTGTTAAGTATTATGAGCCAAATGCAACTTGTAGAAATTTCACCACGTAATGGATTAATATCAGCTGCTAGTACCCAAAAGTAGTGAAAAAATCCACAATAAATCATTATTGTTGATACTACTATAGAAAATAAGTCTTTAACTACTGAAAAACTGCTTTTATCTAATGTATACAGGCGGGCTTTATCAAAAGTTTCTTGAGTCATAGTATCTTTTAGTTGTGCAGGAACAGATGTAATCCTTTTACATAATTTGTGCTGCAATTATAAAATTACTACTACAGTACTGAACTTTGATATATTACAAAAATAAAATACCTGTCTAATCGCTAAATAGAACTCCCACAGGAATTCTAACCACAATACACCTAACATTCCATACTGCACTTTCGTATCTTCTGTTAGTACCATTTTATTATTTTTCTTTAAATTTATGTCCTAAATAAGAAATATAGTGCTAATGCGCTATAATTTAATTACTATTATATTTAATTTATATGAAAATCTGATGGCACACGTTCTTGAAAATCAAGATATCGTTCCTACTTCATGTTTATTGATATGACTTATGGCATGACAGAAAAAAACATAATGAAAATAAATTTTACTAAATTATATATATATATATATATATATATATATATATATATATATATATATATATATATATATACATTTATATATATATATATAAGGTAAAACCGCAGTGTACGGACAATCCTGAGTTAGGCTGCGAGTCGCTAGTGAATTTGTAATGAAATCGACACAAGTCGGACATAGAAAAACCCGGCAAATTTGAATGTCAAGATAATTTAAAAACGTTTTATTAGCAAAGTCGGATGTTTTTTTTTTAAATAATGAACACCACTAACCATGCCTGATCTAGTATAGAACGTATTTTTATGGTAAAAAGTAACAAATCGCTTGCTTCTTATGTCGAACTTGTACCGTTCGAACTGCCGTTTTCCCCAGAAGTCCCTAGCGTCCTGCGGCCAAGTTCAGGATTGTCCGTACAGTATATATATAATAATTTTGTTTGTAATAAAATTCGAGTACATGGTTTAAAAAACTAACCAAACTAACGAAATATACTTCGCATTTCAAATTGCCCGGCTTTTGACGATAAGTTGGTACTCCTGAATTCAAGCCCGAAGCAGCATGTTCTGCAGCCAACTTCAGGTTTGGCCCGCAAGTCAAGTTTTACCGCTTGTCGCAATTAGTTATCAACAAAACTATTATTTAATGTGGATCATACGATCTAAAAATAGCATCGGTATGGTGATCAGACATCAAACTTGAGATAATACAAGCGATATAAAGATCGAAAAGATCTACTGTTTATACCGCCGCGAATGGTGGAGGATGGAAAGTTTGAATGTAATTATGATTTCCATCTCTGAATACAGAAATGATAACAACTATTAACATACCTAGGAATGTTTTGAGTATCATTACATCCGCAGATGTCAGTTTGAAATCCGAGCTCGTAGATCGAGGCCTGTTATGACTCATAAAATCCGTGGTTTGTTCAATAGTTTACCGGTTTCAGAATATAAACACGTTAACGTCATTAATAAATATTATGCTTTGAAATTGAAATTATGAATAACGTCATTGTCATCATTTTAGAAGGTGGTCAAGTAAGTCTGTGGTCTATATGTTTTTATTTAACGCCATGGTTACAATTTTTTTGTATCATATAAATAAATTTTTATTAAAATCATAACATGGTCATCTTTAATTTGTAAGACTGTACAATTAATATATATTATGATAAACAGGAGAAGTAATCTTTGTATTATTGTTGTTTTGAGTTCCGTTTGTATTAATAGTGTTATATTAACATTGTGCTTTATTTTCATTTTATTGACTTTGACAAGTCAGTATGGTAATAATACCGTACAGAATACAGTTATTACTTATTTACCAGACTACTGTTGTGCATGTAAAGATAGATTTAATATCTTGAAACCTGTAAAATATTTATTAAAATTGAGCAAATATTTTATTATTTCTTCATTCTAAAATAAGGGTAACTCATACTTTAAATAAGAAAATTAAAAAAAAAACCATTAAATTGCATAATGTACAAAAATTTTATTATATCTGCAACGTTGTTGAATGACGTGGTTCATGTAAAAAGAATATGTTAATGAGTTTGACAATAAAATAATAATAATATATTATTAAGAGTATAATTTAAATAGTTAAATTACAATATCTTCATTCAAAAATAAGGGTAACTCATAATTTAAATACGAATTAAAAAAAACAATAAATTGTATAATGTACAAATATTCTATTATTTCTTCATTAAAAAATAAGGGTAACTTATACTTTGAATAAGGTAATTAACACAAACAATATATTACATTATGTATACAGGTATATTTTATTTTCTTCTAATTTTACAATATTTACTTAAAAATTATAATTACATTAGACCTATAATCTTTACGATTTATTTTTGCATTTAACATCCTTATAAAATATTTAAGATTCGTGTTGCAATAAACATATATTTTTGTGGCACGAAAAATTTTCAAGTACGCCATTCTTGAATTTAGAACACAATTGCTCAATTACATTACATCTATTTAAAAGTTCAGGAATAGTTACGAATATTTTTTTATATCATTTATAAATATAAATTATTCTGTAAGGTAAATTAATTTAGGATTACCTTCGCCACTGTAATCTTTTAACTTTATAATGGCATGGCTGCCAGTGCACGTATTACTCGTAAAAAACTGAATATATGATTGACAATAACACCGTAATAATTCTCTTATGAAACCAGCGACATATGCACTTGTTTGTATTTTGTGGATTAGTCTGTTTAACACGTTGACTGCCACGGCAATTTTCAGAATTCCGGTCTAAAAAGCCAATTTCATTTAATCATTTTATATTATTAAAAACTCTAATTATATTACATAGTAATCATCAAAAAGCATAGAAAATGTATTTTTTTTATTTATATTATTTTTTATAATTATATTTTCTGTTTATTAATAAAATTTCTGTTCATGTAGCCAGCATTGATTTTTTGTTCTCTTCTCAGAAGCCATCTATCCATATTAGCACTGATATGTTACGAGTTTAA
The DNA here is from genome assembly GCA_947425015.1 of Pterostichus niger. NCBI lineage: Eukaryota > Metazoa > Arthropoda > Insecta > Coleoptera > Carabidae > Pterostichus > Pterostichus niger. Next base: position 19,202,392 of record OX380340.1, read on the forward strand.
TCGTAGCTGCGCGAAAATGGTAAGTAAACACAGTACGAGATAACTCGTAGTCGGCGTCCTAGCAAAGAACACGATCTACGAGTTATCTCGTAGTTGGCAGTCAACGTGTTAAATCATTGGATGATTGTGATGTTGAAGGTAGAGTAAAAAAATATTGGAAAGTGGAAGAAGGTACAAGTTGCGGTTCTTGTCGACTTTGAGTTTGTAAAAGTGAATTTAGAGTGAGGACATATTGATTTTGGTCATCTTTGCAATTCGAATCTCGAGAATCTTTTTGCGTTCGATTAACAATTGCTGTTTTAAACACAGAAACGAATTGCGAAGGCGTAGGATGGGTATTTGCACCACACAATCCTTTAATAACTGCGACAAAAAATTCCGAAGGATCTTAGTTCAAAGATCTTGTTAAGAGATACTTAAAACCAAGATTATTAAATATAATGGCTGGTAGCACAAGCTCTGTTTTTGCCTGTTTTAAGAGCAGAGTATTTGGGTGTTTTAGCTATCTCTAAATGTTAAAACCGTGTTCTTTAAACACCCGAAAACAGAGCTTGTGCTACCAGCCAATATTTTTATCTGTTCAATTATTTGACATACATTTATCTAAGTGTGACACGTCAAAAATATTGTAAATAATCCTCCCATCAACATTATATACATATTTCTCTTCACACCTATTGTCTTTTCCCAATTAAAATACTGTACCTCTGTTATTTGTATCCAAATCGCTCAAAAATTGAATTATGTTTTTTCATGAACAACAATGACTTGAATAATTCATGACTTTAGTGGCCACTTATGAGTCGCAGACTGTGCAAAATAATATGCAAGTGGCTGCTTCCATCATTTACATAGTCTCCGAATCAAGAACAAGCATGATCAGCGACCTTATACGAATAATTTATTTCACCGCTAACTTCTTCCAGCCCTTCGACTTTTATCATCTCCCTTATTATACTATAAACCTGGCGAAAAAGCAACTTTATCGAAACTAAGAATGCAGTACCAGTCGAGCTGTGATTTATTTTAAGACGTCAAATTCTGTCGACAATTCCTCGTTTAAGTGCACTGTTTAATAAAGACGTATTTAAAGTTATAGATGTTAGCAACGAAAAAAATAATTAAATACAACCACGCGGACTATGTTTTAGTAGCAAAACATAAAAAGTTTTTTCCGATGTGGTGTATCGAGGCCCCAATGGTGTTTTGCCAAGTCATAACTTTTTCCTTGAAGTTAAATTGTCTGCCTTTGTTTCGCCAATTAATCTCAATATGTATTTTCTGGCATTTAACAAGTAACAATATAATATTTGAGTTATTAATGTTAAATAAGATTCTTGAAAAATACCTATCTATCAGTACTTGTTTATTACCACAGACTTACTCCTCGTGTTTTTAAATTCATTTTTGATAGTTTTTAACATCCACGTATTGCATGACATTTTGTTCCAAATCAATAATGGCTGATCTTAAACACTATTATTTCGGCGAACTGTCAGTCACTGCCAGAGATAAGCTAACTAACTACGTTTAAATTCAACGCGGCGAAGTGCCAAAGTACACTGCTGCCATCTTCCATATTTTTTTGTGATGAGTGAGTTCATGAATCTTTGAGAGATTCGTACTTTAAAATAATTGGCAACACTGTCTTGGAGAATTTTTACAAAGGTATATTTGCTACACTAACACCCCATATCCCTGCATTTAAAGATTTAAAGTTAGAAGTCAGAAGTACATTGACAGAAAAGAGAGGTTTACGACAATCTTGACGATTTATCTTTTGTAAACTGATAACTAGAAATGATTCAGTAATGACTATCTCTACATATCATTTATAAATATAAATATACATAAATATTAAGTAACATGCCACCTACTATTCAGACAGGCCAAGCGCCTGTTGTAGATAAACGCCCAGCTAAGCCTGGTGAACGAAGGTACAATATATACATTTTTAGATTTATATTTTGTATTTAAATCTTGTTCTTTAATTCATTTTCAGGTCCGAATTAGTTTGCAAAGTGAAATACTGTAACACGCTACCTGATATTCCATTTGATTTAAAATTCATATCGTATCCTTTTGAATCAACCAGATTTATTCAATATAACCCTACATCTTTGGAAAGAAATTATCGATACGAAGTATTAACAGAACCAGATCTTGGTGTGACAATTGATCTCATTAATCGTGATATCTACGCAGTTGAATCTGGAATTCAATTAGATCCAGCGGATGAAAAGTTATTAGAAGAAGATATTTTAACACCACAAGATTCTAAACGATCACGACATCATGCAAGAAATGTATCTTGGTTACGAAGAACCGAATATATATCAACTGAGCAAACACGTTTCCAGCCTCAAACTATGGACAAAGTGGAGGCCAAAGTTGGTTACAGTATTAAGAAAAATCTCAAAAATGAAACATTGTACATGGATCGTGATAGTCAGATAAAAGCCATCGAAAAAACATTCGAAGACTCTAAACTTGCGATTGAAAAACACTATAGTAAGCCAAATGTTGTACCCGTGGAAATATTACCTATTTATCCTGACTTCAAGCTGTGGAAATATCCTTGTGCTCAAGTTATATTCGATTCGGACCCTGCACCTGTGGGAAAGCAGATGCCGGCGCAGATCGAGGAAATGTCACAGGCGATGATCCGGGGCGTGATGGACGAAAGTGGCGAACAGTTCGTGGCCTACTTCTTGCCTGTGGATGATACGCTGGCCAAACGGCGCGAGGACTTTGCCAGTGGTATCGCATATCAAGAAGATGAGGAGTACGAGTATAAGATGGCTCGTGAATATAACTGGAACGTGAAGAGCAAGGCAAGCAAGGGTTACGAAGAGAACTACTTCCTGGTAATTCGGCAAGACGGCGTGTACTACAACGAGCTCGAGACGCGTGTACGATTGAGCAAGCGGCGTCAAAAGGCTGGCCAAACGGCTAGCAACACACGTCTCATCGTAAAGCACCGAACCATGGACGCCGCAGAGTTTCGCATGCAACGTTTCCGCGAGCGTCAGCTCGAACCTCCAAACGACGAGGAGGATGAAATGGAGCAAGAGGCAGAGGGAGATGTCGATGGTGATAACATGCAAGACAATATTGCTGAAGAAAATGAGAACGTACACGGCGAATCCGAGCACGATCAGGAACAAGATAAAATCAATCAAAGTGACAACGATAAGAGCAGCGACCAAGAAGGCTCTAGATCATCATCTCGCTCTTCAAATAAGTCAGATAGATCCAAGTCTCGATCAAGGTCAAGGTCGAGGTCTCATTCCAAGTCGAAATCACGATCTCGGTCTCGATCTAGAAGCAAGTCACAGTCCCGATCAGCGTCACGTTCAAGGTCACGATCTCGATCCAACTCTGGTTCACGCTCCCATAATTCAGGTTCTGGATCTGGTACAGGCTCGGCTTCTGGCTCTGAAAGCGATTAAAATTAAACTGATTGTTTTTTTATTATTTTGTTTACTTTAAAAATTTAATATGTATTGTGTTTTATAAGTAAAAAAAAATAATATTAATATTTTATATACATAACAATTGAAATAATGACTTCTATACTAAAAAATATGAGTCATGATCATTTCAAACTGTAATATGGCCCTGCTAAGCATCTTAAAAAAATATGTTAGAAATAAAGTATTTCACAAAGTATAATGGCTCGTAAACATTTTTAAGTAGATTACAGTTATAATTGAAAAAAATCAAATACGTCAAATTTATCATGAACGAAAATTTTAAAACTAATGAAGCGGTGTCATACTATTAATTTTTTTTATATTGTGCATCTTGTCCTCATTTTTGTTATGTTAGCCAATCAGAATTAACGTCAAATACATCCTATACGCTGCAATGCTACTTTTTTAGGTGAGACAGGTAGATAAGTATTTCCACAATAATTATATTCTGCATTTTCCAGGTAATGTATTTAATTTCATCAGTTTTATTTTTCATTCTGTACATAAAAGTTTAATATCTAAACCACATACATAAAACCAGTTTAAAAACTACAACTAAACTAATAGTAAAACAATAAAAACACATGAATTAATAAGAAGAAAATAAACATTGCCCGTTATAATATAATTAATTCATTATTCTTTACTTTGTATAATAAAAAAAGTTATGTACAGCGTAGAGATTTTAAAATACTGGCCACAGTGTCGACTGATTCTCTGTAAATGGAAACAAACTATTATTATAAAATTAATGCATTGCAAGTATATCACTTACAGATGCAACGGATTGTCTTTGTCGAGTTGTGTAACGAGTTGCGACACAAAATTGGAAAACATCTGCAACTGCTGCACGTCATTCTGCAGCCAAACCCTCGGTAAAATATGGCTGATTAACCCAGCTTTCGAGACTGCATCTGTTAACTAAAATAAATATTGTTTATATTAATACTTCAAAACTATGTGATTAATTTTATTACTAATTACCTGACACACTCGCAAAGCACTTAATAAATATCTGTTTAATAGAGCTCCTAGTGCTAAATCTTTGAGCATTTGGTCATTGATAATTCCTTGCCAACTTGTCACGTTCCGCAGTAATTTTAACCCGCTAGCAAATTGTCTTTGGAAGAATGGTGACTTACTTTCTAACATTCTACAACATCACATTAAAAAATATTAAAACGAACCCATGTCACTAATTAATACAAGTACTTACTGTTTGGGAAATATAGGTATAAATACGTCATGTTCCACGGCAGACTTAAGTTTGTCGAGGATAGCATTAAATAACGTGTGCAATGGCTTTGAAGCAGGAGCAAGGCTGGGATAGCGACGTACATAACGTCCTAGCAGTCCCACGAGGCGCAGTGTCTGAGAACTGGACATGGGATCCCAGCAGCGCTCCACCAATTGCACCAGCTTGGGCACGACAATTTTCTCAACGACAGTGGATACAAGATGAAGATCGGGATCGCTGGCTAATGTGTCTTCAGTGTCGCTGGGACTCGCACCGTATAACATGAGCGTAGCATACCAAGCACACTTGTCTACGTCCAAGTCGTCATTAAGTGGTTGCCAGAGCACAAGCGCAAGGCGTAACAGTGGACTGACAATGCGAGGTAGACACAAGCTGGCATATGCCTCCGTGTAGGCGGTAAAGTCAGTGTCGCGCCAGCGTGCAAAATGACCGAGGATAGCAGCAACGTTAGAGAAATCGTCCACCACGTCGTCAAACACAGCACGCACGTCTATTAAGATCTGATCTTTCTGTGCCTGGAATATGATGGTATCTTGATCTGGTTCCTCGTCGTCGCTTGACATACCCTCGATGTGTTTGGGTAGTCCAGTATTAGGCGTTTCACGAGCACGCCGTCGTCTCGCCCGCCTGCCCTCGCGTTCCGCTGCACGCCGTACCCGTGCTTCGTCCTCCAACCCGCTGCGTCGCATACCCGGTCGTGCCGCCATAGCTACCTCCTCCGCCTGGTCGCGCACGTCTTGTCGCCGCCGCTCTGCTAGCCGTTCGGCGCGTCGCCCAAGTAATTCAAGTGCCCGCTGCTCTAATGCCGCAATCATAGGAACCTGCACAACGCAACATAACACACATGTTATCTTACATTAAAACAATACAACACAATAACGTAATTCGTTATAGTCACTCTATTTTAATATTATTATAAAACTAATAAATTACAATCATAAATATTTTTTTCAAAATATTAATATATATATATATATATATATATATATATATATATATATATATATATATATATATATATATATAATATATAATAAATATATAATTAAAGAAAATCCTAGAAGGATAACACAGAGAAGATTAAGCCCCCCAGTAGTGCAACAATTCAGCAAAACAAAATAATAACACAAATGCAATCTCTTTATCAAATATATGATTTTTTTTTAAATAAGCAACTAAAAATAATCTATGCTCATTTCTAAAATAAAGGACAGAAGAAAAGAAAAGTCTTGCTGAATATTTGGCACATGTGCGTGACCCCTGTGAACAAAGGATTGACCCACCTTCTCGTCCAAACACTCTACCAAGTCAGTGACATACCCACGCAACTCTTGGTAGAAACGGAAGCGCTGTGCCGCCCGCGGAGCCCTAGCATCGAGCCGCTGCAATTCATCTGCTGCGTCACCTAGCTCGGTTGTGACACGCGCCAGTTCAGCGCGATGCTGTTCCCTTGAATCCCGTACCGTTGACAATCTAAACCCAACACAGCTCACATACAGTACAATATACAAACACTGCACAAGAATTGCATGTTCATGTAAGAGACAGAATAGAATAGATAATTGGTTGTATGTTACCTCTGACGAAGTTTGTCAGCAATAGCATGTGGAGTACGCGGGGCGCCAGGCTCTAGAGCAGGCGGCGCGACACTACTTGCTGTATACTCCACTTTAATAGAGGGTGTTGTCACGTACGATGCAAAATTCGATTCCTGGCTCGCCGCAATCAGCTACAACAGCCACGGATATATATACTACCAATCCACACTACTGAAAATACTTGTTAAATTTAATATTTATTACATACTTGAGCACCCGTTACACCTTTTCTAATTTGCTGATTTTCCCATTCTTCCATTTCTTTATCAGTATCTGGTTCGGATTCTAATAAAAATTTAAAAAATGGACAAGAAAGCTTTTAGTTAATTCACATGTCAAATACCGACCTTCGTCTTGAGCTGCAAAGAACTGTTCTCTGCGCTTGTCGCGATCACGGGCCGTAAGGTTGACGGTCATATCAATGCGCTCCTCATCACTGTCGTCTTGGTCCTCACGCACCAAGCGCCCGCGATCTTTGTCGGGACCCACGCCCGTTTGAGATTCATCTAGAGGCACGTAGTCACCAAGCTCGCGTGCACGTTGGCGCCGCTTGCGTGCAGCATGAATCATGGCAGCGTCAGGGATTTTTCCGCTCTCCAGTACGATTTTCACTGACTCTGGCTGCGAAAATTTATGCACCGTGAGCTGCTCATCCTCCTCTGATGACATGTCGTCGCGTCCGGCGCATAACGCTGCTCGCCCGTTCAGTATTTTTGGCGATTCCGAATTCTTTACTACCATCTGAAGATTGAAACCAAGCAGTATAAAGAATGTTCCTGACATTGTATAAACTACGCGTAACACAGAACGAGTAGAACAGAATTGACACAGACCACTAGATCTCCAGTCACAATTTCTGTATGCTTTTCATCTGTTTTTGGTTTTACTTCTTCTGTTTCTATTTTATCCTCTTTTTTCTTGCGGCGCTCCTTGTCAAGTAAACGCATAATTTTCTTACTATGTGATGATTTTTTTACTTGAAATACTTCACCCTCATCTACAATAAAAATGGATAGGTAACAAAATTATTCAGTTAAAATAATTATCCTTACCTTCGTCCCCAAAACTTAATAACGTTTGTTTTGTCTGAGAACTATCTTTCCTATCCTTTTTCCTACTTTTTTGAATGGATTGTATTTCCATTCTTTCATTTTCTTCCATTTCCATGCCATTATGCTCACTGCCTTCATCTTCGTTACTTCCAAATACACGACGTTGTATATGTTTTTTAGGTTTTTTAAATAATGACATCGTGAAATGTCTTTAATATTATAAACTATTAGCAACACTTACAACTATACTGTATACAACACCACAAATGTACTCATTTACAAATAAATTATTTTATTAATTGGTGTGAATTTAATACGTTTCATGTTTATTAGTTACCAGATTATCCAACATAAAAATATATTACTGAAATATTTTTTTTATCAGAAATTCATGTAATTAAATATGACATCAGTATCTTTGTTAATATTTTAAATAACTTTATTATAAAATAGAAACATGCATTTTTTAATTAATAATTCTATAAAAGTAGTTATTTTAATTTTGATATATTGGGACTATAACTGCGTTATTTTGTCTGACAAATTTTGAAAATTATAATAATTAACGTTATGACCATTTTTTTTTCTATATTAATGCTACTAAATATATTTAAAAACATACATGAAAAGTAATAATTTATTAATCAATATTTATATATATATATACATATTTGAAAATATGACTAGGATAGGAAACGGAGTTTCCCATAATACACTATTCTTTTGCTGTCACCTGCGTGACTGAAAATGGCAGGAGTTCAAGATAAACCATCAAAATTAATATCTAAGCAATTACGTGTAAAAGCCCATGAATTCCTGACGTCTAGAAAAAATTCTAACAATTTAGTGGCTATTCTAAATCATTTTGAGGTAAATCTATAATAATTTCTTGCTCGCTCTTATTGCCGAACATTACATTCATATAGGTTAATTTTTGTTGTATGTATTTTAGTACTTTGTCATTTAACTGTTCATATAGCTATCAAAAGGTATACATTAACATGACTATCAACTGCTTTTGATAATGTACTAAATTTGCAATACTTGAAATATTTATTTGAAAGAGACATTTTTATATATGTATGTATGTTTATGCTAATAATTGGCAATGGCAAAATATCGTATATATTTGGTTAATATATTCTTTGTTTAAGACTGGAGTCAATCAATCATCATGTATTTTAACATTGGAATTAATATTTGTCGAACTTTTAAAACGGCGAGATATGTACCAAGAAATTGTTCCTTTAAAACCTATCGGTAATATAATAAATAAATATTAATTTATTAGACACTATTAACATCATTATTTTAGACAACAATCCAGATGTACAATACAGAACTTGGTTAAGAGAAATTTATGAGGAGACATATTTAAAAATATTGCAATGTATGGAAAGTGCAAAACCGAATACACAGATGCAAGCCTTCATCACTTCTATGAAATTAATTGCGTGGGAAGGAAAGTATCCATTAGAACCGAAAAATTGCGAATATTATTTTCCAGTTTATAGATTAAAGGTAAAAATTATTTGAACATAATGAACACTTATCTGACAAAATTTGTATTTCAGCATGTTATAATGAAAATATTGTCTAGTGAAAAAAATCATTCACATTTACTTGAAAAATATCAGGAATATTCCGCTTATCCAGATGTTTTATATCACACTTGGAAACTGTTACCACCATTAACTCCTAAAACACATCCAGATGAAACATTCATCATGAACTTTTTACTGTTGTTGGACAAGTTAGGTTTACCACCGTCAGATTCCAAGAGCGTGGACTTTAACCCAGACATTCTGCTGTGTTACACAGAAGACAACAATGCTTTTAAGTTCGAATTGGTTTCTGCGCGGCGGAGTCTGAATAAAGTTTGGAGTTGCGTGATGCATTGGGAGCATACACCTGCCACACACAAACAACTTCTCATCGTTCTTTTGGAAAGAGTCCTCCCACACTTGGATAAACCTCTTTTATTAACTGACTTTTTGATGGATTCTTTGGATATGGGTGGTCCAGTAAGTCTACTAGCGTTGCAAGGAGTGTTTACAATGATTCAAGTTTATAATCTCGATTATCCGAATATTTTTACCAAGTTGTATTCAATGTTTGAACCGGAGATTTTTCACACAAAGTTCAAGGCTCGATTATTTTATTTATCTGACTTATTTTTAAGTTCAACGCACTTACCGGAAACACTAGTCGCAGCATTTGCAAAACGCTTAGCTCGACTTGCGCTTGTCGCACCACAAGAAGACATTATCGTTATCTGCATGTTTATAGGTAACCTAATTTTAAGACATCCAGGGTTAAAATCCCTTATTAATCACCCCACGGGAGGCTCTGCTTCCTCGGATCCGTACATCATGGAGGAAAGAGACCCAATGAAATCAAATGCAATGATGAGTTCTTTATGGGAGATTCAAACATTGCAGAATCATGTGGTTCCCAATGTTGCTACGGCAGCTCGTTTCATAAATGATCCGTTACCTAGTATGGAATGGGATCTTAGTAAAGTACTGGATTCTACCAGCAATGACGTATGTTACATTTTAACTGAATATGGTTCAATTATTATTTCATTATTTTATATTTTCTAGATATTCGATAGGGAATTAAAGAAACGGGGCAAAGAAATCGCGTTAACATTTGACCGGCCGCTAGGACTAATGTTGCCGAAGAACGATAAAGTAACGCAATATTGGAAGCTGTTCTAAACTGATGTGATCTTTAATTCATAAGAAGCAATTCAAACTAGCAACTATTCAAATACGTAAACTACATTTATTATGTTATATATAATAAATAGGGTACGCTTTTGTATTTGCCATTTTGTTTATCACATGTTAAATGTTTGTATTTGTGTTGATTTTTAATAAAATGGTTAATTTTTTTATGAAAATAGTTTTTAATACATAATGTACATACACTTATTTCATTCTTTTTTGTTTTAACAAATGATTTCTCAAGGCAATTTGTTTATCTTTAAAGCTTCTCTTCACTTTTCCTTTAGCTTTATGTTTCAACATAAGGTAATTTTTATTCTTCCTTTTCTCTCTATTGGTCTTAGAACAATGTATATTTAATCGTCCGTCTTTATATCCGAACTTCTCTCTATCTTCCTGTCCACGTCGAACGGTCTCGAGTCGTGCTTGTTTATCGTGTTTCCTTTTCTTATAGATGTTCTCAATGTCTCCGAGGCGCACGAGGTCCGATTGTGACATCTGCACAGTGTCTTCCGGTTTACGCTTCACGCCTTTCCGCGCAACCGTCACTTGTTTCTTAGCGTTTGCTATCTCCATCCGCTTAAAATCTTCATCTGTCAATATTCGGTCCAGAACTACTTGTTTTGCGAGTTCAACTTTCTTTGATCGTTCTTCGTTTGTTACAGATTTTTTTGCTTTGAGAATTTTTTGTTTTGATAGAGCATCATCATCTATCTTGCTCGTGGAATCTTTTACGTTAGTGGTATTCTTACATTCATCTTGTTCTTCACGGCTTTCAGCATCTTCATGTTCATACTTTTCAGTGTCTTCATTATCATCTCCAGATGCGATGTTATCCTCGTCTGATGAATGTGGCAGGTCAATCCATTCGTCGTCATCATGATCTGAATCTGATCCTGAATTTATTTCAACCTCGGAATTGTGATCGTCAAGCAGGACTTCTGCACCAGGTATGTAATCTTTCGCTTGTACTTCGCCATACCTTTTAGAAGTAACTTCAACAGAGGCTTCTGTTGGTCGACCTCGATCTCGTTTATGCAACAATTCTGGTCTCATTCTACGGAATAACTGTATTAACGACCTGGAAGCCATCATAACAGATCTGTCTCTGTAATTCTTATACTCCACTAAATCTCGCAATAAGTCTTCGTTCATAACGAGTGGACAACGAATACAAATTTCCCTTACTGCGTTTAACCTGAACAATAAAACATACTTCAATATACATATTGCTGTAGCTGATAGCGGGTAAATGTATGAAAAGAAATTTTCTAAAATATATCATTGCGTTCTTCCAAAGATTTCATAAAATAATTCTTCTGAAATCACGTATTTACTATCGGATTCAAAAGTTTAATCACTAACATTTAAAGTTTAGTCATTTTTTTAACAAAATAATATAAACAGATATCAATAATTTGAACATTTCTATTTCGTGATCTTGTCCTTAACGAACCTTGATTTATAAAAATATATTAACCGATATGTCAGCAGATGTTTCGAATGGTCATCTTGAAAATATGTAAACCAGACGAAAATAATTAGGAAAAAGAAATCTTGGGTTTGTCATAAAATAATGTCTTTAAGATTTTAATGAATGAATTTAAAAACTATTTTCATATTTAAGTGTTTTACAAATGTATTCCGTAAGTAATTATACATGTAGAGAGAAATATTATTTTGTGACTGAAACTCTTTCCTTTTCCTTATTAAGTAGTGCCATCAAGATATAAGTGTATTTTCGTAAGTCGTTTCAAACGATTTGTTTATATATATATATAAATTAATTATTCTCTTGGTAATTTTTATATGAGATTATTCGTACATAAATAATATCGTTCTTACCCAATTGCCATAACATCAGAAGAATTTCGTTCAGTAACAAAGTTATTAACAAGAGTTTTTAATACAGGTTCTAAAATATCTGGTGGAATTAATTCATGACTAGCCTGCGCTGCGAATTGTAGTATTCTTGTAACTTCTCTTTGATGTGGCTGTATAAATCGCTGTATGTATGGGTAATAGTTGAATAAAAACAGATCATGTAGACCGATTAGTCGAGATATTACGTCAAGTGTCATTAGTTTAACTTCAAATCTTTTTGTTGTGCCATCAAGTTGTTTTAGAAGTTTTTCAGCCATTCCTTGTGGGTCATGAATTAAATGTATTGCAGAGAAATTGAAAACTGGTGCAATAGATTTTTTCTTCTGAGTCTTTACCTACAATATTTATTTATCATTTAAAACAATATTGCATAGATACACAATTGATAAACTAAACACTTACCACTAGTTTTTTAACTTTGTCTAGTTGTTTGCCCCTTTTCTTAGTTTTTTTGTTAACTTTATTAGCCATCATAACTTCTTTCAAATTTGGTTCATCATCAGAATCACTGTTATCAGAATCTTTTTCTTCAGGATCAGAACCAAGGAAATATTTTAAACAAGCCACCATTACTTTAGTATGTTTAGAAAAACAACCAGTAGCAATCACATTCACTGTTTTTGCATCATTCCAAACATTTTTTTTATATAATTCAATCATAATGTCTACAGACATTTTTGCTGCCCTTTGATTCGTATCTTTAAGCATGGAGAACATAAAATTTTGTAACGTCTATAACAAATATTACATGTAAATAATTTATTATTTTTAAATAATCACTAAATATACTTACTGTATTAAGTTTAGCATTTTTATGTTTTGCATTTAAATTTTTTATATCAGTAATAATATGAGTTTCCAAAAAAATCCTTAAATTTTTATCCTGGCATCGTAGAAGTTGGAAAAAAAGTTCCAATAAATCTGTGGGTGCTAAAAGGTTTTTGTTACGAAGCAAAATCAATGCTCGGCAAAATGTCATTCGCATACTGTTTTCCAAAACAGTATTATGTGTTTGCAACAAATTTATCAACTGTTGAGGAAACGTTACAAGTTCTTCCGGATAGCATTGAGCCACCTGAAATTATATTTTTGTTACTTCTTTAATATTGTAAAGAGGGTTTATTTTGTTCTAAAAATTCTGTCAATATTATCTATTATTAAAATGAATTTTATTTCTACTATATTTTTATTTGTAAAAAGTAAAAAATTACAATGCGAGAGAACAAGTACATGTTTCTAAAAATGATATAATTACATAAATATCCTACGGTAAAAATGATAAGAAAAACTAAACTAAAGAAAATCATATAAATATTTTCGTATATTGAAACCAACCATTTTTGAAATAGTCTGAATAAACTCAAAGCTAACATTACATTTATACTTTTGATTTTCAAGACTGGTATTGTCGCCAATTGCAGACAATAATTGTAGCTGCACTAAACTGGACACTTGTACAAGCAAATTGCTATTTAGTCCAACTTTTTCATCGAGAATAGCGTAAAAAATGGCAAGTAACCGATCAAATGCAAATGGTTTAGGGCCCAACTGAGTGCTTAACTGTTCTGAAACTTTACTTTTGGCGTCCATTTGTTTTTTAGTTTTGGTTTTTTTCCCATGATATTTCATAAAAAGCCTTTTATCCTCTTTCGCGGGATTGTAACTAGCTAAGTACGCAGCTATTAGCAAATACTTAGCATAAAATGGAAGCTCTAAATTTTGAGCCAATTTTTTACTATTTTGGGTAATTGAAATTTCATCCTGATTATTGAAACTGAGTTCTTTTGATTGATTTGTAGTAAAACTTAATGTATTCATTCTTAAATACACAGCATTTAATTCGGCTTTAAGATGTGGAACAATATTTTTCCACAAACTAATAGAATCAGTTTCATTTACTTCACTATTTAAAATAGGTTTACAATATCTGCTAAAATTTTTTCTAGCTAAATATCGTAATTCAGATACGTCTCGACAGACCCAATAATAGATAGATAGAAAAGCATTTAAATAATCTTTACACAACTTTTCTTCATTTATAATATTTATACAAACAGTCGATAAAAATGATTTATGGGTAAAATCTTTTAAAAGTATCTGAACAAGTTCATCTAAATGGTACTGTGGAAAATGTATTTCTACTGGAGAAGCTACACCACCTTTTGGAATTAATTTAGAAAATTCAATTTCTGATATAAAAATGATAGAAATTTCTAAGTTACACAATTCACGAATTTTAGATAAAGCTGGCAATAAATTCATATCCATATCTCTTAATCTTTCGGCCTTATCTAATACAATGACACATCGATCTAATGGGATAGTTTTATACACTTGTTTTAAATTTATAATGAAATCCATTAAGTTATCACACTTCTTGTAAGGTTGTGCATTCATGGGATCGATGGAATGACTCGCTAAACTATTTAAAATATTTTCAAATAGTATTTTTGTGCTATAACATTCAACTAGATTAATAATAACGTGTTTGATGTTAAGGAAAGACAATGCAGCTGCAGTTATTGATGTTTTTCCAGTACTGGTACATCCATATATGTATACACTGTCTACGAAACTAGTGTCTTGATACAGATTGTACAGTTCTACTATTTGAGATTTTCGACAAGGAAATTTCAAATATAATACATCTACTGGATCTGCGACTTCTTCTCGTAACTGATAATTTATCAATTGCTTTTCATATAGACCGTCCAAATGTTTAAAATAATAATCGTATAAATCATCCATTTTTCGAAATTTTGTTCACTTTCACATTAATTAAACCTAAAACAAGGTTTTTGATTTGTATTGAGGCCTATACAATCAATATCAAAGCACTACTATGTAAACTAGCTATATAGCATGAAATTATGACTAATAATTAAGAGTTCTTCCTACCTGAGCAAGGAACATAACCAGTTCATCGAGAGATTTGTTAGATTGACTAGGATTTAATAGAAAAACTTCAACAGTATTTTGATAATGACGATACTGCTGCTCAAATTCTTCTTTGTATGATGCCGAATCACGTTTAATAAGATTCTGCAATTGTGGTAAATTATCAGGTAGCTGATTATTATGACGACGTACCATTCTGTAAATCAAAATTTTAGGTTAGAAAATATATAAAATAAAACATGCTCTATATTCATATGTGTTAAATATGTATTGTAAACTAACATACATGGACAAATAATTGTATTTACTACATGAATCAACTTTATGTGTAAATTGAATATTTGATGTTCCACGTGCCACAAACTTTCGATCAGCTTCGATGAAAACCCAAGAGACAAAAGTAGTGACCTCTATATTCCGAGGTCATGATGCAAGACATGTGGGAAATTTAATAAAATGGCGGGAATATAATTTACTCTACAAGTAGTTTTATATTTTTATTAATCCAGTATTCATTAACGTAAAGCTACATTTTAATATTACAAAATAATGTGTATATAAAATTATATAATCAGTTGTGTTCATTTTTTTTAATATTTTCAAAAATTATTGTACCATCGAGTTGTCAAAAGAAAAATAATTATATAAATCCATGTTTAATCAAACACATGGTAGAAAAATTATCACAACATTATGTTATATGAGCAAATTGAAAACATAAAACACTATGCATTTTCGTCATTCAGGTAAGATGTTGCAATGCGTTCAAGATCGTCTAAACTTAAACTCCCAACCTTTTGTTCAAAATCCTGAAACAAACACAATGCACAAAACTGTTGTTTTAAAACAAATAAATTACAAACCATCATAAATTCATCACATATTTTCTTCGACTGTGCTTCTGTGTAATATTTTTGTAAAAATCTTGTCATAGCAACATTTAATGCCTCTGGTTTTTTCACAACTAAATTTAATTTTGTACCATCTTTTATTGTTGGATAAAAACTAATTGGTTTTTCATCAATCAGAGCTTTTCCAACTAATAATAAAGTTTGTTGTGTTATAGGAATTTTTAAATCATTTTGAATATGTTTTTTTAAATCTAAAATAGTTGAATTTTCTGGTATATCAATTACGCAACCGTCTCCCTGTACTATCTTAATAAGAATCTTCATTTTTGTTGAAATTTACGTACAACGTCCACAAATGTCAAACTAACTTTAGGTTAAAATTATAGTGATTTTTTTTTGACAATATATTTTAATGTGTGCCAACGTATTTGTAGGGAATTGTTTTGTGCGCGTACTATTTAAACCTGAAATAATTTCAACATCAAACGTCCTATATACATATTAATATTCAATTGTTTATTAGCAACATTAACGTACAGCATTTAAAACAGATATAAATAATGGCAGAAGATTCTCCAAGTAATGAAAGTTTTTTTGATGATCGCAGAGACACAATACAGAAACAACTTGGTAAATCTGAGAAATTATTAAATTCGGGAATTCAATCGGAATCATTCGTTACACGCAAGCGTAGCGTTTTACTTCCCCAACTACAAAATACAGAGAAAAAATATTTTGAATGTATTGCCACGGGTAATGTAAACGCTGTTAAGGAATTTCTAAGAGAAAATCATGGATTTAATATTAATTGTGTCAATTTTCAAGTAATAATTCAAAATTAAAAAAAAAATACATATTTAAGAAATTAATTTACAGGGTGTGTCTGGTTTACACTTAGCTATTCAAATAAAATCTGAATCGATGGTAGAATTTCTTTTATCTCAAAAATCCATTGATGTCGGTGATTGTGCTTTACATGCAGTTAGAGAAAATTTACCGCAGATTTTGGCAATGATCTTAAATCACATTCAAGACACTGCAGTTGGTTTAGAATTTACGGGCTATACCCAGAGCTCAGACTTTCCTGACCATATTACTCCGCTTGTGTTGGCTGCTCAGTGTGGCCATTACGAAATTATCGAGATGCTCATTGAGCGTGGGCACAGGATCACTAATCCTCATCGAGCTGATTGCACTTGCGAAAAATGCAGGTTCATATTGCAATTTTTTTTATTTGTTAAACTTATCTTTTAATTATGTGTTTTACGTTTCCATTATTAGATTAGAGTTAGAAAATGATGACTTGTTACATGCAGAAACTAGACGTTTAAATTTATATCGAGCAATTTCAAATCCTGCTTATATTTGTCATTCTACCGATGATCCCATATTACAAGCATTTTTACTATCACATGAATTAAAAATATGTGCAGATCTAGAAACTGAGTTTCGAGATGCTTACTTAGAATTAAGTGAAGAAGTTAGTAACTTTGCTGTTGATCTTATAGGATTTTGTCGAAGTACTGAAGAAATGGAACTAATTTTAAAACAACAAAAAGGTATTGACAGTGTTCATTTTCTATTTCCTCGTTTAATTTTGGCTATGGATTACAAGCAGAAAAGATTCGTAGCACATCCTAACACTCAACAAGTAAACTAAATAATATTTCATAATACTCTCCATATCTAAATACTAATTAGATTTTAGAAACAACTTGGCATGGTAACTGGCACGAATGGAGGAGCTATAGTATTTTTCACAAATTATTTTTAGTATTAATGCGCATTGTAATGTTGCCAATTATTTCAATCATGATAATAGTGATGCCGAATCATCCTACTGCAAGGCGCTGGGCTCTACCAGTTAACAAAATCATTAATCATTCTGCATCCTATTTACTGTTTTGTATTTTTACTTTTCTGCAGTCGAATGAAAACAAAAAACTACAAAAAAGAGGACCGCCTAACTCAGGTTACTGTTGTTTTACAATTCGTTGTTTCTTTGAATTTAAATTTATTTATATATAGGATATGAACCAATAATAATACTGTACGTATTTGGTTACGTCTGGAGTATAATCAGACTGTCAGTGAAGCAAGGACCTGCTAGATATTTTCGCATGATGTGGAGCTGGTATTTAATGCAATTAATACATATTTTTTGTTATAATTTTTAACTTAACACAGGTACAATTTAATTATGTTATTCCTATTCCTGAACACGTTTTTCTTCTGGATAGCAGCGTATGTAGAACTACAGTCGGTTGAGCAACCAGAACTAGAAAGAAAGTACTGGCACTACTTAGATCCTACTTTAGTTGCCGAAGGAATGTTTTGTATTGCTACAATCATGGCATTTTTTCGTTTATTATTTCTCTGTCAACTTAACTATAATTTAGGTCCACTGCAAGTCAGTTTAAATTGACATTTTTCAAATCAATTAATAATGAAAATATTCTTGTAGATATCTTTGGGTAAAATGGCTGTAGATATAGCGAAATTTACTTTGATATTCACAGTCATTATAATTGCATTTTCTGCAGGTTCATATTATTACAGTATTCACATATTTAAATAATTTATATTATAAAGAAAATAATTTTCGAGGTTTATGTCGTTTTTATCACTACTATGATGGAATGGTACAAGTGGATGAAGCGTCAGGAATAAAAACCGTTCAAGTATCATCATTCACCGATTTTGAACACACATTAAAAACTCTATTTTGGGCTCTATTTTGTATGGCTCCGTTAGAATCAGCTGACGTTATAATTGAAAATTTACCAGGAGATAAAGAAAATACGACCATCATAAACCAACATACATTTACTGAAGCTGTTGGTTATATTGCATTTGCTTGTACTTAAACGTAGATTATATGTAAATCATAGTTCTGTATATATTATTTATTTTATTAGGTTTCGAAGTTTTATGTGTTATCATTATTTTGAATATGTTAATTGCAACCATGTCTAATACTTTTCAAAAAGTTACGGATAACGTCGATATTGAATGGACATTTGGAAAAACTCAGGTCAACATCAAAATTATGTTTAATAAAAAAATTTTATGTTTATATTATTTTCAGGTGTATCTACAATTTATTGAGCAAACAATTTTACCATCGCCATATAATCTTATTCCAACTGCAAGCGGAATAACATCAATATTAGAATGGTTAACTCTGACAATAAAACCGGATCCTCGCAGAAAAGCTATGTGCACTCCAACGCATTGCTGTTATATTGTAAGTAGTTAATAAATTCAATTTTACAATAAATTATGTTACATATTGTTGTTAGGAAAGAGATGTCAACTTACAAATATACCAAGAATTTCCAGTAATAATAAGTCAATTAGCACAAAGATATTTCCGTGAAAAAGGATCAGAACAACCGCTAAGTGAAGCAGAAATACTACGGCAAGAAATAAATGAATTAAAAAACCTTATAACTAACATAACAGACAAAAAATTATAAATTAATTTTTTTAAGTCGATTAATCTACCTACAAATAATAAGAATAATTTATTTCAGTTACTTACTGTACAATTGATATTTTCATTAATTCTATGTATCATAATTTTCTATTGCAAGATTTTTATTTCTTCTAAGTTTTACAGTTAAACCTTCATTTTTCTCTGTTGCTGCTAATATTTCTACTCGTCCAACAGTTAAAAAGTCTGGATTTTGTATACTTACCCCTTTAACAATATCTATTTCGTCACCAACATTTAACTAAAATTTAAAAGAAAATTAAATAAAATAACTTTAAAAGTTAAATTAACATACCATTGCACTTTTTTTTAATATTTTTTTGCCGTTTACACGAATTTTACTTTCATAAAACATAACTTCTATTTTACTGAAAATAAAACAAATAAATGTTATTCCGTATTAGCACCTAACAGCATACGATATTCTTACTTTCTTGCTATCCCTAGACCAGCTTTTAGAATAACGTCTGCCCGCAGAGAATTTACTTTAACAGTAATTAATTTAGTTTGTTTATCTTGAACTTCGTTTTCGAAATCATCTACATCTTCCTCATCATCAGAATCTGTCTAAAAATAATTACATTTCAATATTTACTTGTTTAAATTATTTTTGAAATGTTCATACTTGCTTTTGATTTTTTTTGTGTTTATATCTATATATTTCTTGGTTAAGTTTTACATATGTTCCTAATTTAGGAATTACACATGAAGAAATTAATGTATGTATTTTTAAACATTGGGTGTATGTTCTAATTGTTAGCTTATTGTTATTTAATTGTTTTAATGTATTTAAAACTATAGTTCGGACAATCCAAGACATTTTAAACTTCTTATTACCAACCAAAAAGCACAGACTCGAAATAGATAATACAGCTACCAACCAAATATCTATTCACCGTATATGTATTACTAATACATATATGCTATTGTTCACAGTGTTGCAAAAAAAATTGTTTTACCCATTATATGTATTACTAATGCTAAACTTTACTATATTTTTTCGCGTGAAGTGCGGTTACCAGCCGTCAAATCACGGCCAACAAAGATATTAGTGGAGGAGGAGCCACAGGGGTAGATTTAAATTGGTGAAAATTCTTTGTCGGCTGTGGGGATCGAACCAGGGTTCTCAAGATCCACAGATAGACACATTTTGTATTTATTTTACACTAGTTTGTTATATTTAGATACGAATTCGTACCAATTTTTAAAATAATATTTAATAGCACCCTCTTCTTACCAAATCAGTGTATAATCAATTATAAAATAGCAGACTACGCATCATAAGAACCATTTATGCTTTATTTATATAATATAGTTTAAATAAATAACCAAATACGTACTAGAAGATATTTGCTACCAACAGTATTTAAAAAAATTAAAATATTAATTTTTCTTCGATTGGATATTCTTTCAGATAAACAATTATATTTTATATACATTTTTTTATTTTGTTATAAAATAATTAAACATAACAAAACAAATTTCATCTTAATATATCTAACAACTAACAAGACTGGATAACCGTAACGATTTCCAAACTCAGGACAAACATTACAATAAAGTTATTATTGAGGTTGAAAGGATTTTGTTCTGACATCTAAGTTTGGAATTTGTTACATAAATCTATGGAATTTATCGTAAAATACGTTATCTCGACAACACACAAGAATTACTTTGCAACACCAACTAAAGCTGGTCTTACAACTCGCTCATGCAATTTATATCCAGTTTTGGAAACTACTACAACTGTTCCCGGTTCTTTTCCTTGTACTTCCTAAAATTCATAGTAATAATTAAGAAATGACGCAGTTTTATAATATAAATAATAAACTTACTTGCTGGAATAGAGCTTCATGTAGATTAGGGTTAAACTTTTCGTCTATAGGATTGACAGGTTCAAGTCCATGCCGTTTAAAAACTGATTTCAATTGAGCTTCTGTCATTACTAAACCTTCATATAAACTTTTTAAATGGGGATTTCTATCACTAATTTCATCTTTGGGTACACTTTCTGTCGCTTTATATAAAACGTCAGCAACTTCGAGTAAATCTTTACAAAAACTTTGAATACCGAAAATTTTTGCGTCTTGTATTTGTTTTGTCATTCTCGTACGTAAATTTTCTCCATCTGCCAATGCTCGTTTATATTTATCCTGTAAAATCATCCTAAATTATTTGAAAAAATATCCTGACTTCTTTTTAACTTTACCATTAAATCATTATTTTTCTCTGTCAATACATTAACATCCTTAGAAATACTATCTATTTCATTTTTTAATTTTGCTTCATTTTCTGACATCGGAGGGGTTGAATCATCATTTTGTTTATGTTCAGATGTAGTTGCAGTTGTGGAATAGGATGTATTTGGTAAAGTAATAACTCTAAAATATTACTTGAGTAAAATATAAAAATTTAAATATAACTTGAACATACCTCAAATTTAACTTAAAATTTTCTATTAGGTGGTGGCCACATCTTGAAAGTAGTCGTGTATTCATAAGAGCCATAATATTATTAAATATGTTTTAATAATCTATTTATATCAAAATATTATTTCTTGAAAATATTTCTGACGAAATGCTGTAAATTTGAAAGCTATTCTAACCTATTCACTGTACGCTGGGCCACATTCAAATGCGTGATGTATATACTTCAGATTCCCTGTTTCATTGTCAAAAGTTGGCGTTTAGTAACTAACCAAAGTCCCTAGATTAGGGTAGAGTTATCAATGCGAGTTACACGGATTAGGTGAAACATACGTCCTCAATTCAGAATTACAAGATGTTATCGTGTATGTAGGGTTTCTTCTAATCCTAACATGTAGATCTGACCAATAACAGGTAACATGGAAAATTCTATATAAAATAGAGGAAGGAGTATTGGCGCGCGTTTTAAAATTATAAAACATGAAAATTTTGAAAAAAAAATTTTCAAATAGAAAATATTTCTATATTATATTTCAAAACAAAACTTATTATGTATTAAGGGCGAAATAATATAAATTCTGTCCCGAGGAGCAAAGTTTAAAACCCGACGCGAAGCGGAGGGTTTTAAATGCACCGAGGACCAGAAATATTTCGCCCGTAATACATACAATGTTTTTTGCACAATCAAATCAATTCTTTTTAAATATTTTCTTAATTTTTTTGAAGCTAAATTTATATTTAGAATCAAATTAGAAAACACAGTCGGCTATTTTTTTAATAAGTTGCTACGGTAATGAAACAAAATCAGAAACAACAAAGTGAAAAACATAGTAACTGTCATTCATTTAAACCAAGATGAGTGAAAATAATAAAAATAGTGTACCAGAAGAAATTGAATATGAATCAAAAAAGGCAGATCAAGACATTGCCGCGGAAGTCTAAAATTTTATATGAAAAGGTCTATAAAGAATTTTTAAAATGGTGCGATCAGAAAAATATTGTTAATAATTATACATAAACTGTACTTTTGGCATATTTTGCTGAAAGGTCCAAAACTTATAAACCTTCCTCTCTTATTATTCCATGATAAGGACAAGTCTGGCAATTAATAAGAATATTTATGACAAACACATTTTCAAAAAATTGCGTTTTTAAAAAGAAATTCTAAAGGCTTCAAACCGAAGAAATCTAATATTCTTTGTAGAGAAGATATAAACAAGTTTATAAAAGAAGTGTCGGATGAAACATATTTAATGATCAAAGTAAGAATTTGATTTGTTACAATTTTTTCGTTCTCTAATATTATTTTTCTTTTAAAGGTAGCTTTCATTTTGGGAGTGGCCAGGAGCTTGTCGAAGGGAAGAGTTATGTATGTTATTGACTTCAGACATAGAAGATGCAGGATCAGTTTTAATTATAAAAATTAGAGAAACAAAAACAAATACTGACAGAAAATTTACAGTAATAAATGACGAAGAAAACACATTAAATTTTTTAGAAATTTATAGAAAATATATTAACTTGCGGCCAAAACATTTTACCCATCAACGATTTATTTGTTACAAAAATGGTAAGTGTTCAACGCAACCAGTTGAAAAAAATTCGTTTGGCTCATTCCCTATGAAAATAGCGCGTTTTTTGCAACTTCCTGAAGCTGATACTTATACTGGCCACTGCTTCAGGCGAACATCAGCTACGCAGTCGTCTAAAGTTGCTGAGACTTACGTTGAAGACTCGGTAAATAATAAAATTGAAATCACCAAAAAAGTGTTACTTACTGAATCTTACAAGAGTGGAGGTCAAAGTTATAGTACACAAAATATGATTTTCACGCAGGGTATTTTAATAGAGAATTGTGTCAATTGTAATATAACATTAAATATTAATAAAAAGTAATGTATTTGTACCTAACATAGATTGTTTAATGTTTATTGGGCATGAAAAGCCCTAGGGCCATAAAATGCTCTTTATGGCCCTTGGGATATAAACAGTATCATTATAAACGTCAAACAGAGGCAATTAATTGACAATTACGCTTGGTTGTGCAAAAATAATTTTATTTTTTTCTAGAAAGCATTCGGAATATTTTATTGTAAATATTTTAAAATTGACTGATTACCACTTAACACTATATGCTTCTATTTTAGTTTTATTTAATTTCCGTATATTTCAAATTTGGAAACAGCTTTTAAAGTAAAACTATTAAATGAAATCAAGAATATTTCACTTAATTTATATAGATAATAACTAAATTAGAATGATAAAAAATATCATAATTTATTCTGTATTTACAGTCTTTAATTATATATAAAATCGGTAAAATATTATATTAGCTTTGATATAATGTAATTGTAAAAGCAATAAATAATAAAATTTGTAATTTTTTTAATCATATTTACTTTCGCGTAGATATTGCAATTAAAATGATATATGAATGTTCTTTTTATATGTTCCATTAAAAATTCTTGAAATTTGTTGTCGATTCATTTGGTTCATTGTAGAGTGCCTACAAAGAGAGTGAAGCCAATGGTGGTCTTCATTTTCATTGGCTACAGCAGTGGCCATATTTGTTCCATTATGTTCCAGTTTTAGCTTGCGTTATAAAGGAGAGTTCGCGTTCGTTTGGCAGTTTTTATTGAATTTATTTAATTATCATTGTTTAATTTCATTTGATGTTAAGTATTATGTATTTTTAGTATAGTTTAAGTGCATATA
Source organism: Pterostichus niger (assembly GCA_947425015.1). NCBI lineage: Eukaryota > Metazoa > Arthropoda > Insecta > Coleoptera > Carabidae > Pterostichus > Pterostichus niger. The sequence goes on from OX380340.1 coordinate 19,226,778, forward strand.
AGGACATAATTTGTGATAAGTGAATGCAAGTGACCGAATCAAGATAAGTAAATAATCCAAATATATGTAATAAATAAATATAGTGTAAAGGTATGACAACAATAATTTCAATTTTGAGTATTTTAAAAATTATTCATATCGAATTGAAACTAAATTGTGAGACATAGCCTTTTCGGCTGTCATTATTTCAATTTAACATTTATATTTCTTTTAAAGAATACTTAAAATTTTATTAGCTACTAAACATAATCAGTACGTAAAATTTTTGCATGCATATTAGTAATGATTGTTGACAACAATATAATTCGTTACTATTTATTATAAACGAACAGTGTATTTTGTGTAGATTTCACCAACTAATTCAACCCGACTTTTGTGAAGTAAGTTAATTTTAACTAAAAGTGTATTCATGTTTTATTAATAATTTTTTTACTAATAATTTTCGGCTTATAGATCCACTTCGCACCTAAAATGTGGAAAAAGATGAGAGAAGATGGCAAGAGGATTCTAAAACATAATGCTATTTGTTACAATCTATTCATTTCATAGAGATATAGATATTAATTTAAAAATACGAGTATGTTTTATAACGTTCTATTTTTTATATAATCAAGTAGGAATATATATAGTTGTCTTCTGTTATAATAATAATTATAAAAAGAAATGTCAATCTATTCAATGTGTTCAATATTCAATGCGTGCATTATTATTTAATTACATATAAAATTACAACAAATTGGCGACGAGAAACAAGGAAGTCAACTCAACTATGGATGCAAATCAGTTTACTCAGCTACTGAATGTTTTCAGAGAGAGTCAAAATCAACTACTTGAACAATTATTGACGGCACAGAATAAAGATAACAGTTCAACTACACATCATGGGACAGCCTTGCTTACAACATTCGAAAATTTCAACCCTAACAAAGAGAATTTCAAATTGTATCGACAACGGTTTGAAAATTACTTAAATATGAAAAGGGTGCTCCATGACGAAACCATCTCCAGACAAATGCTGTTAAATTCAATAGGTTCTACCCACTACAAATTACTTGTATCTTTAGTGTCTCCAAGACAGCCTACAGACTTAAAATATAATGAAATAACAGAAGCTTTAGAGAAACACTTGTGCCCTAAAAAGAATGTTTTAGTAATTCAACACAGATTTCTGTCAATTTACCAAAATGAAAATCAATCAATTGCAGATTACGTTGCTTTACTTCGATGAGACATTAATGAATGTATGTTTATTTCATCATGTGACTGTAAAGTCAGTATTGCTGATACATTTCTTCGTACTCAATTTATCCGAGGAATCCGTGACAATACAATTCGAGAGCAAATACTTCAATCTGAACTATCTAACTTTGAAGAAATTGTTGAAAAAGCACTGACATTAGAAGCATCTAAAATTGACAGCCGTGAACTTGGTTTAAAACAACCAGCAGTTTCAAATTCATTCAACTCTGCAGAAGAAGTTAACAAAGTGTCTAATTCACGTCAATATAAAAAAAATGACAAACAAAATCAGAAGGGTAAAAACCAAACAAGATCTAAGTCAAGAATTGATTACCACCGTCTAGGAATTAGCGGCTTATGTATTCGATGTGGTCGTAATAACCATAAAGCCAGCGATTGCCGCACCGACCCTAAATCTCTTCACTGCAAATCATGTGGACGAACAGGACATGTACAGCGAGTTTGTATCCGTTCTCTAATTACCGCAGAAAAGAAATCTGCTAATTCGACTAACACCATAGAAGAGCATGCTACTAATCCTCAAGCTTATGGAATCAACCAAATCATCGATATTTTTGAACATCAACGCACCAGTAATGCCGATTCAGAAAAATATTTTGTTACAGTTGAAATTGAAGGTCGATTACAGAAATTTGAAGTCGATTCAGGCGCAGGTTTTACTCTACTTCCTCATTCACAGTATCAACATCTTCAACTTGGCGTTGAAATGGAAAAGCCTCAAATTGCTTTCCGTTCATATACCAACAACGTTTTTGTACCTGAAGGAAAACTCAATGTGTCAGTTCGCTACAAGAACACTGCTTCAAAGGAAGAAATATATATCGTTCCAGATGATTTTTCGCCATTATTAGGTAGAACATGGATACGTCATTTAGGAATCGATCTCAAAGAGCTTGATCACTCAAAGCGAAGCTACACACATCAAATTTGTACAGTGGATCCAGTACCAGAACTCGTTAGGAAATATGCTTCAATTTTTGAGCAAAAAGTCGGCTGTATACCAGACATAACATGCTCTCTTTATCTCCGAGAGAACTCTAAAGCTGTTTTCATACGCGAACGTGACGTTCCATACGCCCTTAGGGAAAAAGTTGAAAAAGAACTTGACTCACTAGAAGCGGATGGAATCATTTCTAAAGTAAACCACAGTGATTGGGGATCTCCATTGGTTATTGTTCCCAAGCCAGATGGAAACGTACGTTTGTGCGTAGATTACAAGATTGCAGTTAATCCTCAGCTCAAATCTGCACACTACCCGATTCGACGAATTGATGAAATTTTAAACAGTTTACGTAATTCTTCATATTATTGTCGTCTAGATTTATACAAAGCATACTTACACATAAATATGGATGAGGAAGCTCGTTCTATTCAAACCATCTCCACTCATAGAGGTACTTATCGGATGAATCGTCTGTCTTTTGGAATAAAAACTGCACCCAGCGAATTTAATCGAATCCTAGATCAAATCCTCCAAGGATTAGATGGTACTCTATCATACTTTGACGACATAATAATTTATGGACGTTCCAGAGAAGAATGCCAGCTTCATCTCGAACAATGTCTTAAACGACTTCAAAAATACAATTTACACTTAAATAAAAGTAAGTGCGAATTTTTCAAAACTGAAATTCAATACTTAGGACATATAATTCGCTATAATCAAATTTCAAAATGTCCGAAGAAGATTAAGGCAATTGTCGAAATGTCAAGACCAAAGAACGCCGATGAACTGCGACGATTTCTTGGAATGGTTACCTATTATTCAAGATTTATTCGTAATTGTTCAACACTGACTTACGCATTAAGGAAGCTTCTACATAAATCATCGAAATTTTATTGGTCCAGTTCCTGTGAAGCTGCTTTCATTCGACTCAAAAATGAGATTACCAGTGAAAATGTACTAACACCCTATGACCCAAACCTTCCTTTAATTGTTACTTCTGATGCCAGTCCTACCGGTATTGCAGGAATACTCTCACACAATATCAACGGCCAGGAAAGACCAATAGCATTCGCATCCAGATCTCTAACAACTGCAGAACAAAATTATAGTCAACTTGATAGAGAAGCTTTAGCAATTGTTTTTGCGGTAAGTCATTTTTATATGTACTTGTATGGACAAAAATTTCAATTAGTCACCGACAATCAACCACTGACTCGAATTTTTCATCAATCTTCAAAACTACCATCTATGACTTCAGCCCGACTGTTAAGATATGCATCGTTTTTGTCTGGTTTTGACTATGAAACCAAATACAAAAAAGGTTCAGATAACACCAATGTTGACTGCCTTTCTAGAGCTCCTATTCAACAAACACAACAAACAATGGATGTAATTATTAATCAAGAAGTACATCAGATCTGTATTTCAACTATTTTTCAAATTTCTTCTAGTAAAATCACGGTTGAATGCATTGCTCGTGAAACGGATAATGATAAAATATTATCTAAAATAAAAAATGATTTAATAAATAATAGATCAAACAATGAGTATACACTCGATAGTGGTATTCTATTTAAAGGACAACGAGTTGTCGTACCACAATGTCTCCAAGCTACTGTTCTCGAAGAACTACACAGTGTACATATGGGCATCTCAAAAATGAAACAGCTAGCACGAAGATATTGCACATGGTCAGGTATCGATCGTGATATCGAAGGGATAGTAAAATCATGTGAGGCTTGTGCCCTTACAAAGTCCAATCCTGTCAAAGCACCGTTACACTCGTGGGATGAGCCACAAGAAAATTGGGATCGAATACACATGGACTATGCAGGCCCGTGTGAAGGAAAATATCTTCTAATTATAGTAGACGCCAAATCAAAATGGACAGAAGTACGAATAGCCAACGAAGCTCCTACTTCATCTAAAACCATCGAACTTCTTGAAAATGTATTCACAACACATGGATATCCCAGAATATTGGTTTCTGACAATGCCACAATTTTTACAAGCGAATATTTTAAAGAATATTGTACTTCAAATGGTATTATGCAGAAGTTTAGTGCTCCAGGTCATCCGGCAACAAATGGTCTCGCGGAACGTAATGTTCAAACCATTAAGAACCGCCTAAAAGCCATGCAAGATGAATCAATATCCCTACAAAAGAAAATTCAGAAAATATTGCTGATATATAGAGCTACTCCACTTGCTGAAGGGAAATCACCAGCAGAGTTATATCTCAGAAGAAACCTGCGAATTCGACTCGATGCTATTAAGCCTTATAAAGAGACTCAACGTTCGACCTTTATTCCTGGTACTCGTTCATTCAACATTGGTGATAGAGTACAATCACGCTACTATTCAAATTCGAAATTAATCTGGCGTTTTGGCACAGTTCTCAAAAAATTTGGTAACCTTCATTATCTCATCAAATTAGACGAGGGTTTTGTTTACAAACGACATGTAGATCAATTAAGAGCCACAAGTGTACACAAAAAGTCTGTAACTTCCGAGTCAGACGGTAAACCACCTGAAGATGAAACTACTCATCCAGAGTCTTCAATGAATCAACATTATGAATATGTGCAAGTCCAATTACCACAAGAAGTAGCACCTCCACAACTTGAACTTCAACCACAAGTCGATCAGCCTCAGCCAGAAGTAAACCAACCACAAGAGCTCCCACGTCCACGACGATCTGAACGTTTTCATCGACCTCCAGCTTATTTACAAAATTATGTTGTTCGCTGAAAATTGTATTGCATTTGCTAAAAATCTAAAATTTTATATTCTAGGGTTGTTATTCAAGTGGGAGAGAATTGTTACAATCTATTCATTTCATAGAGATATAGATATTAATTTAAAAATACGAGTATGTTTTATAACGTTCTATTTTTTATATAATCAAGTAGGAATATATATAGTTGTCTTCTGTTATAATAATAATTATAAAAAGAAATGTCAATCTCAGAGAAATTCAATGTGTTCAATATTCAATGCGTGCATTATTATTTAATTACATATAAAATTACAACACTATTCCCACAGTATTTAGTTTTAGTGTGTCGAAGAGTAGAAGGTCGCCGGTTAAAAGAAGATATCCAGCAATTCAATTACTTGCCCCTGAAAATGTAGCAACGTTTGAACCATTTTTCCTATATTTTAATGAACTCTTTAAATGTTCTGTTCATGTCAAATTTATTGGTTTATTTTGTTCACTAGTGCTGTTCTTTTCAAATTTAATACTAATTTTGTATTAAATTGATTTGAAATGAAATATTTCATCTTATGCATGAAGTTTTCTTTTTATTTATATATAATGATTTTACAAGCATTTAATTAGTCGATATATTTTTTTAAATTTTCAAATATGTGTATTCTTCAAATTTATAAATAAAAGATATATTAATTTCAAGTAATATATTCGTAAAATAATATTTCCATGTTTTACTCCTACACAATCCATGTTAAATTGGAACAAATATGGCGGCCAGAGTCGTATATCTATTAGTACTATAATATAATTATAGTATATATATGGTCTTCACCACAGGGAGAGCTGTAGTTCGCAAGCTTGAAGCCAAGCGTCATTTGACATGTCTGGTCTATGATTGGGTGAATCATATAAGTCAGATTCCCTGTTTGAGTGTCATGAATTGGCGTTAATAAGAAACTAAACTCCCTAGATTGAAGCTAGAACCACGATTGTGAGTTGTATGGATTGAAATAATAATAACACTGAACATAGACGTTCTGATTTTCTTGTGTTTTGACGTAAGATCGAATATACTTAACCTAAAAATTTGTTTTGGTAGGTGTGTGATAATAAAGTTTATTATTAAATTACAGATATTGGAGCCATGATAAGTTATTCTTCAAATAAAAAAATATATAAATTATTAATGAAATAAAATTTGTTTACGGATTTGAGAATTGATAAGGACAAATTTGTAATATGAACCTGTATATTTTTCACTAAAGCATAAATATTAGTTTGTATTTTATTTAGTTTTTGTTTTTTATCCGCTTTTCAATTATATGTAAAATATTTGAGCTATGATTTAGATGTAATATTATTCATTTATTCGGAGTTTAGTCATAGAAATAACAACTAATTTCTCAACAAGTGTGATATAGAATTAAAATTCTTCTCCTTTAATTATTGGTGGCTCTGAGAAGAGCCGAATTGAAAATATATAAAGACTCAATACATCACGAGGACGGAATAATAAAATGGAAGAGAAAAGGAAGAAAATAAAATGGTGTGCCAGGATTTAACTTATTCCAGGATACTCTTTAGCCACATTGCAATTTTATTGAACCCCGTAGGATTGAAATGAATGCTATTTACTTTTAAATGAATTATATTATTATTCAACTTTAAAATTACTAGCTTTAATGATGCATAATTGTACATGTTAACAATAAAAATATGATTATCACTGTCAGATTTACTTTTAAATTTCTGTATATCATCTGCAGATATTTTGCTAAATGCAGTATTATTTTAACGATTGTTTTTATACTTGAACATTGGATCGACTTGTTTGTCTTATTTTTGTTAGGTGCCAATTTATCCGCGGGTTCCATAGTTGAACATTCGGATAGAGTAGTTGCAACCGCACGACACTGATGAACTAAAGAATTTAATGTATATTCGATATGATCTAATAAAAAAGATCAACAGACGGATTGTTTATGTATTCACGCAATATTCCGTAGTTTGCTTCAATATTTTGAATTTTCCGTACATTAACTTCTGAATTTGTTGACGCTGGTTTATTTGGTTCAGTAATTAACTTTTCATGTACCTCGCTATCGCTAATGTTTCCATGACAGGTTTTCCGCAATTGTAGCATGTGAACTTTATGTACATGTTTACAGAGTGAAGCTCTATCTTCACAACTACAAGTATATAAATGTGAACATAAATTTTTGCATTTCATATTTATGCATTTATAAAAACAAACAAACAAAAATCAACTTCGCATATTTCATTTATCCGTGCAACAGTATATGTAATAGAAGCATCTGTTTGAGAAATAACTTCAAAACTACGGTCATTCAGAATATTAATATCGCCATCCGAAATATTATTTCCTTTTTTATGTCTACCTTCATTGAATTCTGCGTTACCTAATTTGTATAGTTCTTTACGTTTCGTGTAAATAAAATCATCTTTTTCAATATTTAATAATACTGATAATAAGTTGTCAATTCGTTTATTAAATTCTCGATTAAAGTATGAAGTTTTTAACTTATTATGAAAACTTTCTACAAGAGCATTGGTATTTACATGACCGTGAGGAAAATTTCTAAATGCAGTAGCCCATAGTTTAATACGATGCATGTAATTTGTTTGAAAATATTCTAGAAATAATACTTCATTTTTAAATATCGAAAAAAATTAGTTGATTAAATTATCTAATGTATTGCTGTTTCTTTCATATAAAATAGCCATCAGGGAAATATACATGTTTCTCTTTGTAGTCATACTTTTTACTAATATCAAAATTTTGCGTCACTCCCGTTGAATATGCCGTTGACATAACAAATGTTTTGTATTCCCGAAATTATTTGTTACCGCTTTAACAACCGCATTTATGTTTAAATTTGGAAAACGGGATTTTAATTATGAAAACAGATATGTTAATGTATTAGTATTTAAACAAGGTGTAATAAAATGAGCAACTGGATGGCCGCGACCAGTACTATCAGGGATCACGAAATTAACTAAATGATAATCGTACTGGCTTGTTTTATGTGTTGTATCAATACATAAAATTCTATCAACACCTTCCTGCATCAGATTCATTTGATACTCTGTTTGAATACTTAATAAAAATAAGCTTCTATTGTTATTAATATCCGCGTTGATAGGACCAATATATATTAATATCGGATTAAACTTTTCTTTTCTTAATTTTAAGATATGATTTATTTAACATATTTCGTTTCAATGCCGAGATATTCCTTTTTGGATACAACATTTCCTTCCTAAACTCAAGTTTATCGCGATCGTCTCTACTAAGTGCTTCTTTCGTAATTATTGTATGAATTTTTCTGGTCGGTACGTCCATTTCTAATAATGATTTAATATCTGATTTTGTTGACTTTGCAATTCTATGAAATTTTGTATTCTCAAAGCTTAATTCATGGGAATGAGTTTGAATATAAGTGACTTCAACACCATTTGCAAGATATACGAGCTGGACATCGAATTCCTGTCTTTACATACCCTTTCTTAATGACGCGATCAGTTTTATTTTTTAGTTTTTTTAAGCGATCATCAAACTGGCAAATATAATGTACATAATTCCCATAACTTTTAATATGAGTTTGCCTATAAAAATAAGAGAATGTCCTAGTCATTTCATCTGTCTTACACGTTTCAAATTCTTCTTGCACGTGAAAATGATGCTGGGAAATTTTAATATCACAATTATGATCTATTTGCTAGTGAAGAATTAACGATTTCTTATGATAAAAATCACGTGAACATTGTCCTACAAAACATATTATGTTATTAAAGCATGTTTTATCTGTAACGAGAGATAAATTATTTTGAGGTAATACAATACGGCACTTCTTTTCATGTATTTTTGCAACATTTGGTCGACAAAATACTTTTTTACAAATACTGCATGTAGAATCCATTATAAAGAATTGAAAAAATATTCAATGTATGGTGAAATTTATATGTACTTACAATTTTATGATGATATTAAGATCAAACACTAAATAAGAATGTATTTTTGTACTTCCAAATCCAAATCAAGCAATGGAAATATCTTCTGCAAGCAAATAAAATTTCAAATGCAAAACAAACTGGTATTTGAAATATGAACTCATGACTTCGAAATTCATCCTATCGGCAAACTAATTGCAATACATCACTACGTTATTTTGAGATAATTTATTATTTTCAATTTTATTTCAACCTCCATCGTATTTAGGAACAATTTATACACGTTCACAAAATGTATAATCTTAATATTATTACCGAACTATAAGAAAATACAATGTTTATGAATAAAGAAATGCTTATATTTATTTTATTAATAAAAGAAATATATAAACTTTAAATTTATATGAAAAGTTTATGCATTTTTTCATAAGTTGACTAACTTCTATTAAGTTTATTGCTTTATTGAATTATCTATAATAAACTACATTAAATGAAATACTTTAATAATATTATATAGTTTATATAATATATAATCAGTACATAAAATTGGATTTAAATATATAATATATTGTTTACTGTAATATGAATATTTTAAAACATGAACAAATAGTACGGTGACCAGTAAGTTAAATAATGTATACAATAATAATAATAGTTACAATAGTTCTAATTTTTATTCTGAATGTTCTCAAATGTTTGTTGTTGTACTTTTTTTATGAATGACTGCAATAGTGTGTTATTAACAAAAATTAATTTAATTATAAGATGTTAAATAGGTTGGTTTGATTGAAGGGGACAGTAAATATTCCTCCAAATTGTGAATTCGTGTGTCCGCCATACGAATCATCATTGACCCAGCAGAAGATATTTCATGGAATTATGGCATCAATGTTTATAACAAAGAGCTACATTCAACCTGAGCTCTGGACACGAGCAGCATGACACGACAGTTATACAAACATCTTATGTAAAATATCAATTGTATTTAGATAATACAGAAATTGTTCTCCTTGCTCGGAAGCAAATGTGAAAAACCAGAAAAATATAATAAGTACAAATACTTTTATTGTAAATAAGCTTCTTTTTTACCTGATCCAATTCTTTTCATTACTTTATTATGGTCTAATGAGGAAGGGTTACCTAAAAAATAAATAAATAAAGCCCTAAATAAGATGTTTATATTTGGAGGTTATGGATTTTGAAATGTCAAACTATCCAGATATTTTCTATAGTGGCCCTAGCTCATCGCAATTTTGACATTTGTGGCTTACTTCGGAACACTCATTAATCTAGTAACTTATATGTCAAAGTTAGGGAATTGAATTTTAAACGCCAATTCGTGGCAATTAATCTGGTGATTAATCTAGGGATAAATCTAGGGAGTTTTGGTTATTTACGCCAAATCGTGACAATTAATTCAGTTTATCTGACTTTTATGTATTTAGCTCTATGATTTGACGTTTACTTTTGGCAGCCATCACGCTGGTCAATAGTATTTTGCCGCTTATTGTAATATATACGTGTTTTTTCTGGTTTTGTATTTTGTTCGTTGTTTTTTGTTTATATAGTAATTAAGTAGTTATTTAATGTTTACATATTTTCGTATGAAGATTTAAAATAAGAATTTTAACAATTTATATTAAGTACTGAAGAAAAAAACAAGGTAAAATTATATTTATTTATATATTGTATGTACTATATTTATGTGGTCTTTTTTCTTTTTAGTGTTTTAAAAATGCCAGCTTGTTGTGCATTTGGATGTGACAACAGAACTTCAACTAAATCAAAAAAACAGCTTGTAGAAGAACAGAAAAGGAAAATTTCATTTCACAAGTAAAATATGATTAATAATGGCCAGTTGCACGTACAAAGCTTAAATTTTAAACTTTGCTTGAATAAATAAAAGCAAATCAAGTTAGGTATCATATGGAATAATTTACATTGCTGTCAAATATTCGATTTGCTATTATTTAATTAAACCAAGTTTAAAATTTAGGCTTTGTTGGTGCAACTTGGCCACAAGTGATTGTTATTTACATATATTTTTTAATTTTATTTAGATTTCCGAAAAATCCATAAAGGCGAAATGTTTGGCTTAAAGCCATCAAAAGAGTTGGATGGACACCTACAGATACAAGTGTTGTGTGTTCTGAACACTTTGCAGCAGAGTGCTTCGATAGAACATCGTTATCGTGTATAAGACTTCGAGACACTGCGATACCTAGTATATTTAAATCATTTCCCACGTATTCACAAAAGGTATGTTTCAGATAAAAGTCTAAAATGAGCAATACCCAATATACCCAATACCACTAGCTATAAAATTTTTGAGGGCAACTTAACTTTCTCATTATATTTAACATACTTCGGTGTATTTTTATGTAATGTACTACTATAAACCATAATTAAATATTTTTAATCCATATTATGAATAAATTTTAATATATTCACTTATGTTTTATTATTATTTATTAACAATGTTTGTTGAAGTGCGAAAACATTTAGAATCAGTTGAATGTAATTTAACTGCTCATATGTTATCAATATCATGAATTGGTGAACTTACATATAATATATTTAAGTTTTAATACATTTTGTATGGGGTATGTGGGGTTGTGCTCGCATTTTTATTTGGTGTTGAGATATAAATAATAAATAAAATTTGTAGAAACAAAAGAAATGTCGTAAACCACTGGTCGAAAGAAAAATTGCTGGAATTACTCCGTTAAACGTAGACGATCCGCAACCAGGTACTTCAGAAGAAGCTGGAGAAACTATAATCCAGGTTGAAGCATCCAGCAGTTATTTGGATAGTGTTAGTGAAGAGAGTGTTAAGAAGAACGAGAATATTCGCAAATTAATGTCTAGAACAACATCATTACGAAAAACACGTAGACAATTATCACCGATGAAAACTCAACTGAGAAAAAAAATGAACGAAATGAAAATAAAATATCAGCGCAAAATACAACTTCTTCAGCAAGCTCGACGCCGAAATATTAAAAAGATAGCTTCTTTGCAGAATATTCTAAAATCTTTAAAAACAAAACATTTTTTACAAGACGAGCAATTCGAAATTTTGAAAAATGTGTCCGGATCTAACGCGCATATTTTAAAACGACAGATAGCAAAAAGTACGAAATCTGCAGTTCCTCGACAGTATAGTGCTGAACTTTGAAAATTTTCTGTTACTCTTCATTATTTCTCACCCTCAGCTTATAATTATGTCCGAAAAAGTTTCGATTCATGTTTACCGCATCCAAAAACTATATCTAAATGATATAGATCAATTAACGGGGAACCAGGATTTACCGCAGAAGCATTAGTAGCCATAAAAAACCGGTGTGAATACTGTGATTATCCGTTAGTTTGTAGTAGAGTTTGGATGAAATGGCGATCCGACGGCGCGTGGAATTTGATGGTCAGAAATATCATGGCTTCGTCGAATATGGCGTTGAAAATTTGGAAGACAATATGGCAGAAGCGAAAGAAGCGTTGGTTTTTATGATAATATGTGTAAACGATTCCTGGAAAATTCCTGTCGGTTATTTTCTTGTTGACACTTAATTCAGAACAAAAGAGCAATTTAATTCAAATATGTGTAAAGACATGGGACTTCTTGTTGCTGGTATACGTATTATATCAGTTACTTTTGACGGAGCAGCCTCAAATATATCTATGATGTATAAATTAGGATGCAATTTATAAATAAATAAAAATAAATATATCATCACGCCTTTTACCCATCACTGGGTGTGGCACTCTGCCTAAGCAGATCTCGGTAAGTGATATATTTTTTCGCGTGAAGTGCGGTTACCAGCCGTCAAATCACGGCCTCCAAAGATATTAGTGGTGGAGGAGCCACAGGGGTAGATTTTTTAAATTGGTGAAAATTGTTTGTCGACTGTGGGGATCGAACCAGGGTTCTCAAGATCCACAGGCCGACTGGATACCACTGAGCCACCTACCCCATAAAAAAATTACTTATTTTTCTCACCCTGATACGCAGGAAAATATTTACTTCTATCCAGACCCATGCCACATGATAAAAAACGTAAGGAATGCATTTGGAGACAAAAAATATTTTTTGATGTAAATAAAAAATAAATAAATATATCATCACGCCTTTTACCCATTATTGGGTGTGGCATTCTGCCTAAGCAGATCTTTGTAAGTGATATATTTTTTCGCGTGAAGTGTGTTTACCAGGCGTCAAATCACGGCCCCCAAAGATATTAGTGGAGGGGGAGCCACAGGGGTAGATTTAAATTGGTGAAAATTGTTTGTCGGCTGTGGGGATCGAACCAGGGTTCTTAAGATCCACAGGCCGACTCTATACCACTGAGCCACCTACCCCATATTTTTTTATGTAAATAACAGAAAAATAGACTGGGCGTTTCTCGAAAAATTACAAGAATTACAAACCAAAGAAAGCTTTCATCTTGGCAATAAAGTGAAAAATATCCACATACAACATAAAAAACAAATTATGAAAGTCATATTAGTAACTCAACTATTGAGCGAATCAACTGCATGTGCACTGGAATATTGCGAGAAACTTCTTCGTTTACCCGAATTTCAAGATTGTTCCGGTACCATAGAATATATAAGAGTATTTAATAATTTATTCGATATTTTTAGTAGCAAAAATATGAAGCAATATAGTTTGAAACAGCCTTTAGCAGCAAATAATTTTTCTAATATATGTAACGTTTTGGACTATAGCATAAATTATATAGAAAATTTAAAATGCGAAGATATGGATCTTATGTTATAAAATCTGGAAGAAAAACAGGGTTTATTGGTTTTTTGATTTGCACAATACAGTAAAAGAATTGTATGCAGATATTATAGCAAAAAATAATTTGCTAAAATATTTACCTACTTATAAATTAAACCAGGATCATCTGGAGATATTTTTTTCTGTTATAAGATCGAAAGGTGGTTGGAATAATAACCCTACTAGTAGACAATTTAAGGATAAAATTTTTTTAATACATGCAGAATTACATGAAACGCGTAGTGGTAATTGTATACCTCTTGAAGCAATTAATATTTTACATTGTTCCAGTGCTATAAATAAAACTAATGCAGTACAAATCATAAATTCATCCACTAGTATTTACAGACAATTAGAAAAAGAAGAGGAAGATTTGATTCATGTTAATTTAGAAACTGATCATATTTATTACAATGATCCTCAACAATTAACAGAATTTAGTAATTCCGTCATTTCTTATATTTCTGGATTTGTGGTGCGAAACTTAAAAAAAGAAATAGTATGTGAAACATATTTAAATGTTCTTGAACGAGATGATGACCATAAAAATAAATTCTTAAATTTCATACATTTAAAAGATAAAGGGCATCTTATTTATCCATCAGATGATGTAATTAATGTATGTAAGGTAACTGAAAAAATTATTAAACAAGCATTTTTAGAAAGTGGTGGAAAATTTTTGAAAAAGAAATATTCTATTTTATATTTGACGTCATCTGGTTTGAAATATTATTTATCAAACAAAATATTTCAAGAGTTGGAAAATCATGCACTGGAACAAAGTGCTTATGAAAACCATGTAATTCAAATAATCCGAGCAATAACAGAAAAATACCTTCTAATTAGATTACATTATATATTAAAAGCCCGATCACAGGATTAAAAAAGTGATAGACAACGGTTTAACAAATTTGTACTGTTTTCTGGTCATTATTATCATTTTTTATTATGCACCTCTACACTTAATGGTGATTTTTTAATAAAATAAATATGTTAAAGTAATAACAAACTGTTGTTTTCTTTACTTTGTTGCCCTACGATTTCATTATGAGCATTATTTTAATACTGTTCGCATCTGACATGTTTAAATTAAGTTATCAAATGTATTTCATAATACTAGCTATACTAGGTTTGACCGTCGTAATATGGCGGCTGCTTGATCCCCCCTTCCGTTTCATTTATTCTTTACTCCGAGGTCTTCACTCTTAGTTATAGGCACTCTAGCAACAACTATTTTATGCTGTCATCTACCGGTATGGTTTCACACATAGCATTAGACTGGAACTACTATCGGTTTAGACTACTTTCGGCTGAGACGGACATAAATGTAGTCACGCCCACGAGGACAAAGCGCCAAATATAAAATTTTCGGGAAATTTAGAATCGGCTGAAGTAGATTCTGCTCAATTAGAATCTGTTACAATAGATTCGGCTGCTGAGGGCATTCCCTACATTATACACACGCATTGCATTCATCAATTCATTTTCTTTACCATTTATATCACTAACATCCCATGTACCAAACATACATTCATCAAAATTCGTCCATTTATTCTTCATTTTAACAAAAGATAACAAAAAGAGAATATTGTCGGTAAGAGAGTAGAATTTAAGGTAGATACCAGGTTTGTCTTAAAAGAAAAGAAAAGGAAATTACATTTATATCATTTGTAATTTAATGCACCATTACTAGATGTCGAAAGTTTATTATTTCTGAAGAAAACCTAATTTTATATGTAATTGTAATTACATGAAAATAAATACGGAACTTAACAATTATGAACTTATCACATACAGATCAAGCATAATTGAAATTTTAAATTAACAATTACAGTCTGAAAAATGAACAACGTACTTTAATTATTGCCTGTCTATGTTTCTGGATACAGTAAGATGGATCGCTGTTTAAATAAAAACTATAAATGTGCGAATTTTATTTCAAACGGAACAATACTAAACCAGAAGTCCGCAAAATGCTTCAACAACTCTTTGGGGAGAAAAAAAGGTTTACGTGTTGAAACGCATAAAATTTGTCAAAGATTCTGACCTTTCTGGACACCACTAGAAGGGACGAGAACATTCTAAAATTCTATCAGGCAATCTATGTGAACTATCGACGAATAAGTTGACATGTTACATCTCATATTTGAATCATGACAATGCATCTTGATATAGAAACTTGACATGGGCAACAAAATTCGTGTCGTGCTTGTTGATCGCAAATAGGAAGTTAACAGAAACAAAGATTAGACTTACTCATATTCATAATATGATTCATAAATAATCCAAGATTGTTTATTATATTAAATATTAAGACGAAGTGATTAGTTGGAAGAAGTAGAGTAGGACAACAAAATAGAGCCAACATTCTTTTATACCCATTCTTGAAACCACAGGAAAATAATACCTGATTCTCCCCACTAATATCTTTGCAAAAATATATTACCGAGAACTGTGACGGCAGAATACTGGGTCATTGTTTTAGTCTTGTATCGTGTGACATAAACTTCTTTAAAAGAAATAAATAATATAAAATTAGTTTGTAAATTAATTTTTTATCCTTTATTAAATATTTGAATGATTCCAAAATTGCTACGTTTGTAATACTTCGTAATACTATACCGTTATTATCGTTTAACAAGACTAAAAACAAAAGTGTCTATAACGGATGCCTGCAATGGATCTAATGTTTCCAAAAATATCACAGCTTTACGAAGGTTTGTTGCGTGATGATGGATTTTGGTTGTGAGAAAAGAAAGAGTTCGTATGGAGGAAGTTTAATGTGGTCGAAATGAATATCGTGTGTCAGGATGAGAATGTTGACGGGTTCGTGCTACCTCATTTAATGGGATATAGCGTGATGTTATGTATGTATGTACGAAGAGCTGTTTCAGGGAAAATTTACAAACGGACATAAAAATGATTCATAAATGTCTAAATTTTATATTATTACGAAAAATCTTGAATGCTACACGGCCGATATACAAATATCGGACTTAGCTGATTATAGATCTCGACTATCGCTTCGATTTACAAACTTCAGCCGCGTGTTATTTTTTTTATTTCGGCCTAATAACGTTAATAACTATTTTTTTCATTTCAACATTATTTGTTATTTATTACTATGATGCGGGCATTATGATTCATAAATAACTATTTTGTTAATTTTAATTAGAAGGTATCTAATGACAAATATTATAAAGAAATTTAGGAGACTTGTACACGGATCTTATTTCCTGATTTGAAAATTTAGTTCTTGGTTAGTCTTTATCGATGCTCCTGACCTTAGATTATATTATTGATATTTATAAGGTTAATATTAGTGGTATATTCATATTATTATCTAACTCTAAATATATAAAGCTGAAATTATAAAATTTCATATTTCATGGCCTATTTTTAACCAGTGTATCAATTACGTATTTTCTTATATTTCAAGCACGTGGTTGCTTGTTGATCCTTGACAGATCAAAGTATGGATATGTTTTATTATTTTTGTTTCGTTTCCTTAAATAGTTCTAGATAAAGTATAATATTTGACTTGCATATGTTTATATTACACTCAAATAATTACAACACGAGCCTCATACTGTTGTATGTTGTGATGATGTTCCAAAAAACAAAATTATGATATACAGGCACAAATATGTCAAGGGAGGAAAATATTGTTCTAACATTATCTGTCAAAATTTTGGTTAATTTGAAATATATTCTTTTTTTTAATAGCAACAAATGAGTCATACTTCTTCGCTTTATATCTTGTGAAATATCAAATTCTTTCTGTATCATTTTTAAAAATAATAGTACATTATTTAATGAACAAATAATATAAACATTATATGCGAGTCAAATACTATACTTTATCTAAAACTATTTCAGTAAATGTAATAAAAATAGTAAAACATAACCTTACTTAGATCTGACAATCGTCAACAAACGACAAAGCACGTGCGTTCAACATGAGAAAATACTTCATTGCTATTGGTTGAAAATTGATAGTGGAATATAAAATTTTATATTACACCAGTGTATCTAATATGGAGCAACTATATGTATTTACAGTAGATACTTAACACAGGTATTTTTTAATAATTCTAGATAAAGAATATTATGTATTTAAGCAATAGTGGTCCAGATAAAAAAGAAAAAACATACACACACGCGCTAATATATATGCCATTGTCATCCTATATGACGAGGATTGAAAATTTACAATAAATGATAGTTAGGAATATAATTTATTATGAGAAACGAAATCGTTTAATATACAATTGTACTAATATACAATAACCACAGTAAACTGCGACCACATATTTATTGGAACTTGAAACTTCTGTCCTTATAGGCAATTTCGCCAGCACGGTAGCGCTTTTCCTGGCGGTCCCGTACGGTCTTCAGCAAGTAAGCGTATCCTAGGATGGGTACAGCGATCAGAAATACACCGACGCCAGTCGTCTTCGGGGTCGGCTTGAAGTGGTCATAGCCAGTCGCTTTTAGCGCAATGAATCGTTGAAGTGCAGTGTCAAACTAGGCAAACAAAATTTATTCATACAATAAATGATTGCAATCAGTGTACTTATGTTAATCATTGACGGATATACATTTTTAAATACTAGAAAATAAATTATATACTAATAATATGATGCATGCAAAATGTAGGAATTTAATCAAGTATTCAAATTGTAACAAGACTTCGTTTGAAATATTCTTGTAGGTCATGATTACTGATTTAATATAAATGGAATAACTAGTAGTTTACAAAATAAATTAGATTGATTCGAATTTGTTCATTTCAATATACAGGGTGTCCCATTTTAATCTTTCCAGGGGAATTTCTCTCAACGAGTACATCAGACAAAAAAACTTTCCGAATAAAAAGTTTGATGGTTTGGAGGGGGACGTTCGATGCTATAACAAATTTCACCCCCCAACCCCCCAGGGGGTGGATAAGGGGGTGCCTTTGAAATCTTAAATGGAACCCCCTATTTTTTATTGCAGATTCGAAAAGAGCATAAAAAACTATGTGGGTTTTATCCGGGAACTTTTTTATTTTTTGCAACAGCTGGCGCTGTAAACGCTAAAAAATGTTTTCTTTTCGTGAAACGTAAGATTAAGGTTTTGATGTCAATTTACAATTAAAAAACTGTCAGGATCGCTTCAAATGAACTCTCTTTTAACCCTTTGGAGCCGTAAAATCAAACAAAGTTTGATTACTACACAAAAAACCAAAAATTCTTAAAATGAAAATCGTCGCAAGTTACTCTAGACAAAGAAGATTTGTTTGAATAATACTTGACGAACTTAAATTAAATTATTTAATTATCCAAAGGGTTATTTATAATTTTCTTAGTACATGTCATGTACAATATTTAACAAATGTATGCTATTGCTGCAGTTAATCTTTTTGTATTTATGTAGAGAATCAAAAATGTAATAATAGTTTATATAAAAGAGTTATTAAATTCAGGAAGTTTGTTGTATTTATTTAACAGAAACTATTCACCTTTCATTAAAAAATGCAATTGCATTTGTAAAAAAAAAAATGAAAAACATTAGCTTCAATAACATAGCTTGTAAATATGCTGTTAATCATATATATTTTTATGCAAAGTGATTTATGTAAAATATCAATATTTTAGGCTAAATTGTAATTTTAGCGCAGAGATAGTTTATACTCGTTTACATCAACGAAATATAAATTTTATGTTTGTTTTAAATAAATAAAAGCAAATCGAAGTAAAATATATGATAATATATAACATTTGATGTGATATTGTCAGTTTATGTCAAACTTAAAACTTAAGTTTCGTTGGTGCAAACGAGCAATAGTAAATTTAAAAATATCAACTATATTTAAAAAATTGCAATAGATCAAGATGGTTTAGAAAATTTGTCAGTAATAAAATGAAATCTAGTTATTTTTGTGTGGCAATATTAATTTAAATATTTATAATTTAGTCTGTTATTGTTCAAATTATGTATGTTTTGTTCATTGTCAATTAATGTATAAATAATGCTTTAGGAAATATTAAGTATTGTAAGATTGAAATGGTTGGGGTTGTGTTTATGTTTTTACATCAATAAATGTTTTGTTTTTTTTTCTGAAAGATTGGGTAAAGTTGTTTAGATATATATATATATATATATATATATGTATATATATATATATATATATATATATATATATATATATATATATATATATATATATACAGGGTGTTACGTCGGAAAACGCACCATAGGAATTTCAATGTTAATTTTAAAAATGTTTCTCAGCAAAAAACTGTTAAACTATTTTGCTGAGAAACAATTAGGGGAGCCAATATTTGAACATTTCAAAATTAACATTGAAATCCCTATGGTGCGTTTACAACACCCTGTATATTTCCAAATTGAGAAATATGTCGTGACGATTCAAATTTAATAGCTACAATATTCATATGTTCCATCTACAATAGTCTAATAACAAAATTTTATATATGTACTTAAATTTGATAAATTTGTGCTATTTATTTGCGTGTATTTGTTTAGATAGATGTAAATTCAATATTTATTATTGAAATAATTCAGATACGCGTCGAACGAAGATAAACTATTGCAGTTAACTCTAGAATGTTTATATTTATGTTTACATGAATCCTCCTATCAGTATTCGTCATAATTGACATTAAACAAATAAACTAAACATGTGATGAATGATGAAATTAATTTGACCTCCTTTTAGTGTTAGAACGTTGTATCAATAAATTATGAATATATAAATGAACATCTTTTGAAAATGTATTATAAATAATGATTTTTTTAATATTTCAAAATATGTACACATCTTCACGTTGTGAGTTAGTCTGTCGCAATCTTTCTTTTGGCACAGAAATATCTGCAAAACGTATGCAAATGACATAATAATAATGATTTGTTTTCGTAGAAAACATTACATTTTATAGGTAGTGTCATAAGTATGTACAATAAATTAAATAAGCAATGTAATTACAGTTAGTTAAAGAATTCGTCTAGGCCTCTAGGTTATACTAACATTTTTTCTAGTAAAGGTGGTTTAAGCACTTATGAAATCTTTTTTTAATCTCGAAATAGATTTAGATCTAAGGGGAGTTTAATAAATATTTTCTCATCAATCCAACCAAGTGATATTTTACCAATATTTGAATGATTGTATGAAACACTTAGTTCATTTTAAAATTATAATTACAAATGTAATAATTTATTGCTTATTTATTGATAGTAATAACAAACAAATTTATTTTAAAGTGACAACCTAAAATATTACCACACAAAGTATATTATTTTTACTCTCGAAAATAAATTCATGAAATTTTATATTTATTTCATTTTATGAAAAAGTGAAAATCTGAACACAAATGGTAAAAATATACTGAGTGTCATTTTTAAACAATTTTTTTTATTTATCCTCTCGATAAATTATCGGACACTTGAATACACAAGTGAAAAGTTGGCCAGATAT
Source organism: Pterostichus niger (assembly GCA_947425015.1). Lineage (NCBI taxonomy): Eukaryota > Metazoa > Arthropoda > Insecta > Coleoptera > Carabidae > Pterostichus > Pterostichus niger. Next base: position 19,247,932 of record OX380340.1, read on the forward strand.
AATTGTTATAAATAAAAACTATATTTTTTTATTATTATTATTTATATAAAATATTATATTTTTCTACAGCTGTCAAAAAATATCAATACGCGAAGTACGTGATTTTTTCATCATTTACATTACCATGACAACGCGTATTTTGCGCATTATTTTGCACCCTGTTTCGTATTCTAGTGCGCAAAACGAGTATCTCGCGCACGCTCCCAAATTATTTGTTGTCAGGTTTCATTAGTTACAACACATCAATAGTATCAAATTAATATTATTGTTGATTGTTTTCCTTCAATTTACTTAAATAAATCAATAATTATTGTATTATTCTTTATTTACAGTTGTAGAAAAGTGTTGTTTGTATTTCGTGGACAAAATTATTGTTTTTTTTTGGAGCGTTCAAATGACTTTTGCGCACTTAATACAAAAATAACTATTTTGTCATAAGAATTAAAAAAAAAAATATTGATTAAATCAATTATGATTTGGTTTGAATCAAATTCGGTTGATGTCGATATTTAAACCCGAGACAAACTCCGATACTGTCTATACTACACAGGCTTTAGATTGTCATACAGGTGTCATTTGATTTTTACTTTCTAAAATTATAATTACAACAAATTAAATCAATTCAGTAAAAATTTACATGTGTTTATAATGGAACGATGATCTCTTTGAAATAAATAAATGAAACATATTTTTTATTGTACATATTCTTGTAGTCAAAAGTTCAAAGTTTTATAATAATCATACAAATTTGAAATATCTTCCTTATCATAAAAGAAAAATGATTATTTATTATATCAAATTTAATTTGCATTTATTCAAAAATGGGACACACGATCCTAATAAAAAATACAGTATTTATAAATATGACAAGCTAAGCCTGACGAAATAATAATAAATGTAAAAAGATCGCAAACTCGAGGCTAAGCTGATTCAGCAACTTCGTATACTTTCACCCAGTGAGAATTGTAATACGAGCAGCTGGACGCAGATGGCTAACCGGACAGCGTCAATTGTCAATCTGACCGGGCTGCGACAATTGTATACTATTTTCATTTTAAACTGGAAGGATCGGCATAAAACGATTAACCGTCCCTGTCCCATATAACTACAATGAAATCTATTAGTGCGGCTACCACAAATCGCTTAACGATGGTCACAACAGGTATTTTTAAAGGGTCGTATTCAGCCTAAAATTATTCTTGTTTTTCCTATGATTGACCATTGAAAAATACCGGCGAATGGGGCTGTACAACCCTGTGCGAACTTTGTGAAACCAGTTATAACGGGTCATATTTTGAGTTCCTTTGTAAACGTAATTCCGGTGCATTTAATCGTTTTATGCAGATCCTTCCCGTTTAAAATGAAAATAGTATACACGAAAGGAATGGACGCAATACGCGCAGGGGTCTTGAAAGCTTATTTAACATAAATAACAAATATTTTTATACTAATTGTAATACGAAACGTTATAATTGAATATAAGGATGGAAACAAAATTACTATTTAAACTACATTTTTATTCATTATAATAATTAATTCACTAATCAAGTTTAAAATTAAGTAAAACACGAATACCGCGGGATGTGAAGATCTACATCTTCACGCGTTGAGTCGATGGACGAGACTGATGGTTTACACCAAAACACTTGCTGTCCTGGGTACAATACCCACATCTGGAATCCATCCTCCACACATCGGGGTGGACACAGATGTCTCAAGTGTTTTGGTTATGTAGTCTGACACTCAGGCACTGTGGATAACGCGAACATGAAATCTTGTTGGAATATTAACTATAACTGTTTCTTTTTTTAATTTAATGCCCTATATTCGAAAACCAAAAGATCTCACACTTAGCCTTAATGGCACATGTGGTCACGAGTGTCAAATTACACGAAACCAATCTTACCTAAACGCAACATAACAACAATGAGATAGCTCATATTGTTACAGAATATCTCCTTTCAACGTTGCTGTTTAGTACGTCATCTAAAACACCGATTTTTCAAAACTACTATATTTTGTCCCTAGGACAGCGAGTGATATTAATACGCTAGTTTTATTTATAACATATAACTGAATACAAGCAGTAATCCTGATTCAGCAGCATATTGACACCCAGGTAAAGTGGATGTGTTTGGGGAAAACTAAAGATGACATATTTCGCTATCGACGTTTAGACCACAGACAAGACAATATAAATGCGATTCTATTGACGTGAAGCTGTATATTATGTTTCCTGTTTCATATACCGGGAATTTTTTTTATCAGTAAACATAGGGATATGTCATTACCATAGTTACAGTTAAAAAGTTTGACACCAATACATTAGAGCGTTTATTTTAACAGTAAACATAGGGAAAATAACATTGCTGTCATCTAGAGTTGTCAAAATAATAAAATTGTCTTCTGCAAAATCAGACCGGGTTAATTGGGGATCAAATAATGGGGCCTTGTTATATAAATGGAAATTTAAATGGGGAAAATTATTTAGAATTGTTACAAGAGAGAGTAATCCCGACAAAAAAATAATTTAAATATTGAGGAACTGTGGTTCCAACAGGATGGTGCTCCCCGCATTATACTCAAAATGTACGAAATTATCTGCACCGGATATTCCCCCAACGATGGATAGGACGAGGTGGAGAAGTGGAGTGACCTGCAAGGTCACCAGATCTTGCGCCAAATTATTCTTTCTTTGGGGTCATTTAAAAAATAAATTTTATAATGGTGATAGAATGAGTGTAGAACAATTAAAACGTAGAATTAGTGTTGCATCGCATGAGATTCCTCCAGACCAAATAAATAATGCTATAAATTCATTTTATATTCGTTTAGGCTATTGTTTACAGGTAAATGGGGGTAATTTTGAACAGTTATTGAATTAAAATTCCTATTTAAACAAATGTAATTTAAAGTAATTCAAATTCATTTAATTTGTTTCAACTTAAAATGTTTCTTTTATTATAATAGACTATTACATTTCAATGCATTGCTGAATATGTTATTTTCCCTATGTTTACTTTTAAAATAAACGCTCTAATGCATTGCTGTCAAACTTTGTAATCGTAACTATGGTAATGACATATCCCTATGTTTACTGATAAAAAAATACTCCCGGTATCTAGATGTGATCATAACGTACACTAAAAATGTGCAAAATAATCACCCAGTATCAGATTTCACAGCTTTTTTATCGTCATTTTTATTCTGCAATGATGACGCTCTGTACCACTGAAAGGTGGCATCATACAATAGATATAATTTCTGTCAGTTCATGTTTTATTTGCGATATGACTACCATGGAATACAGGGAATAAAATATGATGTTTTTGATGTCGTGTGATCAAATTTGTTTATTTTTAACAAAGTGCAGATCTGACACACGTGTTCTGTAATGAGGAGAAGATAACTCCCTTCTGCGTCAGCACCAGCAATTCCAACTGGAATGTACAATTTACTTGCGAATGTATAAATGATCTTTTATAAATAATTTATGTACAAGCTGTAAGAAATTTGCATCATTTAAATTAAAATGTTATTTTTTGTTGTATTGCCAATTCATATAAAAATATTTTCTTTGATTTGAAATACGTTTGATATGTATTATTCTTGAAATTTAAAATTGTTTATATTAATAGCAAGATTATTTATTTCTTTTGTTATGGAACCAAAAATTCATTACTTTAAATGAAATATTTTTTGTTATCAAATACAATATTATTATAAATGTACCTAAAATTTGTATGTAGGTTGTTACAATGGTATGCAATTAATAATATAAATAGTTATGTCTTTTGTACGAGTAAATTATAATTTATAGATGATAATTACATAATAATTTAATTAATAGAATTGAACATAAATATTTCTGCTGATGTCATAGCGCCAAATGAATGACAACTGGCAGTTGATTATATATGAAATATAATCAACCAAGAGTTTTTAAATATAAACAAAAAAATTAAAACCTGTGCTAGAAACATGACTGAATCGCAGATTTACATGAAAGAAAGATGTGAATATTCTACCATTTACTTGTTCCTCGTTGATTCACACAGTACCCATTCTGACGTTATTACTTGAACAGTTACAACTTACAAGTTTTTGTATAAATGGGTATGTATAACTAAATATACAGTATTACATATAGATAAGTGAACATTATTTCACAACCCTTGTACAAGATAAATAAATAAATAAATATATCATCACGCCTTTTATCCATTACTGGGTGTGGCACTCTGCCTAAGCAGATCTCGGTAAGTGATATATTTTGTCGCGTGAAATGCGGTTACCAGCCGTCAAATCACGGCCCTCAAAGATATTAGTGGAGAGGGAGCCACAGGGGTAAATTTAAATTGGTGAAAATTGTTTGTCGGCTGTGGGGAACGAACCAGGGTTCTCAAGATCCACAGGCCGACTCGATACCACTGAGCCATCTACCCCATTAAATAGAAGATCATCCTAAAAATACTCATTTTGGGGTCATAACATTATCAACTTAATGCTAAATATTTTAAAATACACATCAATGTTAATATTGCATTTTCTGAATTTTATAAACAGTGCATTTTACAAAACTAATATTCAATAATAAAAATAAATATATAACCACGACCCTTTATCCATTATTAACTGTGGCACTACTCAATTCCCCCAAAAATGATATTGGAGTAAACGACTAACGACTACATAATTAATTCTTACTTTTAAAAAATAAATTTCCAACTGTATAATAATTAATCATATTTTATTCTTTATTTCAGGGTCACCAAGAGAGTTCTTAAGCTTGTTTATATCAGTTCTTTTCACAACATGTTATGCAATTTCATTTGAATCTTTGATTTTGGAAGAATGGAACGCTTTCAAGGTGGGTAGTAAAATTATAAATATTTTGAAAAATAGCAGACATCAGTTACGTTGATTACAGAACACGTTTAACAAAAGCTACAATAATGAACAAGAAGAAAGTTTTCGCAGAGAAATTTTCCTTGAGAATAGACACAAAATCGCGATGCATAATATTGAGTTCGGACGTGGAACAAGAAGTTTTTACCAGGCACTAAACAGGTCAGTAACCTACTTTTAAATAACAACGCATTCAATTCTATACGTAGTATACTATTTTCATTTTAAACTCAAGGGATCGGCTTAAAACGATTAAATGCACCGCAATTACGTTTACAAAGGAACTCAAAATATGATCCGTCATAACTAGTTTCACAAGGTTCTCACAGGGTTGTACAGCCCCATTCGCCGGTACGGTCAATCATAGGAAAAAAAAAAGAATAATTTTAGGCTGAATACGACCCTTGAAAATATACCTATTTTGACCATCGATAAGCGATATGGGGTAGCCGCACTAATAGATTTCATTGTAGTTATATGGGTCAGGGAAGTTTAATCGTTTTATGCCGATCCCTCGAGTTTAAAATGAAAATAGTATAGGTTTTTCTTACCAGAAACACTACCCAACAGTCACTCACCGATTTAAATGAATCTTGGCACACTAATAGAACTCTAAAAAATATTGAACTCCTATTTTTTTTCTTCCGGAAGTTGCTTTTTGGGGGTATAAACTACCCCTGAAAGGTGGTAAAAGCAAGAATCGCCATAAATGAAATTAAATAATACCAAAATATTACGCGTTCAACATTGGTTACCCAGGGGTAACCTCGAAAATAGATTCAGCGACCCCAAAAACCCCCGAGTAACTAGTTTTGAACCTAAAACTCTATTTCAGTTGAATATCTCTTATACTCTTTTTAACCCCTTAAAAAAGTGCATATGATCCAAATGACCCCGAAAATAGATTTTGGTGATTTCAAAAACCCCTACATTTACTATTTTCAATAATTTGAATTTCACGGGCTGAATTGTTTGACAGTTGTGTGAAAAATATATCACTTATATTTAATAAATCTGCACAACTGTCATTAGTTGTACACAATCATAAAGTTGAAAATAGCAAAGAAAAGAGGATAAAAATCTACAAAAATGGCAATCTCAACAACCCCTGGGTAACCAATGTTGAACGCGTAATATTTTGGTATTATTTAATTTCATTTATGGCGATTCTTGCTTTTACCACCTTTAAAAAAAAATAGGGGTACACTATTTTGTAGAGTTCTACAAGTGTGCCAAGTTTCATTTAAATCGGTGAGTGACAGTTGAGTAGTGTTAATTGTTAGTATTATGATTTGAATATTTCTAGATATGCTGACATGCTAAATCACGAGTTCACATACGTGGTGAATGGATTCAACAGAACAGCTCGTTTTGAGTCAGAAGGGCCCAGCGGCATCAGACAACTGCCAAAGAACATCCGTTCCACAGCGTTTATCCGACCTTCGAACGTGGTGCTTCCCGATCACTGGGACTGGCGAACATTTGGTGCCGTGACACCTGTGCGCAGTCAGGGGCTGTGCGCCAGTTGCTGGGCTTTTAGCGCGGTAAGTCATAGACCTATGCGCAAAGTATGTTTGTATAAGTATATTCTTATATTTTTATAGGCGAGTGTGGTGCCGGCGCGCCCTTGTGAATATATATAAAAACGTGATAAACGTAATGGCTGGTAGCATAAACTCTGTTTTTGGGTGTTCTAAGAGCACGGTTTTGACATGTTAGAGATAGCTAAAACACCCAAATACACTGCTCTTAAAACAGGCAAAAACAGAGCTTGTGCTACCAGCCTATGTTCTTAATGACGAAAATAAAATGATAGAATAAACTGTTATTTTAATTATTGCATTAATTGCTTGTTGCACCGCCGTCCGTTCAATATCAAGTGTCACTTAAGTAAAGAAAAAAACATTGGATTGAATTGCTGACAACAATATTTATTAATTCATTAGACATTATTTCTCTATTATATATCGACATTTAAAGGAATAAAGGTCGGATTCAATTCAAAGTTCGGAAGTTAGAATAAAATATTCGATCAAAAGTTAAAAAAAATATCCGATCCAAAGTTCGGATAAAATATTCGATCCAAAGTTCGGATCAAATATCTGATTTGAAGTTCGGATAAAATTTTCGATCCGAAATTTCAAAAACATATAAATGCCAATTTTTCACACTAGAAATGATGACGCTTCGTAGAATTTAAAAGAACTATGTATTATAATACAAAATGTTTAAATAACGTTACAATAAAATTTGTCTCTCTAGTTTTTTATAACAAAATTATTAATTTAGATCCATCTAAACAGTTAATTTTCTTTCGAATATACTATTTAGATTACAATTGCCGCGTCGGAATATATTTTAGATCAAGTCTCGAATCGGATTGTCTGTTCAAATTTCGAATTTGATCGTATCTTGGATCGAGTCAGATCGGATTAAATATAACAATTTTTAAAAATACCGATCTCTACTGTGAACTAGAATTTAATAAATTGAAATACCTTAAAATGACACATTATTCATCGTTCAGCGGCGCGCCGATTCGAATTAGAGACAGCGGAATGGAGGCGGTAGCGCACAGTCAAACCTAGTCCCAATCATTCATTCATTATATTACAATTAAATTTAGACCATTTATTTTAAAATTACATGATTTAAAAGCGTATTTATCCTCTTTTACAAGAATAATAATTTATTTGTTACTAAAATTGAAGAAAAAACTTAGTTATTTTGTTTAAATATTTGTAACATGAAATATTAATTCAAACAGTATCGTTCGAAAGAGAATAAAAAATTTGGTTTAACTAATAATAAAAAGTTGGAAAATTTATGTTTTTGCCACTATTTAGTGATCTATAGTCGACAAAAACATGGATAAAGTTGCGTACCCATGGGCAAAACCATTGTTGAAAAATTTTAGGATAAATGACATACCTGATTTATAATAAATTATTTTAAAACAGAGCATTAACAAATGCGAGGTCATTACATCCGGTTTTAATAATATACCAGCTTTTGTAAAGATGGCTCTTTTCACAGTTATTTCTTTAAATAGACGAAATTCCAATTCACACGCTAACTAGTATACTGAAGTCGTTAAGCCGGCTTATTATATGCTAGTAATTCGACATGATTACACCAGGTTACAAATTCTGTTAGTTCGAAAAGAAGCAAATATGTTTATACTACTAATAAATTGTGCCCTGCAAATAGAAGTAGACGAGTTTCCTGTATCCAGATGGTGTTGACATGTTCATTGACCGTTAGTACAGTATGCGAGAAATATTTATTTTATTCGATATGTCAAAAATTTATGTGCAACACTTTCGCAAATCTATATCGCTCTTGGCTCTTGTATGATTTGTAGAACTCACCTTCAGTTCGTTCGAACAAAATTCGCATTAGTGCAACAATATAGGATATCCCAAATAAGATACACATGCATAGGGATTTCAAAAACTGTATGAGGTACGATTTCGCTTAAATTAGCCAAAAATTGCCTTATTAGTATACCAATTTAAAGATATTTTTGTTTTGCCTAAAAAATGCATAGGCCACTAAATATGAGTGAAACTATGGAAATAGCGAAGTTTTTAAAATAATTATATTATATAAATAGTGGTAGATAAATAAAATAAATAAATCATCACACCTTTTACCCTATACAGTATGGCGCTCTACAGTAGCTGATTTCGGTAAGTGATATATTGATGTCAGTGGTGGGGATAGTTTTAATGTGATGAAAATTGTATCTCGCCTGTGGGAATCAAACCCGAGTTCTCAAATCTACAGGTCGACTCGATACCACTGAGCCACCTACCCCATAAGAGAAGAAATGAAAATAATAATTATCGATACTAAAGCCCTATTTTTTAGATATGATATAAAGTTACATTTTGTAAAATGGAACGGATAGATACAAATTACCTACTTGAACAATTTTTTTTCTCTTTTTCAACGATGGATAAGCTTGCTTTATTTTTTTTATTTTTTAAACATCATTAGTAGTATCTAATAGTAGTTCAATAAATTTTGAAAAGAAAAATTAACTCAAATAAAGAAAAATCTATTTCGTCGACTGTTAAATAATTTGTATTTATTGTTTATGATAATTCTTTTAAGTCAGAGATTTCCAACCTTTTCTGGCCCATCACCCCCTTTAAAAGAGAAGAAAAATTTCAACGCCCTCTTAGTCCCTAACCTGGTACCGCCCCATTGGGAATTACTGAGTTAAGCAAACTTAGCATTGTAAAAAAGGGAAAAATAAGTTTTTTTAAATACGTAATTTTCAACTATACATCGCAAAAATGTAACATAATTTCATATCTCACAAATAGGTGAGTAAAAGAAATATATCAGTTCTGTAGTATACATGGGGTTTTAGTATCTACAATTTTTATTTGAAACTTTTCTTTCTATCTAATACGAATTAAGAATTAAAATTATTTGAATAAACCACTATTTCCACATTTTCACGCATTTCTTGAGACCTACTAAAGACGCAATTTTTATTTAATTTAACCGAAATTCTTGAAATGTGCATATTTTATTTTAGATACTCTGTATACTGCCTTGCACATTTATTTATAAATGATTAATATCGGCATTATTATATTTCTTGACAATTAACTGCGATAGTGCATGTGGTTGAAAAGTGTAGAATGAGTAACCAACCTTCTCGGTCTAGTAATTTCATCATTGGTACTCACTCGGTCTTGTGACTCGACTCAGAGGTGGTTGAGATCACACATTCGAAGTACTCATCAATTCGGCCGCATCACTAGTACGTGTAAATCCGGCTTTTATCTCTGTTATCAATATATAATCCTTTGCACGAGAGGACGATGTGCAATATTATATTCTTGATTCAGATGTAAACAGGAATAGCTTTGTCGGCACATAATGTAATCTATTATTCTACAAATGTATATAAATCCGAAATAACTATGTATATCTAAGTTTGTTTCACACATTAGGCAGGAGCACTGGAAGGACACTACTTCCGAAAAACTGGTGTATTAAGAGAACTGAGTCCACAAAACCTGCTGGACTGCACGAAGCCATATGGAAACTCCGGCTGCAGTGGCGGGCTTATGGACTCGGCGTACGAGTACGTGCGGGATAACTACGGAATCAACTCTGAGGCTACATATCCGTACGAAATGGTTGACAACATATGCCGATACCAGGTACCTTATACACCTATATTACACAATAACCGTGTTCTTTTTACGTCATATCTCACTTCGTCTTAGCTCACCTTAGTTATCTCAGTAAAGTTGTCAGTTCTATTTGTCTGAACTGAGAATGAAGTGAGATGAATTTCTTCCCCCTTGCCTATGCTGGGTTATGCTTGTTGAGATTCTCACCTCAGTTCATGTGTGGGAGTTATTTTTTGTATGTTTGTATGTATATTTTGCGATTTTAACCATTCGTTGTTTTGCAATTCTTGACTAATGTAATATTGTTATTAAACAGTCATTTTACGAACTGAAAACAGACAACTAACAGTCAATTTTATACATGATCGCAGACAAAACTACTTTTTTCACGACCGCCAAGAAAGTTATATCAGTTTTTAGATATGTTAGTAAAATCAATGAAATCGGTAAAACTTTACAAAAAGAGATCATAAAATGAATGTTTCTACAGTTATCAATTTATTTATTTTGCAAAAATATTTTTCATTCATGCGTCACATCAAGAATAATTAATATTATATACGTAACACTCTGAAAGTATCTATACGTATCACTTTTAGATTTTGTTACGTAATAATTAATTACGATACTAGTACGTAAAACTGGTCATTAGTCACGAGTAGGTCAGAGTAAGACCCGTGTTTATGTTTTTGGTTGTAACAAAAAATGTATAAATTTTAAATACATTAAATCTTCACAAAACTGTTCAAAGGTCTGTTATAATACGTAACATAGTAAAAGTTAAATCAATTTAGATTATTCATATTGATTTTAAAAGTAAGTCAAAAATTGTTGAAATACTGGTTAATATTTGTTATAAATTATTTTTTTGAATTATAGTAATTTACTATTTATTTATTTTATGGGGTAGGTGGCTCAGTGGTATCAAGTCGGCCTGTGGATCTTGAGAACCCTGGTTCGATCCCCACAGCCGACAAACAATTTACACCAAATTAAATCTATCCCTGTGGCTCCCCCTCCACTAACATCTTGGGGGGGGGCGTGATTTGACGGCTGGTAATCGCACTATACGCGAAGAAATATATCACTTACCGAGATCTGCTTCGGCAGAGTACCACACCCAGTAATGGGTACAAGGCGTGATGATATATTTATTTATTTATTTACTATTTATAACAAAACAGAAATGGAAAAACGAAAAGATTTACTAACCTTTTAAAAAATAGTTATAAATGTTATTTCAAATTTTAGAAACAATACATGTAAACACTAAAAACACTGATGCAATAACTACAATTAAGAATATAAAACAAAAACAACTAAAAATTCTGATAAATTACAAAACATTTCGCTCATCCTAATATGACTGTCGACGGAAACGTTAAATATGGTTTTTGGTTAATAATAATTTAAAATGTTGTGACTATAGTGAAGTCATATTATTTCTGAGATTTTTCACATTTAACTACTTATAGTATTTGACTTTTCCGGTGCCGGTGGTATCAGTACGTATTAAATCAACCTAATTATTATGCACTAATATGTATTTGAATAATGTTGTCCTCCTATACATAGGAATCAGATCATGCAGCCGAAGACACCGGATACGTGCTCATAGACGAGGGTGACGAAGAAGCGATTAAGTTGGCGATCGCGACTCTTGGACCCGTGTCTGCAGCTATTGACGCCGGTCAAGACTCTTTCCAGTTCTACTCGGACGGCGTGTACATCGAACCAAACTGCGAGTCCGCTGCAGACCGGATGAACCACGGTGTGCTCATCGTCGGCTATGGCTCGGAGGACGGCGGACCAGACTACTGGATCGTGAAGAATTCATACGGGTCAGACTGGGGCCAGGGCGGTTATATCAAGATGGCGAGGAATTACAACAACCAATGTGGAATTGCATCATCGGCTACTTATCCTTTAGTACCATAAATATAAACTTATACACTGTAATCTAATCAGAATGAAATTAAACATTCGTTGCTGGTTTTACATAAGGACTATAGTTAAAAATTAATTGTGTTTGATAAAACCAAATTGTATAACAATATTTTAATACCTATACATGCTTTTTAGTACTTTTACGTGTCAACATACATTTCACTATTTGAATATTTGTACACGGAATAGAATTAACACGTAAGTTTTCTTATTAGTTCACCATTGGGTTCTTGATAAACATAAGAATATCAAGTTAGATAAATTATCAAAACAGTGGCATTTCAGAAGATGATAAATCGTCTTTGCATTTTACATAACTGTCATAAATTTAACTTTAAAATTATCTTCTTTACTGTACGTTCAAATTAGAATCAATTTTATTTATTTTATGGCATAGGTATAATAGCATTATTCAGAAAAAATCGACTATCATTTTTGTGAAAAATATGTATTAATTTTGGGAGTAAAATTAAATTTAAATATACAAATAATGTATCTATCAATAAATTGTTTATTAAACTGATTGAAGTACATAGAAGAAGTATGCATAAATGTTGAAGATAAAGGATAAATTTATTGTTTGAATATAATATCTAAAATAAAGATTTTATTATCATCTCCAAGTTAGTATCTAATTATATTTTTTTAGGTTATTAACTTGGTTTAGATCAGATTCCCCATGACTGAGCTGTTACCTATCAGAATATAGGAATCTCGTATGTAATGAAATTAAAACCACGCACGTAGTGTTCACAAATAGAAGAATAATCTGCCCACCAACCACAATTAAGGGGAAAACCAAAAATACAAAAGACAGCATCACCTACCGAAGCATGCATCTCGACAAAGGAAAATATGAAAAAACCACGTAATAGCAAAAAAGAAGCAGAGTAGATATTAAAGTTAAAAAGATGTACTGGCCGCTAGGAAGAAAATCTCAACTATCACTTAGAAATAAAATATTGCTTTACAAAACAATGATAATTCCAATTTGGACACACGGGATTCAATACATCATCAAATATGGCGTCAATCCATTTCAAAGCATTATTTTTCACTATTTATGTTGAATTGTAAAGGTGTTAACAGATTGTTCGTCAATGTCTTTGAGATTATTTATGTGAAACCATGAGTTCTTTAAAATAAATAAATAAATATATCATCACGCCTTTTACACATCACTGAGTGTGGCACTCTGCCTAAGCAGATCTCGGTAAGTGATATATTTTTTCGCGTGCAGTGCGGTTACCAGCCGTCAAATCACGGCCTCCAAAGATATTAGTGGTGGAGGAGCCACAGGGGTAGATTTTTTTTAAATTGGTGAAATTTGTTTGTCGTCTGTGGGGATCGAACCAGGGTTCTCAAGATCCACAGGCCGACTCGATACCACTGAGAATATTTTCATACACTTTAAGAGCAGTGTAAAAAGTAAATAAACTTAAGTAATCCAACGAACTGGTTCCCAACCATCTCAACAAAAAAGACGACAGCTTGAGGCGCCTCAAAAGAATATAACCATCCGACCTCAAAAACTGTAACCCCAGCATGAACTAATTACACATAAACACAAACAAATCAAACAGAGTATTAAGTAATTAGGAAGCAGCGATGGCTACACACCTAACGCATAATGTTTGTACCACATTAGATTTACTTGTTGGCCCTAACTAAGGCCAGTTGTAAATAAATAAGCCAGTAAAAAAAATATTGAGGTTTATGCAAAAACATTGTTTTCGTTCCAGGATAATTTCGTTTTATAATGTTTTTTTTTTATACTAAAAGTATCACGTATCTTACTTGTCTCGCCGATTTCACTGTACATACTAACTAGCCTCGCTCGTAACGACGTGAACTAGACATCAGAGACCAATAAAAATAATCTAGAAATACCCTGCGATGCAGTAGCGAAGTTTTTTCCCGTACCGAGGGACTCGAGCACTCGTAACTCAAAATCTATTGTGTATGATAATGTATTTACCATTTTTATAAAAAAAAAATACAAATATATCCTCACGCCTTTTACTAAGTACGGCACTCTGTTGTAGCAAATCTCGGTAAGTTATATATTAAGTGGTAAAAAAATTGAGGAATGTATTGCAACTTCACTAAATTATTTAAGAAAAAGAAATAATGATTTGCGAACTTGAGACTCAGACCCAAACATTCGTTAATATCATCTTTGCGTAACATTAGCATGTAGTAGCCGAAGAACGTTAATTTTGTTTTCTGAAGAAAAAAATACAAACAAAGGAACAGCGATAACAAGGATCTTTTATCTTCTCTGAATTATTTAAGGGGTTACATCACTGTAAAATTTTCAAAAAAATCTATTTTTTGCAGAAAACAAACGTGTGAACCATCTCTGGTACGACTTACCTATGTTAAGTAAATACCTGCTCTGAATGTACAGCATGTCTTATCTATAGATTTCTAACTTCTCAAATATAATAACAGATGGTGGTATGTATATATAGTTTATAGCATTTTAAGGCGTCCATGCACATTCGAGAGGATAATCATATAATTTTTGCATCGAAACCGATGCTAAGCGCATCAAGAACGTCGAATTGTCTTTGACAGATGAGGCAAAAAACGGTACGCTCTAGCATTAAATCGTCGATGAAAGGAGTTGAGGAGGAGCATTTGAACTTGGAAGGCCAGTTTTATGGTCCTGGGATTGCAGATTAATGGTAAAAAAATTTAAACAGTAATTATTTCCCAACAAAGAAGCAACGATATTTTTACTAGTATCTAAAGATCTTTTATCTTGTCTGAATTATTTAAGAAGATAATAACACTCCTTTAATATTTTTACTAGGTATATTAAAAATAAAATATATAAATATATAAAACGTCAAATATTTGCTTGAATTCTATTTTATTTCGATGTATGATTATAGGTACATTATAAAAAATTAGGGTATGTATACTTTTGAAAAATAATAGTATATTATACAACGACGCTATAATGGATGCTCTTATTCCCGAGGTAATAATAGCCATTATAGCGAGTTGTATACTATACTTTATATACGACTAATTTAATAAAAATTAGTCAATTTTTATATTATTTACTATCTATTAATTTTACATCTATTTACCTAATAAATTTACATCTAATTGAAATGAGTAAATGGAGTAAAAAGACTATAATGAAGATGATTTGTATTTTTCACCTAATTCAGTAAAATATGCCAACAATACATTTTCTGAATACGAATTTGTCTTCATTTTAATACGCCAGTCCATAAAACTTTGGTATGCTTTGTCATAGAAATTTTTAGACTTTTGCGGTAATAAACCATATGTAGTAGCATCAGCGATTTTCGTTATTTCTGGTGGTGTAGAAGATATACTGTCTTCTGTAATACTGTCCATTTTTTCAATTACAGTTAAACACAATAATTTAACACAATTTGCAAGACCGTTTTTGACAACTTCTCAACGATGATTTCGTTTTGTTTGTTTCCGATTCGTTAACAACGAGCATGTTTAATTTAAATATGAGTCACTATGGCAACACTGTTCCGATGGCACAATAAAACAATGATCCATGTTTTAAGCATTTTGATTGGTTCACGAGCGGGAATAATGACCATTATTCCCGACTCATTATTTCCGGCGGGATTAATATATAGCATTATATAGCAAAAAAACGCATATATAATGATAATATTATTAGTCGTATATAAAAATATTATTACAATGATTAACTAATGTGACAACTTTTCTCTAATTTAACCGAAGGTCTAGCTTTTATAGTTATCGTAATCCCAATGTTGAGCTTCTAAATCTGAATACAGTGATATGAGTATATACAGAAATCCTTGATTTTCACAGCTGACAATCAATTTTCACTTTAAAATTATATCTGCGACTTCCCCGCTAGTAATATTCACGGAGGTCATGATTTGCCGGTTGGTAACTGCATTTTACGCGCATAAATATATATTTACCGAGATCTGCTACAATAAAGTACCACATACAGAATGGGTAAAATTATTTTAATAATTCACTAGCGTTGATAAAAATTTCTATTGTTATTATAAAAAGCTACGAGTTATAATAGAACAAAGTAAAAAATATAACAAAAAGTATAGTATCAGCTGATTGAAACCGCCATGACCTCACTTTTGCTTCAGGAAATCATTAGTCAGTGATTCCCCATATCTTTCCTCTAGTTTTTGTTCTTATTTATATGTACATTATTTTAGAATTTTTTAATTGTCCGCTCTGAAAAATATTATAATGAATTTGCAATTATTTAATAATGGGACATAATTGCAAAATTCACAATTAAAAAACATTGTAATTGTGTTAAATGTATTTTTAAACAAGTGCAGGAGATGCTGTCTTCATTTCTTATAGTTTCGTTGTTCGAGAAGTGGGCGTAAGTGAAGATTTACGAAACAGGTGTACAGGAGCGAATGGATGGATGTTTGTTGCGTGATGATGTATTTTGGTTGTAAGAAAAGGAAGAGTTCGTATGGAGGAAGTGTTAATGTGGTCTAAACGAGTATTGTGTGTCAGGATGAGAATGTTGACGGGTTCGTGCTACCCCATTTAATGGGATATAGCGTGATGTTATGTATGTATGTACAAAACATATTTTATTTATTTATGTTACGCTGTACAACAGGAATTTAATCCCAATTACAGTACAGGGTCCGCACTCACCGAGCTGCAGTGTGGTAGTTCATATAATATTTAGCTTGAATGCGATTCGAACTCGGGATCTTCGGATTCGAATTCCATAACGCTATCCACATCATCGTACTGACGAACAAAATTAATCTGACAAATACTACATACTTGACTGTCGCCTTCATTTCACTACCGTAATAGCGTTGTTTAATAGCAAATTCATTATTTCTTTTAGGTAATGATGCCCTACATGCAGCTTCATAAATTTCAGGCGGAGCATTGAACAATTTAATTAATAGTGTTATTTTATTTTTATTTTTACGTCTTAAAATATTTTGACAGTAAACAGATTGTTTTGTTAATTATTGTCCTGGGGCCCTATTCTTGAATTCATACGAACAAATTCGTATATGAATTACGATTGCAACCATAGCAACAATGTTAAAATCTAACATAATTCGTTTGAATGGGGTAGTTGGCTCAGTGGTATCGAGTCGATCTGTGGATCTTGAGAATCCCGGTTCGATCCCCACAGCCGACAAACAATTTTCACCAATTTAAATCTACCCCTGTGGCTCCTCCTCCACTAATATCTTTTGGGGCCGTGATTTGACGGCTGGTAACCGCATTTCACGCGAAAAAATATATCACTTAGAGATATCTGCTTAGGCAGAGTGCCACACCCAGTAATGGGTAAAAAGCGTGATGATATATTTATTTATTTATTTATTTTTATAGAATTCGTATGCGAATTTATTCTCATGAATTCAAGAACACTCGACACTTGAGATGAATCAATTAGTGTCGTATACGTACCACACATCAATTCTATTTTTAATATATGTTAGTTCATAGATATATATTTTGTATTATTGTGTTTTTTTCCTAGAAATAAGATAGGTTAATTTAGAATATTATTTTATTAGTGCATGTGCCGACTTCAACGGTGCAGCAATATTTTGTTTTTTTATAGAGTTTTCCGATATTTCAAAATTGTACTCCAAACCTTACTTTCTTTTGAAATGTTTTTAAGGTTATTAATTTACAATCGCTTGGATTCGCTGAAACGACCTATTTTACGTTAAAGTTAAAACTTCCCTAAATTCTAAGATATCCTTGAGTTTTAACGGTCATTGTCCTGGGGACAGTTTACCCAGGTTTCCCCGTTTCATTTTGATTAGGTGTTAACAATATTTGTTATTAGTCGTTTCGGAAGATGCCCCTCTTTTAAGGGTTGGGCCAACTAGTTTAAATATCCAGATTTTTAGTTTTCAAAGAGATGTTTTTGTTATCAGTTACTAGCAGTCATTTCAGTTGTGAATACTGCAATCTATAATTTGTTTTCTTCAATAAATAAGTTAATTGTTTTAACAAAGAATATTATTTGTGTTGAGTCTCACACAACATAAAATTGGTATCAGAAGTGAGATAGTACAACATTAGATATGAAATTATTTTTTTCGAAAACTGTCATATAAAGTTAAAATTTACATGACAACTATCAACACGCGAAATGAGTGTTTTTTGTCTACAGAACGCAAAAGACTTTTGCATGCAGGATGCAAAAGTTTTTTACATCCTGCAATTTTTTGATAGAAGAAGGGCTCACAATTTAATAAAATTTGTCACTTTATTTTTTTGCTTAGAAACAATACTTCTATTCTTTAACAAAATTTATATTTAATGTTCTAATTGAGCAATTATTCATATTTATTCCGCTTGAGGAAGCTAACTGGTGTACTGGAAAAGTCTCTTAATCCCAATAAATCGCAGAAAAAAATTAGAACGTTTGTTTGGTTTCTATTGCCAACCAGCTGTCAATTGCTGGTCAGAGAATACCAGATTTGATAGCAATTAAATAAAACATACATTGTTGTCATGGAGACATTAGATGTCACATTAATTAATCCTAAACGTCAAAAATTTCTCATTACATTATTACTCATTTTGGGACATAGTTTTCGAAAAAACGTTGTTTGATACTCGATTGCGAAATGCTTTTGTATTCTCGAATGGAAAAGTAACATTTCGCAATCTAGAATCAAAAATTACTATTTATTTTATTTTTTAATTTTTTGTGATAGCTGCCTAAAAATGTTAGCTTTATCTGATTTCCCTAAAAAAAGAACCTTCGATACACAAATAACTATTACTACTCGTAAAAATGTTTAGCCGAGATGACATTGATAATTTTTTGAGCGATGCACTTGACCAAGATTTGTATATGACCGCATTGTTGATGGTATTCCAGGAGCTTGCAGGTGTGACGAGCTGGTACAGCTAAATATATAAAATATCGAAGACAAGAGTTATATGTGGCAATACCAAACACCAAAGGCCAAGATTTCTTGAAGATTTATTATCGTACAGGAAGGATTTCCGGTAAATGTGGTTGAATTTTGTAAAAAATAAATAACTTTGAGGCCTACAAACATACCGCACAATGGTTATTTGTTTATTAAGAACGTAAAGTGATTCATTGTTACTGGAACACAGTAATTGCAGCGCGAGACGAAGGCGAGAGCTGTAATAGTGTAGAGGAACAAAGACACTTTACGCTCGTGATACATACATCATTTTTTCTACGATTGCATCTTCAAATTATTAAAAAACGTATACGTATTGAAAATAAATTCGTTTTGTTAACTGTCAATATGACAAGTTTCTGTTTTGTTTGTATCCCTGGTAACTATTGAAATAAGCGAGCATTTCATATCTTTTTTCTACGATTGCCATGAAAAGTTGACAATTACGTCCTCATTTGTCATCGTAAAGTTGACATTTTCTAAGGAACAATCGAAAAATATCTTTGTTGCGCGTCTCCAATGGCAACGCGCAAAAAATAAAATTATATAGTCATAATTTTAAAAATTATAAAATCACTTTTATGTATATATACCACTTCATCTTTAGCTGAATTTTTTCTATATTTGGACTAGATCACTCGAAAGTTAGAAACAGACTTTACACTGAAATTGCCGGAAAATTGTTTTTTATTTTATTTTTATTTCAACATTATAATAGTAATTTACCTTTAATTGATTAAATATATAATCTATTTATATTTATTACAAATTACATATTATTTAACGTATATATCAGAATGTATTTGTTTATCTATTCTTATTGTATTAAAAAGTAAACATTTTTTATTTTAAATATAGTTAATTATTCTTGATTTAAATCAAGAAAAATTTGACTGTGGCAACCTATGTTGTAAAAAAGGTAACACGAAAATGTCAAGCAGAACTACCAAGAGATGTTCAATAGTTTTGCGAAACGTTTTCAGAAATAAAACACGATTTTTTTGAACTCTATAGTGTCCAAAATAACGTGGAGCGATATTTTGTTTTTAGTATCAATCAAATGGAAAGTCTGTTGAAGGGCTCACATGCAAAACTGCAAAAATTGCAATGAAAGTGCTTCAAAACCTAACGTACTTAGTATCTTACAAAACTTAATCCTATTTCAATGTCCGCATTTCCTAGCATTCCTGCTACTTCTGATACTAATAAAGATAATTTACTTTACACTGATATGACAGTAACTTTAATTTTCAACAGTTGTTTTTGTTTTGCAGTGCTTACTGTTTTAGGGTTCAGTGTGACTAATTCCTGAGCCGGTCATGTATTTTTTTAATAATGTAACATATCAATTATTTAGCAGAATTGTGATGTACTTTTCAAATTTGTAAAAATATATAATATACAGGATGTTTCACAACTTCGAGCAAAAAATTAAAAGGTATATTCTGTACGACGTGCTGACCATGAAACAAAAAGATTTTTTTTTTAAATCGCAAAACTATTTTCCATGTTTCTCAGTCCAAAATTTTTCGTTGCCACTGCCACTGGGTGGATGATTATGTTAAAGTTATTAATTAAATAAAATTCTATTATAAATAACTGCTAATAATTGAATTGTGTAATTATTCTTTCGTAGTTGATACCTACTTCATTGTTTGTGTTTAATAGGAAAGCGAATCCAGTGCAGTACTACAAAAAATGTTTTAAGTTAACAACCCTTAATTTTTCGAATTTAAAAAAAATAATTTTTGTTTCATGATAAGCACGTCGTACAGAATATACCCTTTAATTTTTTGCTCTAAGTTGTGAAACACCCTGTATATCATTTGAAATATTCAAGCTTATATCAGTTACTCGAAAACCGAAAGTGATATTAAAGTTTATATCCGCCTTCTTTTATTTATTTATTTATTTATTTGTGTTACTCTGTACAACAGGAATTTAATCCCAATTACAGTACATAAACATAATGTAGTATAAATCATATTATGTGGTATATCAATAAATAAAAGCCGATACCCTTATGATGAGGCATAACTTGATTAATCTCAGTTTGATGACCTCATAATCACGTGTTTAACGATAATTCTGACGAAACTAAAATAATTGAATCATACATAGATGAATGGAAAAAATCCAAATAAATACTGGCATACAACTGAATATTCCCGTACATTTGTAAAAGAAAATAATTCCGTTGTTAAGAAATAAATATTTTTCTTATACAGGTTGATTCTGGGAAGACGAACCAACCCCCCCCCCCCTAACTTTTTTATTGTAAGAAATAAAAAAAATTTCTTCAAATGTAAGTTTTAGTATATTAAATATACTATTTTATGACACATATAGAAAACAAAACACGTGAAACAAGTAACAAATAAATATCTGCATTGTTGTCATTAATTTTACCTTGTTACATTTTGTTTAATTTCGCATAGCCAATATTTGAATAAAAATAAATTCTGACATTTCTCAATTATCTTATTTATCTCGATTTTTTTCATATACATGTAATACATCGTTGAAAAGAGAAAAAAATGGCGGTTTTTATTTTAATAAAATAATTCTAGGTTCCCATTTAAAAATAAAAGTTGATAGTCGTATCATGTAAACCTGACTTTATAAAAAATTTCTATATGTGTCATAAAATATTATATTAAATATACTAAAACTTCCATATGAAGAAAATTTTTCTATTCTTATAACAAAAAAGTTAAGGGGGGGGGGGGGAGGTTTCGTCTTCCCAGGATCACCTTGTATAATTCAATTTAGGGTATAAAGTGGTACACGAACATTTTACATGTTACTTTAAGTTTACGGGTAATTAGTTCGTAAAGAATCACTTTTCATAAATGTGTTGGTATCGGACAGTCGGACAGAAGATTCACACTGAATATATCGCCGTGGAAATTAGCCTTATTTGGAATAAAGTCGTTGATTGTGGCGCTGCCAATATGGCAATAAGAACATTGGCTGGTACCACAAGTTCTGTTTTTGCCTGATTAAGAGCAGTGTATTTGGATGTTTTAGCTATTTCTGACATGTTAAAACCGTGCTCTTAAAATACCCAACAACAAAGCTTGTGCTACCAGTCTATGTCTTTATTTTATTTATATTTAGGGCGAAAAAACCAGAGAGAGCATAGAAAAAAAAGAAGGTATTGGGTGCATCCACTATTATCTGAAAGATACATTGTTGAAGGAGCATTCCACATAATTTTCAATAAATTGCGCGAGCATAATGATAAATTCATCAAATATTTACTTCCGTATGACTATGGAAACACTTCATTATTTATTAGACAAATAGACTGGCGCAAAACTGATATTACAAATTCAAAAGTAGCGACATGTCGAGACAGGCCTGTATGAATCAATGTATTAATTGGCATACATTACTGTCCGATATCAACAGAATCATGCGACAGACGCGCGATATCAGCGACGAACATCGACTTTATTATCGAATCGGTGACAGTGTGAAGCAGTTCTACTTAAAATCGAGTATATTTGAATCAATCCAACACCGATACCGACATCGACAAAATCGGTGTGCGTAATACCGTGCTTCTTATAAAAAATAAATAAATAAATATATCATCACGCCTTTTACCCATTACTGGGTGTGGCACTCTGCTTAAACAGATCTCGGTAAGTGATATACTTCTTCGCGTGAAGTGCGGTTACCGACCGTCAAATCACGCCCCCTAAAGATGTTAGTGGTGGGAGAGCCACAGGGGTAGATTTAAATTGATGAAAATTGTTTGTCGGCTGTGGGGATCGAACCAGGGTTCTCAAGATCTACATCCCGACTCGATACCACTGAGCCACCAACCCCATAACTAACTTATAAAGCACTGTTTTCCTTATTTCGATGCATGATCAACTTCATTCCATTGCGTTATGCTTATTATGGTCTTTTCACATGTCATTAAAAGTCCTAGCTTTAAACTTAAAGAACGGGTATGTCAACTAGCGCCTCTGGCAAGATACGTCGCAACTGATATAATCTGACCTAACCTAATAATATTGAATGTACAAATATAATACCCAAGTCCATTAAATGTATTTTTCTACAACTGTCAAAAAATGTTCATTTCTTTCAGTAATATCAATACGCGAAGTACGCGATTTTTTCATCATTTACATTACCATGACAACGCGTATTTTGCGCATTATTTTGCATCCTAGTGCGCAAAATAAGTATTTTGAGCACTGTTTCGTTTTCTAGTGCGCAAAATGAGTATCTCGCGCACGATCCTAAATTATTTGTTGTCAGGTTTCATTAATTAATCAATAGAATCAAATTAATATTATTGTTGATTGTTTTCCTTCAATTTACTTAAATAAATCAATAATTAATGTATTATTCTTTATTTACAGTTGTAGAATAAATGGGCAAAATTCTTGTTTTTTGGCGCGTTCGAATGACTTTTATTGTCTCGTCCTGCGGTCTCGACGAAAAGTAACATTCTCACGCGCAACAAAAAAACACTCATTTTGCGCACTACAATACAAAAATAACTATTCATTTGATCACATAAACTTCAGTACTCAAATATTTTAAGGCAATAAAGTAATCATAAATTTTATTATTTGGACAGCTCGGGATAAAGAAGTTGAGACAATAAAAATGGATGAATCCTTTGTTCAATGGATACTTCCAATATTAAGGATATTTTATGTAAAGGAACTTGCTCCAGAAATAGTAGATTCACGAAAAGAAATAATTATTTCTAATAGGTATATGCCATAGTAAAAGTAAGAAATTGTAAAAGAATTCATATAAATTAATTCAAGTGATACCTAAAATCAGGTTTTATGGTGCATTAATGGCTAAATGGAAATTATTTTTATGTATAAAAATGAAACTGTTGATATAAAAAATAACATTTCTTTTCATATTATTTTTCCAGCCGAAAATTACTTTATCCTAGATCTAATTAAGTATTTTTCGGACGATATAATATTGTCACCTAGTAACCAGACAAGAATGACTTTAGCGAAAAGGTTATTTTTTGGTATAAATATCCTATCTAAAGTCACTTTTTGATACATTCGGACAATAGCTATTTATGTAACAAAAGAAAAAATGTAAGACTTTATTGGACGAGCGTGCGAAGCTGATAAAGCTTTATATTCGAGTATCTTGGAAGCAATTTGTTTTCTTAAAATATGTTAATGTGAAAAATTTTATCGTATCTCAAAGTGTGCTGTATTATTATTTTGTAACAATATTATTTATAATTACCACATTGTCAAAAAAAGAAATAAAAGAAACTGCATTAAATGGAATGAAATTAATTAATTTGATACGATATTTATTTTGAATTTAATTTTGAACCGTGACAGGAGTCGAATCTTGCTATTTTATCGTAAGTCCAATAAAGTGGACACTAAATACAGTAATAAATTAAGTAGTTGTGGTATAGTCTAATATAATAGTTATTTATATATAATTATGTACAACGGAAATGAATTTGTAAATAAGAATTTTTTATATCGGAATATGAAATAAAATATTATGTTTAATTAAATAAAATATAAATAAATAAATATATCATCACGTCTATTACCCATTACTGGGTGGACACAGATTAATAAGATTGGACCGACAAAGTATACCAAAATAGACATTAAAAGTCATCAGAACTATTGAAATGTAGCACATAAATATAAATATATCATCACATCTTTTACCCATTACTAGGTGTGGCACTCTGCCTGAGCAGATCTCGGTAAGTGATATATTTCTTCGCGTGAAGTGCGGTTACCAGCCGTCAAATCACAGCCCTCAAAGATATTAGTGGAGGGGGAGCCACAGGGATAGATTTAAATTGGTGAAAATTGTTTGTCGGCTGTGAGGATCGAACCAGGGTTCTCAAGATCCACAGGCCGACTCGATACCACTGAGCCACCTACCCCATTTAATTAAACATATTTTTTTAATATGTTGTGGCGTTGTGAAGCGTACTGGATGAGTGGTGTCCTGGTCAGAAGGAAAACATGGTGGATTTGAGGGTGAACAAAGAAGTTTGGAATGTAGGTACTTGAAAAACAGATGTTGTTAGGTTCGGAGAAAGCGGGCGAAGTTACAATAGCAGGTAGTGGAGACACATGAAAACTGTACAGAATGTTACTTAGAAACTACAGAAAATGAACGAATATATACAGAGTGTTTTGCTAAGACTATTTACAGAATATATTCAAGGTGTGAGATTATTTGTGTATACATGTGTTTTGTGTTTTTACATATACGAGGGTCGTTCAATAAGTCCTTAGAAAAAAGTAGAAAAAACACTTTTTTTGGGTAGATTTTTTTTTATTTTTCTACATAATCTCCTTTTAGCTCTATACACTTCTCTAATCGTTTTCCCAAATTTTTTAAGCCGTCCAAAAAGTAGGATTTCGGAAGCTCCTCAAAATAGGCTTCCGTTTGGGCGATGACCTCCTCATTGGACGTAAACCTTCGTCCGCCAAGCCATTTCTTTAAGTTTGGAAATAAGAAAAAGTCACTGGGGGCCAAATCTGGTGAATACGGTGGATGTTGCAATAATTGGAACTTTAATTCCATAAGTTTGGCCATCGCAACTGTGCAGGTGTGCACACGTGCATTGTCTTGATGAAAAATGACCTTTTTGCGTTTCAAATGAGGACGTTTTTCTTTTATTTCTTCGCTCAGCCGGTCCAATAACGACGCATAATACGCTCCTGTTATCGTTTTTCTCTTTTCCAAATAGTCGATGAAGATGATTCCGCGTGCATCCCAAAAGACCGTTGCCATAACCCTGCTAGCCGATTTCTCCGTCTTCGCCTTCTTCGGAGCCCGTTCGCCTTTAAAAATCCACTGTTTTGACTGTTCTTTTGTCTCTGGAGTGTAGTAATGTATCCAAGTCTCATCCACAGTTATGTATCGACGCAGAAAATCTTCAGGATTACGACGGAAAAGCGCCAAAACAGCCTCAGAGTCCACCACACGATTCTCCACTGTGAGCAACCGCGGCACCCATCTTGCCGAGATTTTTTTCACACCTAATTTTTCGTGCAAAATTAAAGCGACTGTGCCTTGTGATATGCCTGTAGCCTCAACTATTTCGCGCACATTGATTCGTCGGTCACTTAAAACCATATCGTGGATTTGGTCAATCATTTCGGGGGTCGACACTTCTATAGGGCGTCCGGAACGATGTTCATCTTTTGTGGATGTACGGCAACGTTTAAACTCATTCACCCAATTGTAAACAGTTGCAAACACAGGAGCAGATGTGCCATGAACTTCATCCAACTCAGCTTTAATTTCTTTCGGCGTTAAGCCTTTTAAATACAGATGTTTAATCACCGCTCGAAACTCACTTTTATCCATTATTATAAACAATCAAAAGTTTTTTACTACAATTGACAACAACAATGAAACTACGTGACGGCTAAAGCTAAAACTCTAACAGTTGACTAGTTAGGAGTGCTGCTTACTGGAAAAAATTCATTTTCGATACTACGAGCACCATCTCTTGGATTTTCTAAGGACTTATTGAACGACCCTCGTATGTGTATGACTGTGTGTATGTGTGGTGATGTACTGGCCGCCACAATGTTGTACATAGAAATATTTACTATAATTTTAAGTACATATCTTTAAAATCACTAATTTTGTATAATTTTACAAAGCGCACTAATATCCCTACCATTATTTTATAAAGCATTGTCTTGCTTTTCTGTGATTGTTTAAATCTACATTTTAATCAGGTGCATAAGAAATCCTAATTACACGATAACAAATTGTTGTGTACCGAACTTCAAATCGCATGATTCACCTGAACTTTGATTTTACTTATTACGCTTTGATATCTGCGCAAATACACCAACCACCGTATCGGCATCGGTGTTCACCGAATACTATATATGCGAAAAAATAATGATTATTTATTTTGTAGCACATTGTACTTCTGTCATTTACAAAAAAAAAAAAAAAACATTTGTTTTAATCATTGACCCCCTCTATAAAGTTGTGGGTATTTCAAACTCCACATACCCACTATTAGGGTTATCAATTTTTTCTAAGAGCACTTCGGAAAATCAAACGAACAAAGTAATAATCATATATTTTCTTTTTGTTATTTATAAATTTACAATTCTATTCAACAATTGAAAACGGTAACTGAAAATAGCTATTTATGAAACTAGTAAGGAAATGAAGGTTATTACCTTACGCATGTGAAATTTGCAGAACGAGGCGTAGCCGAGTATGTAAACACATAAGTAAGGTAATAACCTATTTCCTTACTAGTTTCATACAATTTCTACTTCCGTACTAATAAATACGAAAGAGTGTTTTTGAAATTATGAAATTTTGACATATTAATTCAAAAAATAAAAGAATAACACATCAGAATTCGTCTACCAAGATATCTGTTGCTATGTTACCTCATTATTTCACTAGTTAAATAATGCTCATTACCTAACTCAAATAAGTGAAATATAACGTCTATTTCCTAACGAAAGTAGAAAAATAAATATAACTACGTATTTTATAATAAATAACAGAAATTAATCAATTGCCACAAATGAATCACATATTTCCTGATTTAAAAACTAGAAAAATATATTATATAGATACCGCGAAAAAATTAGCTCTATTCGGAAGACAGGAGAAAATTAAAAAATAAGAAATAGAAAAATATATAGAATGTAGACACAGCGATAAAATTAACTCTTTTCAGAAAACAGAAATAAGAGAAAATTAAATAATAATGTTCCACTCCGATTCTGTCGTTCAATCCAGGAGGATTGACAACCCTAATATCCGCACTGATTGCGTGCTTTTTAATACGTATTTTTTTAAATCTATTACGTTTTTATGGGGTAAGTGGCTCAGTGGTATCGAGTCTGCCTGTGGATCTTGAGAATCATGGTTCGATCCCCACAGCCGACAAACAATTTTCACCAAATTAAATCTACTCCTGTGGCTCTCTCTCCACTAACATCTTTGGGGCCGTGATTTGACGGCTGGTAACCGCACTTCACACGATGAAATATATCACCTACCGAGATCTGCTAGCGCAGAGTGCCACACCCGGTAATGGGTAAAAGGCGTAATGATATATTTATTTATTTACGTTTTTATACTTTTATGGGGTAGGTGACGCAGTGGTACCGAGTCGGCCTGTGGATTTCAGAACCCTGGTTCGATCCCCACAGCCGACAAACAATTTTCACCAAATTAAATCTACTCCTGTGGCTCCCCCTCCACTAACATCTTTGGGGGCCGTGATTTGACGGCTGGTAACCGCACTTCACGCGAAGAAATATATCACTTCCCGAAATCTACTACGGAAGAGTGCCACACTTAGTAATGAAATAATGGGTACAAGGCTCGATGATATATTTATATTTTATTTATGTTACCAATCACGATAGTATTTTGGCAACACTGACTTGGTTACGTCGAATTATGTGACTTGAGTAAAATACCTCTGGGGATGTTTTCATTGTTAAAATAGTGATAATGATGAACTATATTATGATAAAGTCGAATATAAAGTTTCAAAAACCATAATTTTTGCCAAACTTCACTAGCGTCTACATTGTTTATACGTTGACACATGATGTAGAGCACAATACACTTTTTTGCAAGCCAGTGGTTAGTAAATTAGGCATAACTTGCGTTTTTATAAAAATTTTGATACAATATAAAGATGAGCGGCGCAGTATGCGAAAAGAATGGAAAATTATTTTTAAATGGAACGTTGTAATTTCGATCTATTCAAATAAAAATTATTGATTATGTTTTGTACTTTGACATATAATAAACAAAAACAAATTTATTTGTAACACATGGCATGATAATTCTTAGAATATTTAAAATTTGATAAAACATTACATCATATCAGATATATTTGGCAACACTGAAAGCATTAAAAGTAAAAAAAAACTTTTTTATTGCTTATTTTAAATACTCAGTTATTTAATACATGCCTCAAACTAAAATTTAAATAATAACATTTCTATATTATATATACGTATTATTCATAATGTTGATATATGTTACACAACTAACCTAACAAAAAGTGACAAATATTTTTATAAAAATTGTTACTTACAACAGCACCACTGTCTCCTGTAGCATGATTATGAGGATTAGATATTTGTTTCAAAAATTCTTGACGTAACACTGTTCTCCGTTTTGCCTGTTCTTCTAATAATCTTCGTTGTGCCGGAGAAACATCAAACTGTTGGTCCGCCATTTTGGACACAGTCTATCTCTTTCATTACTACGAACATGGATTGCTGTTGGGTTGCATGAGTTATCTATCTCTGTTTAGCGCACATTGGTTACAGATATGGGTGTCTTTATTTATTTTTGCTGTGTTGCCAATTAGACGTCTGAGTACAAATAAATTGTCATGTGATCAGCAGTATTTCCGTGTATTTGTTCAACAGCTGATCAGCAGTAAATAAGTAGAGAAAATCATTTTTCAGTTCAATCATTGTGCCTAGAAGTTTCATCGTATTAACATCTGGTTTACTGAGAGGTAATATATGTAAATATTATTTAATAAATAATAAACATGTTTTTATTTATTATGAAGTCTTTGTTCTTTGTTTCATTTTAACAATTTTGTTAACTATTTCAAGGTTAATATCTAATCTATTATTGCTTTTGTTTTATGTTTTTGTTGTTACAGAGTTATCTAAATGCGTAAAATGTGTTTTGTTTAGTCTTAAACATTTTGATTTGATTCAAGGTTGCTTTTATTATTGTGGAATTTGTTTGTTATTGTATGATTATTTAAAAACTAATTTTCAAATTTGGTAATAATTTAAATTTTATATATCATTTATAAAGTAACAATGGATTTATTTGCAGATTTTAAGAAATAATGAAGACGTTAGTTATTCTATGTACTCTTTTGGCTGCTTCGCAGGCCATATCATTTTTTGATTTAGTAGCTGAAGAATGGTCAACTTACAAGGTAAGGTAAATATTTTTCTTTGAATTACACTTGCTAATAATTATTCATATTAGCTGACTCATCGCAAGTCATACGACAGCGACATAGAAGAAAAATTCCGAATGAAAATCTTTATGGAAAATCGTCATAAGATTGCCAAACACAATCAAAGATTTGAAATGGGTTTAGTCAGCTATAAGCTTGGTATTAACAAGTACGCTGATATGTTGCATCATGAATTCGTGCGTACTTTGAATGGTTTCAATCGTACATCAAACAAGCTACAATTAGGAGCAATTCGCAAAGAACCGGGAGTTACTTTTATTCCTGCTGCTAATGTTCAAATTCCCAATTCAGTGGATTGGAGAGAAAAGGGTGCTGTCACTCCAGTCAAAGATCAAGGTCATTGCGGTTCATGCTGGTCTTTCAGTGCTGTAAGTTGTCAATCTATTATTTATGTTTTATATAAATTAGGTACACAAACAGTTATTGGTCGCAAATACAAATAAGTTTTATAATTTTTAATATTCCATCAATATTTTTTAATGGAACCACATGAAAAGTAGGAAATATGCGTTTACATTGGAAATTAAATTTTATGCAACCATTGTCATCTGTATAAATGCAGGTCTTTGCTGTTTCGAATATAGTTTTCGATAACTATCGACGGAAGAAATGAAAAAAAATTGCATTGAAATCATCAATTTTGGATGTATGATTTTTTAAATTTATCCTATCAATTAGTGATAGGATCTGGTACTTTATCTGCAGATGGAAAGACCGCCCATAATTCAGTTAGCATTTCTAATTGTATTTACTGTAAATAGTGGATTTAAAATTGTAAAAACTTGGTGAGACTTGATACGTTTTAAATTATAAATATTTTTTAATATTTAAAAGTACGCATCATCATTTGAATTTGAATAAAATAAATGCTTTTTTTTCCTTTAAATTTTTTACAAAAAAAATCATTCAAATTTCGTTTCAATATCTATCGATTTTTTTTTTATTTGATTATATTTTTTATTCATAATTACCCATGTTAAAACTGAAATTTTTAGTATTATTTAAAACTAATAATAATATAAAGTGAAAATAACTCATATCTGTTAAATAAATAAAAGAATATGGTATGAATAAATTTTAAATACACATGTAAATACAAACCGATAAAATTAATTATTATTCAGAAATGATATAATAATTCGGTCGATAATTTATATAATTTGTGTAATTAATGCTGTGATTTTGATGCGATATTATTTGTTAATTATCTATCTGATGAGTTATCGCCACAGCATCTCAACAATAAACGAATGATTAGTAATTAACGAATATTATTTTTAAATAAAATATAAAATAAATATATCATCACGCCTTTTTATTTCTGGTTGTGGTACTCTGCCGGAACAGATCTCAGTAAATGATATATAATCGAAATTCACGCGCACAAATATTATGTTTAAGTAAAAATAGAAAATGTAATTGTCTGTATTACTTGAAATATTTTTCATTAAATTAATTTATAAATGTTTAGTTAATCAACTACGAATAAATCACTCCGCTGACTTGTTTATTGACGCTACGATAAACTGACAGATAGCTCATGTGTTTTATAAGTTAAAAAAACATATCAACAAATAATAGTGAATATACTGTGATTTTCATATTTTACTATTTCACAGATGAGCTATTAATCATTTTCCCAGTCTTGATAAATAGGTTCTTAGTCAAATATATATGTATGTACTATCAACAATATGTTTTTAGTTAAAAGTAATAGTTTTCATTTTTTCTCAACGTTAAATCTATACTTTCAGTAATTATAATATATGTTGCAAATATGCAACAGATATAATATTTATTATTTATAGCATTAAAATGTTCATTGTTAATTTAACAGCAATTATATAATATATTAAGTTGTATAAAATTTGGACATTTATGAAATGCGATTTTTTATTTTACTTGAACTGTTTGCCATAGATTCGATTCAAGTGAAATAAAATACCAGAAGAGGTAATAAAAATAATAATATGTACTTTTTTCAGACTGGTGCATTAGAAGGTCAACATTTCCGTAAATCGGGAATATTAAGTTCTCTTAGCGAACAAAATTTAATTGATTGTTCGACAAAATATGGAAACAATGGATGCAATGGAGGTTTAATGGATCAAGCATTCCAGTATATTAAAGACAACCGCGGTATCGACACGGAGAAGTCGTACCCATACGAAGGTGAAGACGATAAATGTCGCTACAACCCAGCCAACTCCGGCGCCGATGACAAAGGCTACGTAGATATTGAGTCGGGCAACGAGAAGCAGCTGAAGCACGCCATCGCCACCATCGGCCCCGTCTCAGTTGCTATTGACGCCAGCCGCGAGTCCTTCCAGTTCTACTCTGAGGGAGTGTATATCGAACCGGAATGTAGTACCGACCAGCTGGACCATGGTGTTCTAGCTGTGGGTTACGGCACCGACGAGACCGGCCAGGACTATTGGATCGTGAAGAACTCGTGGAGCAGCACTTGGGGCGATCAGGGTTATGTGAAGATGGCACGTAATAAGGACAACCAGTGCGGTATCGCCACTCAAGCTAGTTATCCTTTAGTTTAGTTTATATACTTTGATCTGAAACACTGTGTTATTTATACCTATTTGTAGACAAAATATGCGATTATTTAGGTTTAGTCATTTTGCAATATGACTTCGATTATTTAGATAGTTTATATTACAATAATTGATTTATTTTATTTTGATAATTACTATGGTTATTTTTCTCGAATGTGATGTATGAACAAATAAGTTTAAGTTTAACTTTTGTAGTATTTAATTAATAAAGTGTGATTATTTTCATATTACTTTAGTTTATTCAATATAGGAAATGTGTAATTCCAAAGTGATTTTCATAAGTAAAATTATTATGATTAATTTATGTTTGGAGTATCGAATAATCTAGTAAACCAGAGATTGTTTTCATAGGGTAGAAATAAAGGGCCGTTTCATAGATGTGATATTTTATCGTACGATTTTTTTATCGCATTATAAAACAGCTTAAATAATGCTAGGTTTCAAACGACGATCGCGCGGTAAAATTATCGTACGATAAAATATTCGTTAGAAACGAGCGTTAAAATTCTATTTAAAAAAATATATATTTTAAGTTACAAATAGATTTTCCCGCAAATAATTGCAACGTGTACATATTTCGAGATCACAGTTCAAGTTCAAGTGGCAAAGATTACAGTATCAGAGTTAATTTATTGCCAAGTTAAAGTTTTACAACTAAAAATAAACATTGATAATTAAAAACTTGCAAAATATTTATTTTAATATTCATAATTCACAGCTACTTAAATTACTTTATTACTAGAGAATCCATAAGAAAAATAATAATATTAAAAAATATTCTTATTCTATTCCAAAATAGTTATTTTTGATTTTAGATTGCGAAATGTTACTTTTGCATTCGAGAATAAATAAATATATATATCATCACGCCTTTTACCCATTACTGGGTGTGGCAGTCTGCCTAAGCAGATCTCGGTAAGTGATATATTTTGTCGCGTGAAATGCGGTTACCAGCCGTCAAATCACGGCCCTCAAAGATATTAGTGGAGAGGGAGCCACAGGGGTAAATTTTTAAATTGGTGAAAATTGTTTGTCACCAATTTAAAAATGCAAAATTAGTAATAATGTATGAGAAAATTTTGACGTTTAGGAATTAGGATTAATTAATGTGACATCTATGTCTCCATGACCACAATGTATGTAATATAATTGCTATCAAATCTGGTATTCTCTGACCAGCAATTGACAGCTGGTTGCCAATAGAAACCAAACAAACGTTCTAATTTTTTTCTGCGATTTATTGGGATTCGCATTGCATTTCTCAAGAAACTATTCCAGTACACCAGTTAGCTTCCTCAAGCGGGATAAATATGAATAATTGCTCAATTGGAACATTAAATATAAATTTTGTTAAAGAATAGAAGTATTGTTGTTAAGCAAAAAAATAAAGTGACATATTAAATTGTGAGCTTGTCTTCTATCAAAAAATTGCAGGATGCAAAAAACTTTTGCATCCTGCATGCAAAAGTCTTTTGTACTCATTTCGCGTGTTGATAGTTGTCTTGTAAATTTTAACTTTATATGACAGTTTTCGAATTTTATTACATGTTAAATTTAGAATAAAAATGAAATTATTGAAATTATCTTCAAAATGTTTATATTGACACGAGCTGTGAATCATCTGACACAGCGTCATGGACAACAGATTGAAACACACTAGCATTTAAATACTAACTATGGTAACATATTTATTTATAGATATTTCACGGTAACTTTAATTAGCATGAGAGATGTTAATTGCTGTAAAGTAATCGTTTCCACTATTTACATTATTTTTATTCATTGTATACAGGCTGTTATATTTTAATAGACCCAGCAAATATCTCGTTTAATTATCAACTTAGCAATTTCTTTCATATGACATGATTTATACAGCAACATGTAAGCTAGTTGATGACGGATGTACGGTCATGATATCATTTCCGGTTTATTAGTAATTAGTATCAACTTTGAAATTTCAAATGGAGCATAATGTATTTTTTTACAAATTTGAAAAGTTCGTCAAATTTGCTTTACAGTCATGTAAAATAAACCATATGTTACATTATTAAAAAATAAAATGGCAGGCACTTTATTATACACCTAATCGGAAAGAGAATAGTGAACCATGACTGTGGCTTGAAATTATTAAACGAAATAATATTTTTTTGTCATAATAATACAGAAAATAAGAATAAGGAACCCTTAATAACAACAAAATGATTTTATAACAAATATTCAAACAGAATAAGTAGCCCTTTATATTTGGTTAGCAGATAAAGATTCAATTTCTGCTTCATTTTATTCTTTAGTCCGTTTAATGTGTTTACTGGTTCATTACAAACAAAAATTTTCACGTAGCTCCATAAAAAAATCAAGTGGTCATATCGGGAGAAAATACATTGCTGGGTCTGTTAAAATATAACAGCCTGTATACAATTCTGAAACAATTTTAATATTAAACATTATTATACATATTTCATCGCAAACTATGAATATTTGTTGTCTCGTTATCTTTGAGTTAGGCCTTTCCAATTCTCATTAAAATCGGAAGCATTACAAGAGCTACGACTTACGTTAAGTAGATATATGTGCCATTGTTTTTCGTTATTTTTAATAGTTACAATTTAAAACATCCAATACGAGGGTTATTTATAATAAAAGCATTTTTTTAAAGAAACGGCATATTGAAAATTAATATTAGTCGATAGCATTTTTCGAGTTTAATATGATGTTTATTTTTATTAATTCTTGGAAATTTAAAATATAAGAGCTATTATTTAACGTAAAAATGTATATAAGAAATCTGATGTGTACACCACATGACTTCCTTGTACGCGTATTATACTATACCTTCATTTTTTTATTGCACATATTTGACGTAATTTGACATTGACATAATTTTTTTTGTTTTTTCCTTATTTTGTTCTAATCCATAGCAAACTTAATTACAAGAAACAAGAAATATATAATTTTTAAGTTTGGATATCTCGCTTATACAAAAGGCTAATTTAAAAATTCTTAATGTGCTAGACGCAGAATTTAATTCTGTAAAACATTGATTTGCAACATTTATTTCTAAAATCTAAATAATACCATTTTTTCAAGAAAAACTGTTAACAGCTTCATGTAATGTATTACTTCCGGTGAGTCCATTTTAACCAAAATCTATTATGTTATTTCCATTGATATAGTAGTGTTATATACCAAATTTGAAAAGATTTGGATTATATTTGAATATAGTTTTTCATTAAAATCTGTAACTCAAAACGGCAAGCCGTAGAAAATTGAACTTTTGTATTTGAGACTGTTATAACATCTAGTTGTGCACCTCCGTTTTTGGTCATTATATAACTTCCGGAAGTGGTACTTTATTTGAAAAACTATATTCAAATATAATTTAAAACTTTTCAAATTTGGTATATAAGACTACTATATCAATGGAAATAACATAATAGATTTTGGTTAAAATAGACTAACCGGAAGTGACACATTACATGAAGCTGCTAACAGTTTTCCTTGAAAAAAATGGTATTGTTTTAATTTTAGAAATAAATGCTGCAAATAAAAGTTTTAGAGAATTTAATTCTGCTCTAGTACATTAAGAATTTTTACATTAGCCTTTTGTATAAGCGAGATATCTAAATTTAAAAATTATATATATATTTTTTAAATTAAGTTTGCTATGGATTAGAACAAAAAATAAGGAAAAATAAAAAAAATTATTTCAATGTCAAATTACGTCAAATATGTGCAATAATAGAAATGTAGGTATAGTATAATACGCGTACAAGGAAGTCATGTGGTGTCCACATCAGATTTTTTTTAATAAATTATCTTCCTGGTAGCAGCACATGTACTAAACAACAAATAGG
This sequence comes from Pterostichus niger, assembly GCA_947425015.1. Taxonomy (NCBI): domain Eukaryota; kingdom Metazoa; phylum Arthropoda; class Insecta; order Coleoptera; family Carabidae; genus Pterostichus; species Pterostichus niger. The sequence continues at coordinate 19,284,331 of OX380340.1, forward strand.
CAAAATTCCTTATGAAATTGCTACGTATTTGATGGTACCAGATACTATACTTTATACAGGGCATTCATTTAGGAGAACTTCGGTAATATTGCTTGTGGAACCAAGCAGGAGGTAAGATTACAAGTTAAAAACTTCATGGTGGATGGAAATCAACTTGTGTTGCTGAAGAATATTTTGAAAATAATTTGGGAGATGTAAAAAAAGGTTTTTGAAGAAAATTCTACAACGGAGAAAAACATGATTGATGCTGAACAAAATATTATGGATAATAAAATTACCGATACAATTAGTTCACCCAATTATAATGGCTAATCAGTTGGAAATCGACAATGGCTGGAATAAAAATAACAAACTGCAGGAATTGTAATATTAATTTAAATATTTAAAAATATCTACCTTTCATGTATTTAGACGTAATCAAAATGTTTAAAACCATGTGTTATTATATTTTTAATGGGATGCGGAATTAATATTTTATCGTGCTATTGCGTTATTCCCGCACTGATGCTAGAATCGACTATTTTGCGCCCACAATTGATGCGCAAAAGCCTACTTTTTCAAATGATTTTCTAAAAAATATATTTCAATGCTATAATATGAAATATTAAATAAAACTTATGTGAAATACTTTTCTTTTATGTTATTAGGTTGCGAAATATCAACTGGAAATCTAAACCATCTTTTATAATCATTTTACATCATTTACCTTTCGGGTGTCGAGAAAGTATGTAAATAACTATTTTAAATAATTCACTTTTAACTAATCGTTCTATTTATAATGCCATTTACAATTATATATTAAAAATATAGTATATTACTAGCGGTCTGGTCGACTTTGAACTTGTGCATTCCCTGTACATTTTTTACATCTCTTGTTAATACTTTAATTTCATATCAACCATGGTAGATTTCTAAAGATTACTGGAAAAAAAATGGACAATCGGTCACAATTTTTAATTATTATACTCAAAAGTCCACTTGAAAACGACTAGGGTTAAAATGAGTAGGAATAAGAAAGTAATTTTAATCATTCGTTGTTGGCAACCAGTGACTAAATATACTAACCGAAAAAGTAAACTAAACGTCAATTTTACTCACACGATCGTAGATAAAAGTAACTTCATTTGATTGAATAATTGCTATCATAACACGCTCATTGAATAATATTCTATTTTCTAACTCCAACATAATAAGTATAACATAACATCCCTGTTATCAAAGATGCATAGGCGGTAACAAAAAATATGACATTATTGTTACGATAACAATATATTAACATGACAAAAATAAAAAATTGAGAAGAATGATTCTAAGTATAAATGAAGTAAGAAAAGGTTTAAATCTATTACTGAATGTTGATAAATGTAAAGTGTTAGTGTTTGAGAAGAGTGATTTGGTGACTGATTGCAATGTTTCGGTGTGAGATTGGGTCAAGTAAATGAGTTTGTTTACTTGGGGAGTGTGTTTTCGAGGGATGGACGTATTGATCGAGAGATTGAAAGAAGAGTATCTGCTGGATGTAAGATATTGGGTGCTCTGGGAACCTTTACTCGGAACGTGAATGTATCCAGAGATGCTCGATTGAGTGTTTATAATGGTGTGTTAGTGCCTACGTTGATGTATGGTAGTGAATGTTGGGTATGGATGAAGAAACATGAACGGCGTATAACTGCTGTGGAAATGAGATATTTGCGGGGTGTGTGTGGATATACTAGAAGAGATCGTGTCCGGAATATATTGGTGTATGATGAATGTGAGATTGGGAAGAATGTTGTAAGAAGAGTGGGAATAAGTCAGTTGAGATGATTTGGTCATGTAGAACGTATGTCGAATGACAGATTGGTGAAACAGGTGTATGTTGGTGAAATTGAGGGTGAAAGTTTGCGTGGACGGCCTAGGAACAAGTGGATGAATATGATTGAAGGGTTGTTGCGTGAGCGCAAGATTCTGAGCGTGAAGAATAAACGAGCTTGTATGAAAAGAATTATGAATGTGGTTGAAGCAAAAGTGGTGTGTCAGGATAGGAATGTTTGGAGAAAATTAATTGCGGGATAAATATGATGAATGAAGCCAAGCGTATGATTCTTGATTTTAGATTAATTGGTTAGATGTTTCGAGTGTTTACCTGCAATTGTGTGGAGACCATCTTCAGAAACAAGCGCAGTGTACACTAGCGAATGGATGAATGTTTGTTGTGTGTTGATGGATTTTGGTTGTGAGAAAAGAAAGAGTTTGTATGGAGGAAGTGTTAATGTGGTCGAATCGAGTATCGTGTGTCAGGATGAGAATGTTGACGGGTTCGTGCAACCCCATTTAATGGGATATAGCGTGATGTTATGTATGTATGTATGTAAAAATAAAAAATATATATCATCACGGCTTTTACCCATTACTGGCTGCACCATAGAAGATCACAGTAAGTGATATATATATTTTCGTGTGAAGTGCGGTTACCAGCCTCATAACAAAGCCTGCAAAGATGTTAGTGGAGGGGAACATGATTGTAACAAATACCATCGCACTTGATATATTTCAAAATATTTAAAACATTTTCATTTATAGTTTGTACCTAGGTTCGACCTTAAAACATCACTTACCGCCATATGTCAGCGCAGAATGTTTTATTTGTGAGTACCAAAATATAGTAATATAATAGTTATTTATGGTACAAGTGTGTTATATTACAAATAAGTCACGCGAGAAAAGTATTAGTCCACGAGGCCGTTAGGCCGAGGGGAATAATTTTCTGAAGTGACTTATTTGTAATAACACACGAGTGGCATACGAAATTTTATCCAACAACTACAATTAAAACATTAAAATATAAATTTTGACACAATTGTCTACATTTCAAATAATATTCTAGTTAGCCATACTTTCTTGTTTTGTTGTCTAGGTTACTCAAATTTTTTAAATAAACAAAGTTGAAAAAAGGTTGCAGCTGTAGTATTTGAAGTGGAAGACGAGAATTTTATTCCCGAAATAATCATTAAGGAAGCGGAAAAAGTGGTTGTTGATATTTTACCAAAAAAGTTCCTATGAAAAAGAATTTCATATGTTTGAAGACTGGATGACAACTAGAAACGTCAAAGGTATGAATGAAATTCTTTTTCATTGGAACTTCTAGACTTTGTTGGTAAAATATCAACAACCGCTTTTTCCGCTTCCTTAATGATTATTTCGGGAATAAAATTCTCGTCTTCCATTTCGAATACTACAGCTGCAACCTTTTTATGACTTATGACTTATAACTCACGTGTGACTTATAAACTACTTTACTAATCTAAAATGACAACAATAATGACTTTATAAGTAGTGGGTGTTGGATAAAAAATAATATTAACATTGTGTATATAAAAAGTAAAAAAAAAAATATTTTATGTAATTGCAAGTAATTAGAGAAAAATTATATCATTCTTATATTTGCTACATACATACAGGTGTAACATGAAAACCTGGTCATAGGCGTTTAACATGGGAAATCAGCTTTTCCTTGCGCAAAAGTGGCCAATTGATTTTAGACAAAAATGCTTTAAATAAAAGTTGTAGAGCTTAAAATGAAATCAGTTTTCAGATTTTATTTTGCACATTTTGTAAGCGAAATAATCGCATTAATATTTTATAAGAATTTCTACTTTATAGTGATAGCCATGGAATTGAGACAAAATGATAAACATATATATGACGTTTTAACTGTCAGAAAAGTTTAGTTTTAAATGGATTTGTGATTAACATTTTTACAGATTAAATTCTGTATTAAAGCTAATCAACAGATTTCATTTTACTCATTTAATAGTGCGGAAATTAAGTATAAAAATTTCGTTTTTCCGCGAGCAATCTAAAAAAAATACATTGGCCGCTAGGAAACAGCTTCATTTGCAGAGTGTGAAGTACATGTTTCCGCCCTAGGGCATTTAGTTTTTCTGTTTACGTTATTTAACAATCAACACTAGTTGTTTCTTAGCAACATAACGAGTATATTTCAGTGAACTTTTTAAACATTTTTATAATTACATGTAATTAAATGCTTAGGTAAAAAAATGTATTTTTGTACTTGATCATGATTATATGCGTTTGCATGTAAATTTCATGATGCAAGTTAAAAACTGGCACTTTATATCCTTAATACATGTATAACTATTTTATAATGGGTAGCCATAGAACTTAAACAAAATACGACAGTATTTTCAAGCAAACTAATTAAAAATAGCAAATTTTTCATACTTTTGTTCTTAAACTGTTGAAATCAAAATTTGTTTCATGATTTTGATAAAGAATTTAAATTTCTAAAACTTTTATTTGAAACACATTTCGCAAAAATAAATTGACTAGCAATAGCGACGAAAATATTCACATATTAAGGGGTAAGAAGGCATTCATGGTACTATTAATTATTTACTTAATATTTATTGAAAGGAAATATTTCACAATTAATGATATCTAACCCTTATACGCCTAGAAAAACGATCGCAGGTTCAAAAAACTCCATAACTACGACAAGATGGCAGTGCAGTAATGGGTAGAAAGTATGATGATATAGTTATAATTTTTCGTAACACTTGCGCAAGAAACACGTTCTTATTCCCTAATTTTAGACAGACTACGATTATTAGCTGTTTGCGGCGTTACCTAGGTAACTAGTTACGCAACCCATATTTGACATTTGTCCCGATAAGACGGTAATTTTTGTGCACTTGTTACGAAAAGTATATGCTTCACGGGAGGGCGCAATTATCCCTTGTTTCCGTCCCTTGATGCATAACATACTATATTTGATGTATTTTGATTTTTTATTTCACTCTAAATCATTTATATATTGATAGAAAAGGATAATACTAAACATTCTTATCGTACGTTGGGTCTGATTTATTATTTGTACGTGTATTGTCATAATAATGTCTTATATTCAAAATTGCTTATATTTTACTTTCAAAATATATTTTTATTATAAATATATTAATTATTTACAAATAATTATTCATAAAAATAGTAACCATCACATGATACGTTATTCATTTGGTTTTCATCATAACATAAAGTATTTAATCAAGTCTAATTTGAAAACAAATAGCACTGAACATATAAATATTAAGCTGAAAAAAAATATCTTAGTTCTTCTACTACCTTTGACAAATAAGTGTGCGGACGTTGAAATTCTTCACTCGTAATTTATATAAACTAAAATAATGGCAACATTTGTGTTTTTTGTTCTCTTGTTCTTTATTTTAATAAGTGCAGTAGCATCAAAAAGTGATATAGAATGGGAGGAATATAAGGTACAGTTTTTTTTGTCATATACATACATACTTTAAAATACACAAATGTAGAAAAATATATTATTATGATCGGATGATCATTGATAAAATCTCGTGAAAGATAGTATTACACTTTATTAGTAGAGCTTACACCTTTATGTAAATGCATATTTTGTTTGAGAAAACATATTTCAATGATTTATTTTGCATAATATTATTTATTTAGTTATTATTATGATCTTAACAGAAAATTAGCTACTTTAATTATTCGAGGCTGAGTTTTGGCTGATTGCGATGGAATTACAAGAAGTCTATTTGTTTTAGTAAAAAAAACACTTAATTTTCTATTTATTCTTCCTTCATATCGCGTTTCAAAGCTTTCAATTGGAAATCTGGAAAAATGAACATATGAAAATAATAGATTTATAATTCATATAATTAACTTGAAGTGACATGAACATGCTTAAGAATTTCTACGCGTCCATTGTTTACTAGGTAAATCTTTTATTATTTCATCAAATTCAATAAAAAATATTTTTCGTAACACATGCACAAGAAACACGTTCTTATTCCCTAATTTTAGAGAGAAAAACATTGCTTTTCTCCCCTAGGTAGCATGTTTCTCTCCCTAGGGAGATATTTCTCTCCCTAGAGACTACGATTATTAGTTGTTTGCGGCGTTTCCTAGGTAACTAGTTACGCAACCCATATTTGACATTTGTCCCGATAAGACAGTAATTTTGTGCACTTGTTACGAAAAGTATAATATGCTTCACGGGAGGGCGCGATTATCCCTTGTGTGAAGTTGGCAAACCTCGACTTCACAAGCGGGAATAATTGCTTGTTTCCCTCCCTTGATGCATAACATACTATTTGTAGCTATAAATATTTAGTTAAAATTTATTCTAACCTCGTAACTAATCATTAACAAATTATTTATCAGTATTTAGATAATACTCTTATTGAGGATTTCCTCTGTTGCCCATTATATTTTCATATATAATACACGTGTGTTCAAAATTAAATTGTATTGCTACGAAACGTATTATTTTTAAAATCACGAGTTCGTAAGAAGAGTGATTTTTATAATATATATTGAGTGCTTGAGTAGATTAATTCAGATAATTTTGAACACCCGTGTTGTATTTGTTATGATTATATAACGAATAAAAAATTAACAGAACTCGTTCCATCACGAAATTATCAAAATTCCAATTGAAATATTTTTTTTTACGTTAGCAATGTATTTAGTTTGTTGAATAAAAAACGTAATTACGACTTTTTGTATATATCTCTACATAAAACAATTCTTGTACAACAACAAAAAGAGAACGAAGGAATAAGAAATATAAAATTATTTGTTTCAGAAATAAATTATATAAAAATAATAGTTAATAATTATATATCAAGGGAGAGAAATGCTTGATTTTTCAGAGGGAAAATTGCCTTCTCTCCTGATATATATATATATATTATTTTTTTCACGACCGAATCAATTTTAAAATGAAAAATGTAGTTTTAAAACCTAATTTAATATTGATATTTATTAATATTAATATTTAGAAGTCTATAAGAAATAAAATATAATAAATAAAATTACTTGACAACCGTAATGGTTCATTCATTAATTAAATGCCATTACTTGTCAAAATAATGAAAATTCCCCTAGTGAAATAATGTTCACATTTCGTCCCTAGGGGCAAAATGTGTTACTTCTCTCATGATTTCACGGGTATAGAAAATTTCTCTCCCGGTCGTGTAAAAAGATGATTATTTTTTACTAAAACCGGTTTAATATTTTTTGGTTAAAAGCTACCGTTATTTGTAATTTTAAAATAATGATTAACGTTTGCGACTTTTTGATCAAAATATCGATTTTTATTTAAATGGGTTTATGGCCTGCATGAAACTAATAATTATTAAAATATTGTTATTTAACTAACAATAAGCATTTTAATTCCGATATTAATTAATTTTAATTTTAACATAAAAATCAGAAAATATGTAAAATGTGGTGTCAGCCAACTAGGTCATTATTAACATACTGTTAAACAATATAGTTAACACCGCTTTATGCAACCGGGTATAGTGATTTACTATGATTGGTTATAAACAGGCCAAAAGAAATTATCATATGTATTTTAAAGCTAAAATTTTAACAACAATGTGATGTGAAGAGAAGTAATGTTTCAATGAACTATTTATATAATTTATTTGAAAAGATTAGTCTATACAGGGATGATGCAGAGTTCCTCTTGAAAAAAATAATATTCAGGATGGTGAACAAATATTCAATTATTGGTTCCCTAATTTGATTCTCAGCAAAAGAGTTAAATAGTTTTTTGTAGACAAAATCATTCTGCATCTAATGATATCCTAATTCATAATTTTCCTTTATCCGGAACAGGAAAAATTCATTAAATAAATGTTAATTTTAATAAAAATATCTTCATTTTAATGCATATTTTTTCTCATTTCATATGCTAAGCTACCTACGCTTTCCTAGCCACTTTAAAGAAAAAGATTCAAATAAAAGTTGTAGATGATTAAATTCTGTATCTAAATTAATCTGTCCATATATTTTTGTCCTATTTAGTTACTGTTAAAATCACTTTTAAAATATTTGCATGTAATGCTTAATTTTAAGTTTTGAAATTAATGAATTAAAATGTATAGACCGATTTTAATTCTCTACTGTTTTATATATATTAGCAAAGGTAGTAGAAAATTTGTTTCAAATCAAATATTAATCGGCAATGGCACCATTTTTTAGATATACTGAAATTTTGACGAGTACGAATATAGGTATAAGACTTTTTTAAATCATTTGCAATAAATGGGCTTCGGATTTCTACACTGAAATAAAATTATAGAAATTGATTGATAAAAACATAAATTGACAACTTTTTTAATAATTATTGCTTCAAAACAAAATCATAATTTTCTTAGATATTTCAGAAAAACGTTTTAGTCCTCATTTTTGTAATAAATAAAAAATATATATATATCATCACGCCTTTTACTCATTACTGGGTGTGGCACTCTGCCTAAGCAGATCGAGATCGGTAAGTGATATATTTTTTCGCGTGAAGTGCGGTTACCAGCCGTTAAATCACGGCCCTCAAAGATGTTAGTGGAAGGGGAGCCACAGGGGTAAATTTAAATTGGTGAAAATTATCTGTCGGCTGTCCAGATTGAACCAGGGTTCTCAAGATCCACAGGCCGACTCGATACCACTGATCCACCTACCCCATTTTTAAGTTTTGTAATAAATAATTGTCAAAATTTAATCCATTTTTTTTAGGGTGTATAAAAGTAAAATATAAATATTAAAACAATGTTATTAGGATTTGCTTATCCATCGAAAACTTTCTAAATATAGAATTTTTAGCATGATTACTATAGCTCTCTGAATCAAATATAAAATGTATTACTGAAATTAACAATGTATTAATTACATTTTCATTTACTTATAGAAAATATACGGGAAAAAATACAACAATCCACTAGTTGAAGCACTACGGCACAAGATATTTCGCGAGAACAGACGTAAGATCTACCATCACAACAAACTGTATTCGGATGAATTAAATAGATCAGATGGAATCAGTTATCGACTAAAGATAAATCGTTTCGGAGACATGTTGCACACGGAATTCATACGTATGATGAATGGACTAAGACAGGACCTTCGAAATGCAAACAATTCACAAATTGCTTCCACGTTTATTTCGCTGCCAAAACATCTACAGATCCCAGACGCCGTAGACTGGAGAACGGAAGGTGCTGTCACAGAAGTTAAGGATCAAGGGATGTGTGGGTCATGCTGGGCTTTTAGTGCGGTTAGTTTATATTTTATTTTTAAATAGTATATTGTACAACAAGCAAGTATGAAAATTTGTAGTATAGCTGGTACCGTAGTTCATACTAGTACAAGTTATACACTGCATATTCTACCTATTGTTACCTTATTAATTTATATTTTTATAAGTTTGTTCCGATATCACTATTCCAATAAGATAATCCCAAATTATTCATATAGATTTTTAAGTTTTCAAATAATTTCTAATAACAAGTTGCATCGCCATTCCTAAAATAAAAAATCTGATGTGGACACCACATGATTTCCTTGTACGCGTATTAAACTATAGATATTTTTTTAATTGCACATATTTGACATTACATTTATAATTTTTTTCTTATTTGTTGTTCTAAACCATAGCAAACTTAATTTTAAAAAAATATATAATTTTTAAATTTCCATATATCACTTATACAAAAGGCTAATTAAATAATTCTTAATGTGCTAGACGCAGAATTTAATTCTCTAAAACTTTTATCTGCAGCATTTATTTCTAAAATCAGAATAATTCCATTTTTTTTCAAGGAAAACTGGTAGCAGCTTCATGTAATGTATCACTTCCGGTTAGTCCATTTTAATCAAAGTCTATTATGTTATTTCCATTGATATAGTAGTCTTATATAGCAAATTTGAAAAGTTTTGGATTATATTTTGATATACTTTTTCATTAAAATTTATTATAGGCTTCAAGTAAAGTACCACTTCCGGAAGTTATATAATGTCCAAAAAGAGAGGTGCACAACTAGATGTTATAACAGTCCTAAATATAAAATTTTAACTTTCTACGGCTTCCCTTTTTTGAGTTATGCGAGATTCATACGTACGTACGTACGTACAGACGGCACGACGAAATTAGTCAAAATGGAGTCAGGGAGGGCCAAAATGCGTATTTCCGCTGAAATCTGCGAACCGAAATTTTTCGCGATTACAATACTTCCTTTACTTCGTACAAGGAGGTAAAAAAGAGAAAAAATCGAATCGAATTGTTGGTAGCAATGTTTATGCATTCATTTGACATTATCTTTCGATTCTATATTGTTTTATTTACACTTAATATATGAGGTAGAGAGATGCAACTGGCAATAAATAGTCGAATATTTAGAAAAAGAGTTCAAATAAAAAAGTAGATATTTTTACTGTCCAATAAGTGGCGTTGAAAAATATTTTTTTCTGGAGCTCATTATCGAAATATAATTTATAACTTTTTAAATAGAACCAATAGTTAAAAACATTATGATAAAATAGCTATTTTTTCTGACTTGAATCATACCAAACTTGTTTTGATAAAAGTGACTATTTTGTTAATAGTTAATAACATGGCGCTTTTCGGTATAAAAATATTTTGAATTGTACCTCTGGTTTTACGAGTACCTTCCAATATTAGAATTGAACAAAAAAACTTGGAATATTGATAGTATACAAATATATATTTGTACCAGTAACTTCTAAACGGTGTAGGAAAAAATCATGAATATTGTTCGAAAATATTCTTAAAAACATCTCACGAAAATGCAATGCAAATTAATTTATGTACGTATAACTGAAAACAGTTTGTCCCCGGATTGATTTTCCAAGAGAAAGAATTTTTTTTGCTTGATTGAAAATGGATATTTTAGTTATTAAAATTTTAAATTAATGAAGGTTCTTTTATTATAACTTTTTCGTATTTTGTAATTACAAATTTTAATTGAAACATGCGTTTTAAATCAAGCAAAAATTGTTTTCCCTTGGCATTTTTTCGTTAAATCAAAAATAAGAATTGGTTTTCTCTTTTAAACTTAATCATACTGTGTAGAAAAGTTTTTTTTTGTTACACCGGTTAGAGCTGAACATAGATATTAAATATGTGTTATTTAGTTTTGCGCAATTTCCTGCCCTCCTGTTCATTTTACAGCAAAATCTGTCGAGTGGAAAATTACATATTTAAAATTTTTATTCAAGTTTTTCTACAATTTCAAAATTAAATTACTTTTTATTACATAGTAGGTAGGCAATAGCCATGGGCACTTTTAGCTGAACATACCAATTGGTAAACGCTAGATAACAACAGCTAGGTTAGCGATCTAGCAAAGTATTAGTTATTTGCACTGAGGTTGAATTTTAAACTTGGTTTAGGACCGGTTTATCCATTTCCGTTTATGTTCTCGATAACTAGCGGCAGGATAATAGCAAAAATATCGCGTTAGAAAATAGTATTCAGTACTGAGAAAAGGCGTGATGTATTTTTGTTTGTTAAAATATATACGATTTTCATTTTAAGTGGCGCAGCATTGCTATCTCGAGAATTGTACCTACAAAGTCGATTTAATTAGCAAACAATTTCTATTTTATAAGAGTATTTAATAGGCGAAATTTTTGTAGACCAATGGATCTCAAAATACGGGGTACAACTTTCTTATATAAAAGGGAATCTATGTTTTATTAGCTTATTCAATTCAGTATTTTTTCCTTGATTCAACCAATACAAAATTTTTGAGAAAAATGTATTAAAGTAACAAATCGCATAGGAATCAGCGTGCTACGAGTATGAAAGAAACAAATTCTATATTGTGCTTCTACCTAACTTAATCAACACATTTTCATTTGGCGACAGGTTCTTTTCTATTAATTTTATAACAAATGTTCAGAAAAACTGCATCTAATGAACTTAAATTTATTGATACCTATATTTAACTTATCAAAATATTTACTGTATAGGTACTAATTTTTTTAATCTTTCTACAGACAGGTTCACTTGAAGGTCAACATTTTCGAAAATCAAACAAACTGGTTTCTTTGAGTGAACAAAATTTAGTAGATTGCTCATGGAAAAATGGAAATCAGGGTTGCAACGGAGGGCTCATGGACAATGCATTTCAGTATGTGAAAGATAACAATGGTATCGATACCGAAATATCATATCCTTATCACATGGATGATGGAAAATGTACTTACAACCCAAGAACATCTGGCGCTACAGATACTGGGTTCGTGGATTTACAATTTGGAGACGAATTCAAATTGCAGCAAGCTGTAGCCAGCGTAGGGCCTATTTCTGTTGCCATCGACGCCAGCCAAGACTCATTTCAATTTTATAAAGATGGCATTTACTATGAGAAACACTGCAGTCAATATCAGCTGGATCACGGAGTTCTGGTTGTAGGGTATGGAACGGAAAATGACGAAGATTTCTGGATTGTTAAAAACTCTTGGGGAACTAGTTGGGGAATTAACGGTTACATTAAGATGGCACGCAATAAAAATAACAATTGTGGCATCGCTAGTATGGCTAGTTACCCACTTGTTTAATTTACATTATTATATTCATTACTGCATTTTGTATCGCCTGTAATAAACTAATGTTTCATATAAAAATATCATTATAAGTATTTGAGAATACAAATTCTTTCAAACATTTTCTTATGCTGTTTTACTTATCCAGTAGAAACATATGATATAACCTTGCATGTTCAGGATCGGTAAATATTGGATTAAAATTTACTCTTATTATTTCATTGAATCCTTCATCCAAAGACGGTTCTTGAAACTTATTTCTGGAAGAAAAATATTAAATATAACATGTAAATAAAACTTATTCTAATTAAGTTACTTATAAGAATTGATGATAATATCTCCAACAAGTTGATGATTTTTATCTATAATTTCTCTAAATACGTTGTTATGTTTTGCTTGAAAAATGCTGGTGTTCATGACGAAACATCTGCAAGAAATATGGAATTTTTTTGCCACGTCCACAAACCGTTTTCTGGATTCTTTATCGGGATTCGTATTATCTATAACAACGCTCTGCTTCTTCTGTAAAGCATTATCTAGAGCACTCACACATTTTTGCCAGCTACCCAAATTGTCGCGATTTACATGAATGTAGCCTAGAGGTACAAGATGTTTCATACAAAAGTTACTTTTACCTGATGCTGGTGACCCTACAAATATTATAACCTGTAATAAATTTTTTTTATTAATATATTTTAATTTGTAAATTCATGTTTGTTTATAAAAAAGAATATAATTTCAAAATTAAATAAATAAATAAAATAAATATATCATCACGCCTTTTACCCATTACTGGGTGTGGCACTCTGCCTAAGCAGATCTCGGTAAGTGATATATTTTTTCGCGTGAAGTGCGGTTACCAGCCGTCAAAACACGGCCCCCAAATATATTAGTGGTGAGGGAGCCACAGGGGTAGATTTAAAGTGGTGAAAATTGTATGTCGGCTGTGGGGATCGAACCAGGGTTCTCAAGATCCACAGGCAGACTCGATACCACTGAGCCACCTACCCCATTTAATTTCAAAATTAATATTTTAATTTAGCATACATATGAAAAAATACTATGCAAAACAGTAAATTTAGTTAATTCTAAAATTATTTTAACTATTTATTTTAAAGCTTAGATTGAATTCAGAAAAAAATTGTTTCGATTTGTTTGTTCCGGTTACACTATCTACATAGCTAGATTTGACATGTTTTTTATAAAATTTGTAACAATATTAAATTCCAGTTATTTAACAGTAGGTATTTCTTATATGTACCTACTCACAATACCCGATCCGCGAATTTATTTCATAAATCGATTCAACGAACAAACTTGGCTATGATTCACGGAATGCCGAATATGCAGATGGTGCTGGTAAGGGATGAACATATGTAGTAATTTAACATGTGATATCGGCCTATGGATTTGAGAACTAAGGTTCGATTCCCATAACTGACGTACAATTTTCATCACATTAAAACTACCTCTGTGGCCACAATCATGTTTGGGGGCCATGATTTGACGGCTTCATGCGAAGAAATATATCACTTACCGAGATCTGCTACGGCAGAGTGCCTCACCTAGTAATGGATAAAAGGCGTAATGATATGTTTATTTTATTTTCTGTTCCCATGGATGTTATGAACAGCTGCCCAGGAATTGATTGAAAAAATTGATGTTATAGATTTTATAAATATCAATTGTTCATATTTTAAAATTAAAATCAATAATTTAGCAAAATCGATTTGCAAATCTAAAATCTTTTTAATTGCGAACGATTTCAAAATTTGCAATAAATCGATATAATCAACAGATCGATCAAACGCGATAAATCGATTCCATTTTATGATCAGAGATCGATTTATAAATTCGAAGATTGCTACTCTAAACAAGAATATTCAAAGAAATAAAGTATGTATATTGTTGCCAATAATATTAAAATTATTTTTTAATAAAAAACTTGGACCTATTGTATTTTCGAATTGTGGAACAGAAAGAGAAAACTAATATTAATATAGAAGTACAGAACTACAATGATGCATGGCCGTTTAAAATTATTTTCATTATTAGCAATAGAAAGTAACATTACTAATGATGGAATTCTATAATAAATCTATAAGTTTATAGATTCGTAAATTTGTAAAATAATGAATAAAATCACAATTTTCTAAAATAAATGTTCGAAAATATTTTAAATGTAATTTTTAAATAATAAATTTAAGATGTTAAAAATTATTACTGAAAAAATTATACGAATTTTTATTGTCAAAAAATGGATATCCGAAAATCATCACTGCTCACGACTTCATAAATTATTTTTTTGTACTTGTTCATTTTACGGCAAAAACTATAGAATTCAAAGTTTTTATTGAGTTTTTGTTAAACAATAGACAATAGCCATAACTTTTGTGTTTTTTTATAACAAAAGTGTCAAATGTTGTTAAAAAAACTATGACTATTGCGTACAATTTAATAAAAATTTAAGCGATTTCTTTTTAAAACTATGAAAAAATCAAAAATATATAATGTAAAATAGTGTTGTCTAAGTTTTAATTCTGAATGACTTTCCACTCTACAGTTTTCTTTTTTGTAAAATGTACAGGAGTTCAAGAAATTATATAAAATTATTATTACGAAAGATATATTAAATGCATATTAGCTATTTATGAAACTAGTAAGGAAATGAAGGTTATTACCTAACGCATGTGAAATTTGCATTCAAAAAATAGAAGAATAACACATCAGAATTCGTCTACCAAGATATCTGTTGCTATGTTACCTCATTATTTCACTAGTTAAATAATGCAGTTCATTACCTAACTCAAATAAGTGAAATAAAACGTCTATTTCCTAACGGATGTAGAAAAAAGTTTTTGTCTTACTAATCAATTATTATTGAACACTATTTTTGATTTTATTAATTATATACAATTATTATGTAGTTATTTTAGTTTAGTGCAACTATAATTAGGATTTATCCAAATTCATAAAAAATTAATAAATAGTTTATATATTCTGTTTCATAATCTATAATTTCTTAAAAGTATTCAAAAAAAACAGATTAGCAACTGATACCATTTTCAGTTCCAATTTTAATTTTGTTTCTAATACAAACTAATATGATATTGTTGAATGTAGTATCTTGAAAATAAATTTTATTTGAATATATTGTACTAACTATACATACCTCTTGCTGATTTGCAGTAAGCTGACTATCTGTAGGTATCAATAATGGGAAAGGTTTTAAATTACGAGGATCAAATTGTGGCATTGCACCTCCAATTTTTCGGGCGCCCAGAAAATGTTCCTCTGGTGTATGAAAATTAAGATTAATATTCAAGGCAAATAAACGATCTGCTATTGAATGATCCTTCTTCATTTTGGGAGCCCAATTTTTCTCTCGTCCTGCAGCGTCTCCACAGTAGAATGACTCCGCTAAATCAATGCTTACATTGTTATTTTTCTATACAAAACAATAATAATTATAAACATTTGTTAAAACAATAAGATATTAAAAATAACTAACTTGTTTATTAAGTGCGTCCCACATACCCGGCGCTGGTTTACGATAAATTCCTTTTCCAGTGGATACAAACACTTGAACGGGAATGTTTAATTGATTAATTATTTTCTCAATTTTTGTACGAAATTCATTTATTTTAACTTTTCCTAACCCTATGCCAGCTTGATTTGTAAATATAACAAGTTTAAAATCATTCTTATGCAATTCTAATAGTTTTGTTTGAACTTCTGGAAAAGCAAACTTCCAATCTTCAGAATTCTTTGGAAATCGAGCACCTGATTTGGTTGTTATAATTGTGCCATCGAGATCATATGCTGCTACCTTGTAATAAAAATAACAAAGAATATACTCACGTAATTATGGACGAAAGGAATTTAAAAATATGTTAAATAATATAAATTCCAAATGTGGAAATAAAACTATGTTTCAAGAAACCAGAAAAAATATAGTGATATTAAGTATGGGGTAGATGGCTCAGTGGTATCGAGTCGGCCTGTGGATCTTGAGAACCCTGGTTCGATCCCCACAGCCGACAAACAATTTTCACCAATTTAAAAAAATCTACCCCTGTGGCTCCCTCTCCACTAATATCTTTGAGGGCCGTGATTTGACGGCTGGTAACCGCACTTCACGCGACAAAATATATCACTTACCGAGATCTGCTTAGGCAAAGTGCCACACCCAGTAATGGGTAAAAGGCGTGATGATATATTTATTTTATTTAAGTATGTAAAAATTTTGTATAAAACTATTGTTAAATTTTTATATTTGAATAAAAATACATTGAAATAACTAAATAATATTTATATAATTTCAAATATTAGGAGACTATATTGATTATCATACCTTCGTTTTTGATATAACTTGGTCTGAAGTATATATGTATAACTTTTTATTATCAATTTCTTCCCAACCAGTAACATTTTTTACAGTAGTTACATCACATTTTAACTGTTTATTTATATGCAATTCGCTTTCATCATTCGCTTGTCTTTTATTATTTGTAGTTTCGCATTGCTCCATATTATCTTGTTCTGGTTCAGGGCTGAATATTATTTCATAGAAGTACTTATTTAATAATAATTCCAGTATATCTTTATGCCGTACAGTATATTGTTTATTTCGATTTATAACAAATCCATTAACACCTGAAGGATTAGTACCTAATGGTATAAGTTCCACAGTACAAAATTGTACATTTGCAATAAGTTGAAGTTGCTTTCTTGATAAGGCAACATCTTTTATTCCAGATAACAAATTTCTACCTAAAAAGATGGGCGTATTATGAGGCAAATTGATTGGTTCATGTGACTGTTGTAAACAATGCAGAAAACATTTTCGTAAGTTACTCATCGAAAACTATGTAATTTATTATTATGCTAGAGTGAGTTATATCGTAGAAAAAAGAGGTTATACTGCTCAGATTCCCTATTTCATTCTTTCATAGTAACTAGATATTTGGTCTGTGTTTAATAACTAACTAACAGAGATAACTAAAGTTCCTAGAACTATTCTGAGGTTGACGCGGTTGACGTCAACATGAACAGCTGTTCAGTGTGCAATGTCAAAAAATTGACAGCACGCGATCGAGGCGCCATCTCGATTGAAACCTTGCTTCCGCGCAGTTTTGAAAACTGTCATTAGTTAGTTGTTGAACGCTTAATCCTAAATAATAAACTTCTTGAATTTCTACTATTGCTGTGAAGTGTTTTAATAATAGAAATATGTCTGTTTATTTTAAAAGTTTGAGTGCAGAAATGAAATCGCGATTTTAGCGAAAATTCAGTTCATAGATAATAGTGATCCATACGATTGTCTGATTTCCACGTTTTCGAGTAATATTGAAAGTTTTCCGAATATTTATACGACATTTATCAATACTTGGTATATACCAAAAGTTCTTATACTCATCAAGTTACACGCATATACAATTTTGGAGGCGTTCAAATTTTATACATGCGGTTGGGTACGTGAAATTTTGGTAAAAATTTTTGAAGAGAATTCACCACACGTCACTGTCAACCTATAGGATCACGAATTTGTTTGAAAATGAACCAATGAAATGTACATTTCGTCGGAAATTCATCACTAGTGAAATTTCATTGGAAATACCACTGTTATTAATATCCTTGGTTACGAATAAAATAAATTATAGTTTCAATATTTTCATAAACGTCAATTTTGAATATTAAATGTACACTGAAAAAATGTAGAATTTTCATCACTGTGCAAATAAATACCTAACTATTCTTGTTAATTAACTTTTGTTTGGTAAATTCTCAAGCCGAATACAACTCGTAGTATGAAAATTGACAGATAATATTTTGACATAAATATACATTCGTTGTTATGGAAATGGTAACATAACGTCAATTGAAAAAAATCTGTCAAAATGGCAAATTCTACATTTTTTCAGTGTACATTTAATATTCAAAATTTTCATCACTGTAATACCTAATTAATAATGTGCAAATAAATACCTAACTATTCTTGTTAATTAACTCTTGTTTGATATTCATATTTTGACATAAATATACATTCGTTGTTACGGAAATAGGAAACACAACTCGTGCTTTGCACTCGTTATGTTTCCATTTCCATAAAAACTCATAATTTATGTCAAAATATTTTCAGCAATTTTCATACTACTTGTTATATTATATATGACAACATACTGCTTCTGGCCAAGGTAAATGATTAAAACATTTATTATTGAATGGAATTTTATTATTAGTTTATTTAAAATTACAAAATATAAGTTATTTGAGTAAATATATCAATATAGCTGGTAATAAGTTAACAATCCCGTTGTTCTCTTGTAATCAAATGTAGACGCAACATCACTAATGGAAGTCATTTAAATATTGTATTATCGTTGTCAAATCATTCTGTACAAACTCTTCGATCAATAAAATTTGCCCTGTTGAATAAATCAACAGAATTTATACATTACAATATTTTATGTATGGATAAATATATTTCATAATAATGATTATACATTCACGTTTGCTTTACATATTAAGTTGTTAAAATATGTTTGTTTATAACATTGATTAATTTCATATTATGTTTATAATAATTTTAATAAATCATTCGTTATTATTCAGGTTTTGCACTCACAACGAGTAAATGAAGCATGTTTATAAAATAAATAAATAAATATATCATCACGCCTTTTACCCATCACTGGGTGTGGCACTCTTGCCTAAGCAGATCTCGGTAAGTGATATATTTTTTCGCGTGAAGTGCGGTTACCAGCCGTCAAATCACGGCCTCCAAAGATATTAGTGGTGGAGGAGCCACAGAGGTAGATTTTTTAAATTGGTGAAAATTGTTTGTCGGCTGTGGGGATCGAACCAGGGTTCTCAAGATCCACAGGCCGACTCGATACCACTGAGCCACCTACCCCATTTATGTTTATAACCGTGGATTATCGCAAAACAAGAAGGAGAGATTGTATGTGTGCACTGTACGTGCGTTGCAGGCCTTGGTGAAGCATGCTCTCATGTTGCAGCAGTTTTATTTTCCATTTAAGATGCAAAAATAAGGGCAACGGATGTGTCTGTAACTGATGTGAAGGCTATGTGGGTGGTGCCTCATGGTGAAATTGTAAAGCAGGCACAATTGAGTGAACTCCTTCTTCGAGCAGAGAATGATAGACATCCTACACATAAATACTAGAAGATGTCTGAGGCAGAACAAATAGATATGTTACGAAGAATGCAGAATTCATGTGAGTCGTTAATCTTTATTAAGTACCTAGTAACGATCTCTCACAGGCAAAAAATAAATACTTGTATATTTTTGATAAATAAGAACAAATCTCAGCAACTGTACTGTATAAGTGCAGGTGATTAACTTTGAATAGTAACTTAAATACTTTAAAGTACCGTTAAATTTCTTTCTTTTGAGTTGCTATTTCGTAATAGGTTTTCGGAAAGTATGAGCAAATAGAATTAAAATTATATTATATTCATAAAAGGGTTTCTTACCTAAACAAAAGATAATCCAATGAACCGGGTTCCGTGTTCAGGTATACAATCGCCTTCTGCTAAAGGATTCTTCAAAAACTTATCTGCAACAATATAATTAATATATTTTTAATCTGATAATATTAATTCTTTCA
Source organism: Pterostichus niger (assembly GCA_947425015.1). Classification (NCBI taxonomy): domain Eukaryota; kingdom Metazoa; phylum Arthropoda; class Insecta; order Coleoptera; family Carabidae; genus Pterostichus; species Pterostichus niger. Next base: position 19,304,355 of record OX380340.1, read on the forward strand.
AATATTTTCGTACCTTTCAGTTGAAAAATAACATATAATACATTGCTTTTATTTTCCAGGTGTTATTTCTGCGATGAGTGTGATAATTGAACCAATATCCTCGGAACTGACGAATATTGACGGGATAACGAACCCTCTTGCAAAACTATTTCATGCGGATCATTGTTCTCTGGGATTAGAAGAGTCGCAAATTTTCGCTAGCTTTACGACCAAGGAATGCGAAACAATTGAAGAAAAAAGAAGGAAAAGGAGTGGTAAGGGTTATTATGTACTATTATTTGTAACAAAGGAACTCGACTTCGTACATATTTTGTTTGTTTCTTTTTATATGTTTATAATACTCATTATTTCTGTATTATTATTATTTTTATGGGGTAGGTGGCTCAGTGGTCTCGAGTCGGCCTATGGATCTTGAGAACCCTGGTTCGATCCCCACAGACAACAAATAATTTTCACCAATTTAAATCTACCCCTGTGGCTCCCTCTCCACTAATATCTTTGGGGCCGTGATATGACGGCTGGTAACCGCACTTCACGCGAAAAAATATATCACTTACCGACATCTGCTTAGGCAGAGAGATGATATATTTATTTTATTTATTTATTATTTCTGTAGGCAGCAAGTTATGGTACGAGCAACGGTTTGGACGAATAACAGCTTCTAATTTTAAGAAGGCATGCTGCACAACAAGAGAAAATTCTGCCAAATCTACAATACGTGCCATTTGCTACCAGCATAAATTTTCATCGAAACAAACAGAGGATTGATGTACGCACAAGCGTGATGCTTTAGAAGCATACAATAAATTCAAAAGCGCCAGACATACGAACTTTCAACTTACACATGTGGGGCTCATTTTATCGACCGAATATCCACATTTTGGAGCTTCTCCGGATGGAATTGTCAACTGTCTTTGCTGTGTGTGTGGAGGTAAAATGTCCGTATTGCATGAAAGATTCATCGTTAAGCGAGAAATTTCCAAGCTATTTAGATAAGGATACATCAGAATTGAAATCCGAAATGCAGATGGCAATTTGCAATAAGCAATACTGCGATTTTTTTGTTTTATCAGAATTGTTCGGTAATATTTACATGCGAATGGGGTAGGTGGCTCAGTGGTATCGAGTCGGCCTGTGGATCTTGAGAACCCTGGTTCGATCCCCAAAGCCGACAAACAAGTTTCACCAATTTAAAAAATCTACCCCTGTGGCTCCTCCTCCACTAATATCTTTGGAGGCCGTGATTTGACGGCTGGTAACCGCACTTCACGCGCAAAAATATATCACTTACCGAGATCTGCTTAGGCAGAGTGCCACACCCAGTAATGGGTAAATGGCGTGATGATATATTTACATGCGAAAGTATTGACAATAATTTGAAATATTTTAGGCAAATTTTATACCCGTGATATAGAGCCACCTGAGGCAGGATCATCAACAACACCCAAAGTTGCACTATGGTGTATCTGTCAAAAATCGGATGATGGAACCCGTATGATCGCATGTGACAATGCTTTATGCAAAATCAAATGGTTTCACAGGAGATGCTTAAAAATGAAGAACATGAAAAAAACTTGGTACTGTAGAGACTGTGAATCTCTTGGAATAACTGGAAAGAAAAACTGCAGTCAAAAATATAGTAGTGTAAGTAAAATATTGGGGTTATGAAAAAAAATGTCAACATATTATTTTTTTTACAGATTATGTTGTGAGCGGAATGCGAAGTTGATACATCATGATGTAAAAAGTCCCACCGTCATTTATGTAAATGTTATATTATGTATCATTGATATTATTTTCTGTATAAAATTGATTTTATTATGTATCATTTGTCATGATGTAATGAAAGATTATAAATAAACATACCTTTCAAATTATTTTGTGATTTAAATTGATAAATGCTCAACATACGACAGCAATTTTGTCAATTTGGGGCACATTGTCGATATCGTGGTCGCTTTATAAATTGCATTGACAATGTTCTCCTTATATGCCTGATCACACGCTCAACTTTTATTCGAACGTTTGTATTCTTCCTTGTGGATTCTATATCCCTAGGATTTAATTGTTTTTGTCCTAAAATTGTAAATTAAGTCATTGAATATATATATATATACTCAATGATTAAGTATAATAATAATATAACGCAATAAAATTATTAGACTACTGTTTGTACTTTTCTATAAATTATTTTGTACTGCATTTATGTACCTCTCAAAAATGCTAGTTGCGCCACTTCTACGCCTCACGGATTCGTCAATGTGGCATCCTCTGTCCGCTAACACTAAATCTCCTGGCTGCAGATTAGCGAGGACTCCACAATTTTCGGTTATAAATGTGTCGCTAAAGCGGCCAACATAAAAAGGTAATATATAACTTATTCTACCGTGAGGTGTATAAATAGTACGTACAGTAGTGTCCATGTCCATCACATAATAAAAAAATCTGATGTGGACACCACATGACTTCCTTGTACGCGTATTAAACTATAGATATTTTTGTAATTGCACATATCTGACATTAAATCTTTTATTTTTTATTTTTTGTTCTAATCCATAGCAAACTTAATTAAAAAAAACACACAAAATATATACTATTTAAATTTAGATATCTCGCTTATGCAAAAGGCTAATTTAAAAATTCTTAATGTGCTAGACGCAGAATTTAATTCTCTAAAACTTTTATTTGAAGCATTTATTTCTAAAATTAAAATAATACCATTTTTTTCAAGGAAAACTGTTAGCAGCTTCATGTAATGTGTCACTTCCGGTTAGTGTATTTTAACCAAAATCTATTATATTATTTCCATTGATATAGTAGTCTTATATACCAAATTTGGAAAGTTTTAAATTATATTTGAATATAGTTTTTCATGAAAATCTATTATAGGCTTCAAGTAAAGTACCACTTCCGGAAGTTATATAATGACCAAAAAGGGAGGTGCACAACTAGATGTTATAACAGTCCTAAATATAAAATTTCAATTTTCTACGGCTTACCGTTTTTGAGTTATGCGAGATACATACGTACGTACGTACGTACATACGTACATACGTACGTACAGACGTCACGACGAAATTAGTCAAAATGGACTCAGGGAGGGCCAAAATGCGTATTTCCACTGAAATCTGAGAACCGAAAATTTTCGCGATAACAATACTTCCTTTACTTCGTACAAGGAAGTAAAAAGTCTGCACTAATTCCGGTGGATTGCCACTTCTCTCTATAAACATCTCAAAGCAATCAAATATTACAGCCACTCAATGCTCACAGGCCACAACAAAGGCTGGTTGCGGGCAATCCACGCAAGTGAGCATACTACGTAAAAACAGCTGTTTGGGTACAAACGTCAAAATATTAGACAGCGATCACTGCGCCACCTACAAAATGTAACTATCTTTGGGACAAGATTTGAAGAGATTCATTCATAGTTGAGCGATCACTTCGTATTATTCTTTGAGTTTATCATTGTGCTATTCTTTTGTGGTTTTGAATAAAGTCAACTTGATTGATTTGTCAAACCAGTGGTGAAATTCTTATTTATTTTGTTTTATTTCGATAAATTAGTTTTATTTGTCGTTTTAAAAAGTGGTAAAATTCCGTTTTATTTTATTTTTGCTTTTGATTAATCATGCCTCGCACCTCGAAGGTATGCTGTGTTGGATCCAGCACAGAGAAAAGGATGTATTCCCGGATACCTGCAGACACTGGTAATCGAGGTATTTTGTATTAACATACACTGCTCAAAATTGTACAGGGATATTTTAAAAATTGTATGCAAAATTAAAACTATAAATTATGTTCAATTATTAGTAAGAATACCTAGAATATTATTTAGAAATATTTGAATATAATTTACATATTTTTTATACCTTCTTAAATACATATATATAATATAATTTAGTTTTAATATTACATTCTAATTTTAAAATATCCCTCTACAATTTTGATCAGTGTACTTTAAAGTAGGTGTAAATAAAAGGTTGGATATTCAGTTTACATTCCTAGGATTTATATTCATCATAGAAAGAAGAACGGCTAGCAGAATTTTTTATAAATGGAGTGATATTCTATATATCAAGATGAGTAAATTTGTGAGATGGCCAGAACGAGAGGAATTACAATCTTTGATGCCACCAGCCTTTATAGAAGCCTTTGGGAATAAGGTCGCCATAATTCTCGATTGTTTTGAGATCAATATAGAAAAACCAGGAGATCCAGATTTAGCTGCACTGACGTGGAGCAGCTACAAACATCACCATACTCTAAAAATATTAATTGGTTCGTATTGTTTAAATGTCATTGTACTACTGTATATTAATCATTTATTTTTACGCCCCAAGGACATATATCTTTTATATCTAAGACATATGTGGGCAGGGCCAGCGACTCGTATGTTACTGAGAATTGTGGGATATTAGAGAATCTGCTACCTGGGGATATTGTCCTGGCCGACTGGGGGTTTTTAATTAAAGAATCTGTAGAGATATATGCGGCTGTATTACATCAACCATCATTTTTAAAAGGTATGTATATTTTTTCAAATGTGGAAGCTGAACTAATTTCTGTAATTTAGGGAAGATACAGTTGGAACCGAGAGATATTGAGAAAACTAGATCAATAGCGAATGTACGAATTCATGTGGAGCGAGTTATAGGCTTAGTTCGCAGAAAATTTAAAATTTTAAACGGTACTCTTCCGTCGTCTATGATAAGGGAGAGTACAGATTCTAATGTTGCCGCTGTAGACAAAATAGTAACAGTATGCTGTGCGTTCGTAACAAACTGCGAAAACATTGTTTGAAGGGTATGAATATTGTAAAAAATCATTATATATTATCTTATGCAGACGATTTACACACTTCCAGACTTTCGGCGCACGTTTCATATTGAGGCATTTCATATGAAACCATTCCACAGCGCATGATGCGTTGTCGCATTTAATCAAGCGACTGCCATCGTCTGGTTTACGACATACACACCATATATGAGATTGAGGCGCTTGGCTTGTGGATGGCTGAGGTTCCGACGTACAGGTTTCTGGTATGGCTTGTTTAGTATAATATTTGCCTACAAACGAAAATATAACTTTATGAAAAACACAAAACAATGAAAAAATATGTTACCTAATAATTCCGGTACAATAACATGCCTCCAAAATTTTGATGCTTTGGCACTTTCAACTTGCCAAAATATAAAGTATAAATTTTTCGAACTCCATACCATAAAATCACAATATGTCTTGTTGCATATTGCCATCTGCATTTGCATTTGGTAGAAATAAGCATGATTCTCTTTTAATTTTATATAATCTGTACCTTTTTCAAGGTATTTAGGTAAAACTTCCGCCACCGAAGAGTCTTTTGCACAGAAAGGGTACTTTATTTCTACGCAACCATGGCCACAGCAGTCGCAACTTATTATGGCGTCCGGAGACGCACCAAAGTGAGGGTAAGATGGTGACAAAATAAATCCAGTGGTGCAGATAGCAAAGTTGTCATATTTTCCGCTTGCCAATTTTATATACGTGTCTAAAGCTTCCTTCTCATGTTTACAACCATAAGATGTTTGCTTTGAGGTAAATCTCATGTCGTATGGATAACAAATAGTTTTTATAGTGCTTATAGCCGGTTTATCTATGGAGGTAGAACAAGCATTTTTAAATTTGGATTCGGTTATTCGCCCGGCACGATGTCCAAACCATATTCTGCTAGCTGTAAAAAATAATTTGAAATTTACATTTACTTATTCATATATTTATATAAACTTACCACTCTGTTCCTGGTCATTTCTTCTACTTTCTTGCAGGTTTCGGGAGTCACATCAATGGATAGATTGAGCGCTTTAGAACGCAGTTCTTCTAAAGTTAATCTTCTATTTGCATCCCCAAATAGTTTTGTTAGTGGATTCATTTGTTCTGCCTGCAACTCGTAGCAGAATGGAGCGGTTACCTCCATAACTGGCGATGTAATTCCTGAGAAGAATACTATAATTACTACATGTAATTTGTAAAGAATGTGTTTAGGGAGAACAATTATCATAACTACTGCTTCAATTTTTTGCTGACAGCTTCTATTTCTGTATCATATTATGTACAATTTATCTTTTACTGATTTAGAATTCCTCTGCCTGTGTGTTTTCTGTGGTTTGCCTCAGGTGTCAGGTGAATACCACAGAGGAGTTTGTATCTCCACAGCTGAAATAATAACATTTAAACAGTTGCAATGTTTAATTTCTCTACTTCCCCATAACCTACCATATTCTCGAGTTCAAATTAAATAATCTGGTCATTAGAAAAATAATAAATTTTATACTAGACAATTGCCGCGTCACAATACTCAGAGATACATTATAAATATTTTCATATATAATTTAACAAGTAGTATGAAAATTGCTGAAAATATTTTGACATAAATTATGAGTTGTTATGGTAACAACGAATGTATATTTATGTCAAAATATTATCTGTCAATTTTCATACAGTGATGAAAATTTTGAATATTAAATGTACACTGAAAAAATCTGATGTGGACACCACATGACTTCCTTGTACGCGTATTAAACTATAGATATTTTTTTAATTGCACATATTTGACATAAAATCTTTTATTTTTAATTTTTTGTTCTAATCCATAGCAAACTTAATTAAAAAAAACACACAAAATATATACTATTTAAATTTAGATATCTCGCTTATGCAAAAGGCTAATTTAAAAATTCTTAATGTGCTAGACGCAGAATTTAATTCTCTAAAACTTTTATTTGAAGCATTTATTTCTAAAATTAAAATAATACCATTTTTTTCAAGGAAAACTGTTAGCAGCTTCATGTAATGTGTCACTTCCGGTTAGTGTATTTTAACCAAAATCTATTATATTATTTCCATTGATATAGTAGTCTTATATACCAAATTTGGAAAGTTTTAAATTATATTTGAATATAGTTTTTCATGAAAATCTATTATAGGCTTCAAGTAAAGTACCACTTCCGGAAGTTGTATAATGACCAAAAAGGGAGGTGCACAACTAGATGTTATAACAGTCCTAAATATAAAGTTTCAATTTTCTACGGTTCACCGTTTTTGAGTTATGCGAGATACATACGTACGTACGTACAGACGTCACGACGAAATTAGTCAAAATGGACTCAGGGAGGGCCAAAATGCGTATTTCCACTGAAATCTGAGAACCGAAAATTTTCGCGATAACAATACTTCCTTTACTTCGTACAAGGAAGTAAAAATGTAGAATTGACGTTTATGAAAATATTGAAAATATCATTTATTTTATTCGTAACCAAGGATATTATTAACAGTGGTATTTCCGTTATCAATGCGATGAATTTCCGACGAAATGTACATTTCATTGGTTCATAGTGTTTTTAAAACTTTTATTTCCTTTGACGACGTTACTTTGGTCAATGTATTTAAAGTATCAGACACATTTATTATTATACACAAACGATAAATTCAACACAGAAAACATTAAACAATTGTTTACAGCCAAAGTGGTCAACTACGAAAGAATTTTTTTTTTTTCAAATAATATAAAAAAATGAAAAGTATATTGAATGCACAAACATAATTCTTATACAGCAACGTATATCGGTACTTACATCAGCCATGCTGAAATTCAACTGACTCAAAAATACGTTGGATAAATTGGGCTGCATTTTATAATTCAAATATTAGTACCATAGACCAGACATATAGTACGTTAAAATTCTGCTGCGCGCTGTAAAGATTTGAAGAAGAAACGCGCATGGTTTAGTGCGCATGCGTGCAGAGATCCTATAGAATAGAACAGCATTGCCAGAAACAATCGTTTACTTCTAAAATTTATCTCAAAAATTCCGAAGATTGAAAATAATAATTATTAATATAAATTGAAAAGGAAAAAAAGTCGAATTGATGTTTGTTACAAAACAGAAATTCATAAATTTATGGTTTATATAAATTAAACAATGTATAATATAATTTTTTCCAAAACTTTTTAGAAACTGGCAACACTGGTCTGTTACTTTTTAGATGAAAGCAAACTTATGCACAGCACCGTAAGAGGAACGAAGATAAAAATAATAAACAACTAATACAACTGCGCATGTTCGTAGCAGTGTGACAAAATCGGTTGTTTTCAAATTTTAACGGTTTAACTTTTTTGTTGAATGTTCACTATTTGTTTTTACGGTAAAATCCAGTGTTTATTGTGCACAACATGGCTTCAAAAAAGGAAAGTACTCAAAATCTAATTATTTCTTTCATTTATTCATTGTAGAGCACACCATTAAGTTGCTAAATTCGGAAACTTATTCGGCACGCGATGGTGTTTATTCAAAATTGTGTAAATATCCAGCAATGCAGGATACTACAAATTGCAAAAAAAAGTTTCAGATTAATTGGACTCGATTCAACAAAATTTCTCAGAAGAACACACTTTTAGATTTTTTCCAAGTCGAATCTTCGGAAGCCAAAGTTTGTCTTACTGTCACCTCTGTTGAGTTAGCTCCTGCTAATGTATTGCTTGCGGAAGAACACATTTCATCCACATCTCTGCTAGATTCTATTAACGTTGGGGATCATGTAGCACGAACATCTTTAAATTGCAAAGGTAACAATATTGACCATTTTATTATTATACACGTGTGTGCATCACATTCTATCGATCATTTTCGAAGAACTGTGTCCAAATATACAAAAAAACAAAAGTGTTATGCAATTGGTAAAAAAATTGTTTCAAGAATTATTAACAGTCATAATTTGTCTGCCATGACCTTGTTTTGGAAATATACTGTAACGGTGTTAGATTCTGAGTTTCAGTGTTTAAATTCACAAGAAGCTGTTGATATTGTTAGTGCTAATGCTGGCGAGGGTCTGCAATACACTTCAGAACCACTTGAACAATTTTCATATCAATTTGATGGTAAATATCCTCTTAGGAAGAAGTCTCCTTTTTGCCAATATTTTGAACTTGTGATGGACAGCACCATAGTTAATAATAAGAAAATAATGTATTCGATAAAAAATTTGTATCATTCGCCCGAACTCTTGAACGCAATTTTGAGAAATTTTTTAGCTTTTTATGCAATTATCTCGGGAGTAATTATTTTCAAAAAAATTGAAATTGTACGTGATTGTAACGCACCTGTAGAGAAATGGTTCAAAATTGTGAAAATGGATACATTTCGCGGCATATTGAGACAAATTCCCCGATTTATTTATAAAATGGAATCTTTATTGAAAGGTCGAATTAATAACATGAATTACTCTCTTGCTGCCACTAAAAAAACAAAAGTATGTGTAAGTAAAAATGTAAAATTAAATGATACTATTAATACTTCAACTAGCGTTGACATTTGGAAAAAGAGAGAATATCTTGTTATTAAAAATCGGTATTTCATTGAAGAGAAACGGCCGACGATTAAGGTTACAGCAGAACAAATGCGACAAACACCTACAAAGCGGATACATGCTGACACAATTTCAAAAAAACTTAAATTTTGCGATTCCACAGAGGGCAGTGCACACGTCACTCCATATTTTCCCACACCGCGGAAACATATTTTACAGACACCAATTAACGTAGTACACAGTACACCAAACACAAATTTAATACAAAATACAGTCACTCTATTTGGCAGTGATGAATTACATCTGTCACCTATAACAATGCCGAATACACCTAATAAACGAACGGCGGATACTAAACAAATACACACTATTACAAAAAAACTTAAATTTCATAACAGTGACCAACTAATTTCCAATCCAGTACACTTACCTTCATGCCAGAAACCTTGGTCTTCGTATATGAAATATCCAACCAGACATTCAGAGAATTATATAATTGTAGGAATTTGTGTTGACAAATTAAGTTTCGATTCTTCAATGCCTGATGCATGGTTGGATGACAATGTAATTAATAGCTTTCTTTTAATACAAGAACAAATAGCTGAAAAGTTTAATTTAGCTGTGGTGGCGTTCGACTCCTTGTGTGGGACAAGGTTGTTTGATAACACAGAATATGTTATACATTAAACTTTGCTTCAAAGAGAGATTTATTTATCGTGTCAGAAACATACAGAGTATACAAAAAGAAATACATTTAATTTTTTTCCAAAGAGAGATGTTATATTAGCAGATATTTTGTTTCTGCCAGTCAATGTTTGCGGAAATCACTGGGTTTGTATGTTGGAGTGCAGAAACATGAAACAATTTTATATATTGACTCTGCATGGACAACCAAATGCAATGCATAGAATTAAATGTTTCATTGAGTTCCAGTTTTTCAGAAAACATCATCGAACTATTGACTTTTCCAACTGGGCTGTATATTCATGTGATGACGTTCCACTTCAAACTGTCTCTGGAGGAAACTGCAGAGTCCATGTTTGTGTTTGGGCTCATATTATTTGCTCTGCATCTAAATTTGAATTCTCAGATAAGGATGTGGAATATGCCCGAATGTGGATAATGAATGAAATTATAAAATCTAGTGGAACAATTTATCGTTTTGCTATAGCTAATAATTATAATATTATATTGAAGGACAACACTATTCGCAGGACGTACCCTAATGTAACAACAACTTTGACTGTGAGGAATGGCTGTCCCACCAGGATACACAAATACCTTAGATTTTTGTAACAGTTTCTACAAAAATCTATTTTCTGCCACCTGGACAAATTGTGCCGCAGAATCCTGTTCACAGCCATCAGAGAATATGGTGTTCTGCCAATTCTGCAGGGATTATTATCATCTGACCTGTATTGGAGTACCGCGAGTTGGTAGGAAACCACAAATATTTGTATGAACCATCTATAGTATAGCCGACAGCTAAGGGTAGTTATAATTTTGTTTCATAGTTATTTTCTAGCTTGAAGCTATATTGGAACGGTGCGATACTCTGTTATTGCAAACTGAACCATCTATAGTATAGCCGACAGCTAAGGGTAGTTATAATTTTGTTTCATAGTTATTTTCTAGCTTGAAGCTATATTGGAACAGTGCGATACTCTGTTATTGGAAACTGAACCATCTATAGTATAGCCGATAGCTAAAGAGTAGTTATAGTTTTGTTTCATAGTTATTTTCTAGCTTGAAGCTATATTGGAACGGTGCGATACTCTGTTATTGGAAACTGAACCATCTATAGTATAGCCGATAGCTAAGAGTAGTTATAGTTTTGTTTCATAGTTATTTTCTAGCTTGAAGCTATATTGGAACGGTGCGATACTCTGTTATTGGAAACTGAACCATCTACAGTATAGCCGATAGCTAAGAGTAGTTATAGTTTTGTTTCATAGTTATTTTCTAGCTTGAAGCTATATTGGAACGGTGCGATACTCTGTTATTGGAAACTGAACCATCTATAGTATAGCTAATAGCTAAGGGTAGTTATAGCATGTTGCATGCCCTTGCTCATAAATCAGTGCCTTGTCGTGGCGAGCAAGCTTAATAGAAAGTATACTTTCTAGAACTAAATCTGATTCAAATGATTTAAAAGAATATAAATAGTATTGTTCGTACTTGTATTTCGAACAAGAATATTATTCGAAAGTCTATAGATAACTTACAATGGGGTTCTTTGCCAAAATATTGTGGTTGCATGTAGTATTCATTATTAATGTAAGACAGTGTAATACTTATTTTATAATTTGTTTTTTCAAACTCTTGTTTTCTACAAATAAAGCAATCATTAAACCTGGTATAACTATTTTGGGTTGATACAAATTGTTATATGAGAAAATGTATAAAATTTATATATTATTATCACCTTGCTCCGAGGTTACTTGACACCGGACTTATTTTAAATATGTATAGGGATGTTGTGTAAGTACATGTAAGAAATAATTCAGGCACATCAATTATTAGGAGTGGAAACGAATTTTTATATCCTAAACATACACAACCAATTTTATTTGCAGATTCATATATGGAGCGTAATTGTTATAATTAAAATCATATCTTTCTTAATATCCAATAAATAAATGTATTATTGTTTAAAATCAGGTAATATAATAGAATGAACTACTGTTTTGACTATACACAGTGCGACAAATAAGTTTCAAGACTAGTCGTGGGAAAAATGATATAAACAAAAATTTTAGATATTTGTACATTTTTTATTCAAAATATGCTCCTCCAGTTTCAATACATTTTTTACATCGATTTAACTGATTCAAATGCATGTTTGTGGAATCGCCTCCAGTTCACATGTTGTAGCTGTTTTGATGGTCGAAATGTCATTAAAAAAACGCCCCTTCAGTTTCAATTTGGGGAATAGAGAGAAGTCGCATGGGGCCAAGTCTGGCGAATACGGTGGATGATTTAACGTACAGACTTGATTTCGAGCCAAAAATTAACGAACAATTAGCGAGGTGTGACTCTGCGCATTGTCGTGCAACAGACTCCATGCCCCAAATCTTCATGAAGAATGGTTCGAATTGTTTCTCTGCTACTGTTTAAAGCCTCTTCCATCATTTTTAGTGAAGCATTGCGATCATTTTCAACAAATTCCCGTACTTTTTCGATCATTTCTGGTGTCCTCGCTGAAATTGGTCTTCCTTCGCGACTATCGTCCTCTAATGTCTCCCTGCCTTCCGAAAAACGTTTATACCACAGCTACGTTATTTTGAGATAATTTATTATTTTCAATTTTATTTCAACCTCCATCGTCTTCAGGAACAATTTATACACGTTCATAAAATGTATAATCTTAATATTATTACCGAACTATAAGAAAATACAATGTTTATGAATAAAGAAATGCTTATATTTATTTTATTAATAAAAGAAATATATAAACTTTAAATTTATGCATTTTTTCATAAGTTGACTAACTACTATTAAGTTTATTGAATTATCTATAATAAACTACATTAAATGTACTTTAATAATATTATATAGCTTATATAATATATAATCAGTACATAAAATTGGATATTGTTTACTGTAATATGAATATTTTAAAACATGAACAAATAGTACGGTGACCAGTAAGTTAAATAATGTATAACATTTAGTTACAATAGTTCTAATTTTTATTCTAAATGTTCTCAAATGTTTGTTGTTGCACTTTTTTTATGAATGACTGCAATACTGTGTTATTAACAAAAATTAATTTAATTATAAGATGTTAAATAGGTTGGTTTGATTGAAGGGGACAGTAAATATTCCTCCAAATTGTGAATTTGTGTGTCCGCCATACGAATCATCATTGACCCAGCAGAAGATATTTCATGGAATTATGGCATCATTGTTTATAACCTGAGCACTGGCCACGAGCAGCATGACACGACAGTTATACAAACATCGTTCATCATCTTATGTAAAATATCAATTGTATCAAGAGAGGCGGTCGCCTCCGACGGCAAGTCACGACCGCACTCTATTATATACAGTAATGAGAATGGAATCTGTATTATCATTATGTATATTTATAAAAATACTGCATTAAAAAGTAATATTTTGTAGTGAATATGTATAGAAATACCATATTTCATCGTTCTGGCAATTATTTGTTCACTTAAAACACACTCGGTTCACAATATAAGATAATTTCAACTTGTCATCTATCAAAAGTGTCCATTTCGCGTTTCCTCATCACTGTCCAGTTCCCGGGATTTTCGACAGGTGGTGCGTTCAACACAAAATTTGTCCAACTCCTACGAATCCCGATAGATGGCACGCTTGGGCATTATATTATTTATGACAGGTTAATAACTAACTTCTTTCGTTGTTTATTCGCGGTGTTTGTGTTGTTTACCAGTCACCCTAACCTCTTTTCACGCAGGTTGTACGCTTTGTTTGTGTCGCGACGTTGTTCGCGATGTTTGTACTGCATCGTAGAATCAAAACGTCATTGTCCTGGTTGTTTCGACTTGTTTGCGGTGCGAAAATGGAAAAAAACAAACGGAAACGTCTGGATTCTGGAACTGTCTGGTACGTAAGTGAGCTATTTATTATCAGTAGTTTATTTTCAATCAATGTACTGAGATGTAAAGTAGGTATTTTTTCCATGTAAAAGCGATAAATTAGCAAGGTTTTTACACCGACAAATGTACACTAAAATTATACATTTAATTCATTAAAAATTTATACTGATGTACCTGTAATAAACACTACCTGAAGTTTGAAATATACTTCACCGCACTAAACCTATATTCATCATGATATATACAGAAGAACTTTCATGGTATTGCAAAACTTATATACTGATTTTCTGTTTCAGATTGTGGTGATTTTTTATGTTGACGGCTCCAAATTCTTGTTGAATTTATCTGAGCATTTTTTGGGTCCAAGAATTTTGTTAATTCTTGTTGGAGCAAATTGCTCCAAAATCAGTACGATTTTGTTCGAGCGTTGGGTACACTGTGTGCAATTAACAAACAGTACATTAACAAATTCTGAAATTCAAAATCGTACTGTATAAATAAATTACATTTGTATTGTATTTTTATATTCACTATTAATAAAAACTAGATTGTGATAAAATATACTACAAAGTACCAATGGGTTGCGGGCACTCACGTGACAAAATGACGTAAAAACAGCTGTTTGGGTACAAATATCAAAAAATCAGCCAGCGATTACTGCGCCATCAATATAATTAACTATTTTTTGGGACAGGACTTGAAAAGAGATTCTTTCGTAGTTGACCACTTTGGCTGTAAACAATTGTTTAAAGTTTTCTGTGTTGACAAACGATAAATGCAACACAGCAAACTTTAAACAATTGTTTACAGCCAAAGTGGTCAATTACGAATGAATCTCTTTTCAAATCTCATCCCACAAAATAGTTAATTATATAGGTGGCGCAGTGATCGCTGGCAGATTTTTTGACATTTGTACCCAAACAGCTGTTTTTACGTCATTTTGTCACGTGAGTGCCCGCAACCATTATTTATTTATTGTTTACCCTATAACACTTATTTATTTAATAATACAGATAATTAATTAAAGTAATACATTCATTAGTAGATTACTTTTATCTGAAACATGGCTTTCAGTAATCAGATTAGTACTCAATGTCTCATTGATACGTTAATGAAAGAAGACATATTGGCAATTATAAATAATAAAACTTTGGAACAAATATAAATAATTATATTCCATACTCTCATAACCCAAAAATCGTATTTTGTTACTCAACATCCGTATATATGGCAGAATGCCGATATCATTAATCCTGTACTTCAAGATAAGGATTATATTCAAATTATTTATACATCAGGTCATTTTGTTTGCTATTATTATGACACTAAATCTATTTTTATATACGATTCTTTAAATAAACAAATACTTACTCCTGAAATTGAAATATGCTTACAAAAGCTTTTCCCTTATTGTAATTTTAAAAATGTTAAGATTCCAATGGTACAAAGACAACCAAATAATATTGACTGTAGAGTGTATGCAATAGCGTTTGCAGTTTCTATTTTACATGGATTAAAACCGGAGAAAATAAAGTATAATCGCAGTTTGATGCGTGAACATTTATTACAAATTCTTTCATCAAAAATTGAACATTTCCCATAATAATACAAATGTGAATTAATCAAACGTGCATTCGGAATACTCAACTTTATTACGAAATAATAATGTTTGTCCATTTTTAATCGTAGGGAGATCGTAGGGGTTTTTCAGTCACGCGTGCCGGTTATTCAAATTATTTCTAACGGGATCAATGTTTTGGTCGTTTTATCAGTAATACAAAAAAATATTTTCAATATTTTATAAATGTTATATTTTTCTTGTTATCTTCTTTATTTTATATCAAAAAGAAATGATATCTAACAAAAACACAATTACATAATAATTGTAAAGTAGACGGCAAGTCACGTCGACATTCCCCTCCAAAAATGTTTATCGTAGCACCTGCAATATTTATTAAAAAGTTTTAAATATCAAAAAAAAGTGATATCAAAAATTTCTACTCAAGTCAGTTATTAAAATCCCTCAAAAAACAATATCATTGTAAGGGACGTGACAAGAGTTACGCAGATATCACCCATCTGCGTAACTCTTGTCACGTCCCTTACAATGATATTGTTTTTTGAGGGATTTTAATAACTGACTTGAGTAGAAATTTTTGATATCACTTTTTTTTGATATTTAAAACTTTTTAATAAATATTGCAGGTGCTACGATAAACATTTTTGGAGGGGAATGTCGACGTGACTTGCCGTCTTACTTTACAATTATTATGTAATTGTGTTTTTGTTAGATTTAGATAATACAGAAATTGTTCTCCTTGCTCGGAAGCAAATGTCGTGAAAAACCTGAAAAATATAATAAGTACAAATACTTTAAATGTAAATAAGCTTCTTTTTACCTGATCTAATTCTTTTCATTACTTTATTATGGTCTAATGAGGAAGGGAAAATAAATAAAGTCTTAAATATGATGTTTATATTTGCAGGTTATGGATTTTGAAATGTCAAACTATCCAGATAATTTCTATAGTGGCCCTAACTCATCGCAATTTTGACATTTGTGGCTTATTTCGTGACACTCATTAATCTAGTAACTTATATGTCAAAGTTAGGGAATTGAGTTTTAAACGCCAACTCGTGGCAATGAATCTGGTGATTAATCTAGGGATAAATCTAGGGAGTTTTGGTTATTTACGCCAATTCGTCACAATATGGCGGCTGCTTGATCCCCCCTTCCGTTTCATGGCACAAGCAACACACCGATAAGGTGAAGCATCCGCTTAATTAAATCTTAAGTTAGCTGCAGAACACTTGATCTGACTTGATCTCTTTCAAATAAGATATCTTTGTTTTTATGAATGAAACTTACGATGAATTGTACATAATTTTAAAGCCAATACTTCAAGGTATAGTAATAATATACATATTATTAAATTTATGTACAATTAATTGATAGAAAACGGTTCAAAAATGGACTTGAATTTCTCAAAAATGCCGAGTACGATTTTCTTTACATTTTTTTGTATATTTAAGATTACGGCCCTTTATAACATATACAATTTTTATCCAATTTTAATTTGTAACTTTTGAGAAAAAAAAATAAACATGTTAAAAAACGCTCAAAAGCAGGCTTTTTTGGATATTTTTGTGTTTTTTTCAAAAGTTACAAATTCAAATTGGATAAAAAAGTTATGTGTTATAGAAAACTATGTTCTTAAATATACAGAATTTTTTAAACAAAATCGTACTCGGCATTTTTGAGTAATTCAGCGTCGAAATTTTGATATCTTGACCGCTGCATATCAATTCAAATTTGTTTGTTTTATAGAAATTTCACATTCTTTATATTGTACATATCAAAAAGTAGAGTGTTGTGAGATTATTCTGCACTACTTGTTCTTTCATTTAGATGAGAATAAGTATATAAAATATTTTTTTGAAATTTGAATTTGTTGCAGCAACTTTGCGAAATACTCATTTTACACACTTGATGTGTGCTTTGTCGTACACTCAGCGCAAAAATGAACATCTAGATTGACAGCTGTCATTCATGATATATTTCACAATGTAGATATATGTATACATGTTTTGAATGAGTATTTCAGAATTTGTGGTTTGACATATATCTATTTTATTTTTCGTATTATATTACACTAATATTCGAAGTTATTAGTACGATACATCAGGTTTTACTGCAAACATTTGACCAATTTTAGCAGAGCAGATTAGTAGAATAGTATGGTTAGTAATATTGAAATGGATTGTTGATTTAAAAACCGATATTTTTAACAAAGTATTTAATTTAACGTTTATAGACAACAATTCTTATTCTAACCTTAAATATTTCACAAAAGGAAGTAGGAATTAATTTATATTGCTTACAGATTATAAGATGAATGATAACATAAAACAGAACAAATATACCTCGTCGATGCAAAATTAAAAATACGTACATAAATTTATAAACAAATGTTTGTGGAAAAAATTATTTTCATATTTGGATATATAAAAAAAGCATCTACAACTCTGATAGTGCATCTATTTTGTTTAATTGAAGCGTTTACATGTTTTCAATATATTTTAGGATTACAGTACGTAAACATGATTAGAAAATACATGAGAAATGAGAACTGCGATTCTAAAGTCAGAATATTCAAGTTGCTGTAATGTCGTTTTTATGTCATAATATCAAATAAAATACTATATGTTATTACATTTTAGTGTTTATTGTGTTAACATATCATTTAGACTTATTTTGTGTTATTTGAAATAATTTTCTTGAAAATCTTCACGTTTGTTTAATTTTAAACTACGTGTCAATACCCCTACCACTATTTAGCATAGACTCATATTTGTTTTTTTATGATTGGTCAGAACAACATTTTTGTTAAAACCACAAGAACCCCTACTTACACGATAACAAATTGTTGGTTAACGAACTTCAGGCCGTATGCTTCACCTTAAGGTGAAGCATCCGCTTAATTAAATCTTAAGTTAGCTGCAGAACACTTGATCTGACTTGATCTCTTTCAAATAACATATCTTTGTTTTTATGAATGAAACTTACGATGAATTGTACATAATTTTAAAGCCAATACTTCAAGGTGTAGTAATAATATACATATTATTAAATTTATGTACAATTAATTGATAGAAAACGGTTCAAAAATGGACTTGAATTTCTCAAAAATGCCGGGTACGATTTTCTTTAAATTTTTTTGTATATTTAAGAATATGGTCCTCTATAACATATACAATTTTTATCCAATTTGAATTTGTAACTTTTGAGAAAAAAAAATAAACATGCGAAAAAACGCTCAAAAGCAGGCTTTTTCGGATATTTTTGTTTTTTTTTCAAAAGTTACAAATTCAAATTGGCTAAAAAAATTATGTGTTATAGAAAACTATGTTCTTAAATATACAGAATTTTTTAAACAAAATCGTACTCGGCATTTTTGAGAAATTCAGACTCAAAATTTTGATATCTTGACCTGTTGCATATTCAAATTTGTTTGTTTTATAGACATTTCACATTCTTTATATTGTACATATCAAAAAGTAGAATGTTGTGAGATTATTCTGCACTACTTGTTCCTTCATTTAGATGAGAATAAGTATATAAAATATTTTTTTGAAATTTGAATTTGTTGCAGCAACTTTACGAAATACTCATTTTACACACTTGATGTGTGCTTTGTCGTACACTCAGCGCAAAAATGAACATCTAGATTGACAGCTGTCATTCATGATATATTTCACAATGTAGATATTTGTATACATGTTATGAATGAGTATTTCAGAATTTGTGGTTTGACATATATCTATTTTATTTTTCGTATTATATTACACCAGTGTTGTTCCAAGCAGTACAATTGTACTAAATGCAGTACAATAGGTAGTATGTTAGTACAACAGTACAATGCACCCAGAATTTAGTTAATTAATTTTGATTATTATATCAAATAAAACATGTACTATTCTAGTAATTATTTACTACTTTTTTATATATTTTATATAAATTTTATTGTCTTTTACATTTTAGTACAACTAGAAGCGATTTAGTACAATTGCGTCATCTATTTAGTACACTGAAAAATAAGCTTGGAACAACACTGTATTACACTAATATTCGTAGTTATTAGTACGATACATCAGGTTTTACTGCAAACATTTGATCAATTTTAGCAGAGCAGATAGTAGAATAGTCTGGTTAGTAACATTGAAATGGATTGTTGGTTTTAAAAACCGATATTTTTAACAAAGTATTTAATTTAACGTTTATAGACAACAATTCTAATTCTAACCTTAAATATTTCACAAAAGGAAGTAGGAATTAATTTATATTGCTTACAGATTATAAGATGAATGATAACATAAAACAGAACAAATATACCTCGTCGATGCAAAATTAAAAATACGTACATAAATTTATAAACAAATGCTTGTGGAAAAAATTATTTTCATATTTGGATATATAAAAAAAGCATCTACAACTCTGATAGTGCATGTATTTTATTTAATTGAAGCGTTTACATGTTTTCAATACATTTTAGGATTACAGTACGTAAACATGATTAGAAAATACATGAGAAATGAGAACTGCGATTCTAAAGTCAGAATATTCAAGTTGCTGTAATGTCGTTTTTATGTCATAATATCAAATAAAATACTATATGTTATTACATTTTAGTGTTTATTGTGTTAACATATCATTTAGACTTATTTTGTGTTATTTGAAATAATTTTCTTGAAAATCTTCAAGTTTGTATTTTTGTTAAAACCAGAAGAAACCCTACTTACACGATAACAAATTGTTGGTTAACGAACTTCAGGTCGTATGCTTCACCTTAAATGAAAATACCTAAAATAGTGGTTTTAGCAAAGATCCGAATGAAAATATAATGGTTACATGTTCAAACTATTACCCAATAGATGGCAATATTCAATTTTTTTTAAATGTTTAGTTGTAGGAAAATTTATACACCGTTTTATTTATATAGGACAGCAAGCAGATACAGACATTGTGTAATTAATGTAATGTTCCGTAATAACAATGCACTGTAAAGTCTTTAAGTTTATGATGAAAAAATTCACGCTTTGAATGCCAAGATATATATATATTTTAGGGTAATATTCATGAGGATATATTTTAGAACGATTAATAACTTGTTTAAATTTATTGGTACACATAAACCTGATATGTGAATAAATTTTAGTGTGAAACTAGTGAAATATTGAAGTTGGATGTAATTTGGATTCATGCAAGTTTATTATTGAGTTGTGCTATACTTTAATATGGAATATACGGGGCAAGATATTGTATTCAACGAAGAATTGATATATATATATATATATATATAAATATATATATATATATATATATATATATATATATATATATATATATATATATATATATATATATATATATATATGTAGCGTCGCTATCAAGTAGTTTGGCGACGTTACATTATTTCGTCTCCAAGTTACTTCTTATTGTTACTCTGTTGTTTATGTTTACTTTTCTGTCAACTATTTATTTATTTTCATTCTTCTTCCAAATTTCATACTGTAAACATCTTCCATATCATATATTTATATTTTATTTCTAAATTCAAAATTGTTGTTCTATAAATAAATAAGTGAAGCTACATATATCTAAATTAATAATCCACTTATTTAAATTAGCATTCTCTGTTATACGAGATAAGGAAATAAATGTAAGGCCGCTCCGGAGTACAAGCGAAAACTTTCAAAAATGCTATCAACTTATCGGCTCTTCTAACAAACCAAATTTATTAAAATTTTATATAAATAATGATGATATAAAAATATTAACACTTGTCAGTCAGTTCTTTGATAAAGTTTATAATAAACAAGATACAGTCATTTTTGTGTTTGGACATTTTCAAACTTTTCACAGACTACAGAGCATTTCAACATACAATTTGTATATGAAATTAAAGATTATGAAAAATTAAAACTTTTTGTCAGTCAAATTTATATACAAATCTCGCGTTCAAGAGAAAACTATATTTGTTTTCGTTTTTTACATCATATTTTCATGTTTTAAATCCGAAATGTACAAAACTATGCAACCAAACTAACATCTTGTGCTCTCGCAACTACAATGGTTTGGAAGCAGGTATATATTTATTGCGGGGTAACCATAAAATTTTACCACTACGGTCACAGAATATTTTTTGTCAAAAATAGTCTGAAGACTGACGATATTCCTAGCAAATGTGATCTGAAAAAGAAAAATGAAATCGAGGATCAACTAATTTGTGCAACAAAAATGTTGATAAAAATGTACTAGTTTTGGAACCATTATTTCTTCCCAAAATACAGAATTATGTTGTATTTTTTTCAATATATATATATTAAGCGGATGCTTCACCTTAATTTAACGGAAATTTGTATTTTGTTTAACCTGTAATATTCTTTTGAATAGCAATAATTTTTATAATTTATTTTGCATTTGTTTTTATGTAGATTCTTGATTAATAGTAAATCTAATTATTTCATATTTTAACGGAAATATTTTTGTTTGTTTCAGTTTGGTGACGTCACTGTGCTATGACATGCGCAGTTGGCAAGCGAGCAAGTTTCGACCAATCACAGCCTTCTTGTACAGCTTGCACGACTTGTTCTAAAAATCCTCCATCTTTGTTGCGGCAGAAGCAAGAACAACAGGTTGTACATCACTTCTGATAATATCCGAAGATATTTGCGAATTTGAACTTCAATCTAAGGTGAGATGATTTTAAATTGATAATATATAGCCTAATAATTATTTTGAATATAATATTTTCGTGAATTTTACAGCATTTTGTCCGATTTTAATTTTTTGTTATAAAATATAATGGCGACTTTGTTTTTCATTGCTCTTGGAATTTTATTAAATGATTGCAGATTAATTAAAGATCAATATTATTAATTTGAATAACAATTAGTTTTTGAATTTAACATTTATTATCATTATTTTTCGTGTTTTGCAGTTTTGTTGAACATTTTCTTAAATTAACGGAAATTTGAAAATTGTTTAAACTAGCTTTCTTTTGAATAGCAAGTATTTCTTATTTTCCATTTGTTTTTTATGTAGATTCATTATTAATAAAATCGAATTATTTCATGTTTTAACGGAAATATTCTTGTTTGTTTCAGTTTGGTGACGTCACCTTGCTAGACATGCGCAGTTAGGCAAGCAAGCAAGTTTCGACCAATCACAGCCTTCTTGTACAACTTGCACAACATGTTCTAGAAATCCGCCATGTTGGTTCTGGCAGAAGCAAGATCACACGTTGCACATCATAGCTGATATAATCTGAAAATATTTTTGGATTTCTACTTCGATCTAAGGTGAGTTGATTTTAAACTCAACTCCATATACTGTGATTGAAGTTTCAAATTAGCGCCCAAATAAACATATATGATGTAGATGGCGCATAAGTCGATACTATGCGGGGTAATGAGGCGGAGAAAGAAGGGAGGTAATTCTGACGTCTGCCCACCAAACAGCTGTTCACGAACTTCAGATTGGTCACGTGTCTGCCCGCAACCTATAGAAAGAAGGAAAAGTACTAATATATTTTTTCTTTATATTTTAGTTATATTCCACCATTGTATAATGGCTGAATTTCCTGAACCAATTCCTTCAAATACGCCTGTAGTTGAAGGAATTTTAAGCGATATCACACCAGTTAGTCTGAGTTTCATTGAAGGTTGGGTGCTATCTAGAACTACTACTAATTTATGGGAAATAACGTATGGTGTAGTTGGAACCTGTAAACCAAGTTTAACAAACATGATTTCGGCAAAAAATGCCATCATCTCTTCATTACCGGAACTTGCAAGATTTTCGTCAATTGAACTTCTGGAGAGATCAAGAACATCAAGATATAAAGTGCGGTTAAGCAAAGTGACTTTAAATGAGTGGTTAAATATGTGTCGTCAACAAGAAAAAGATAATAATTTTGTTTCGTTTGAATATTATGACTATATTGTGCGCAATTTTGATGATATTAATTTGAAAAATTATACTAAATATAACAGAAGTGAACTTAACAATATTTTGAATTTTAACATAAAATCTAAATATTTTACAAAATATGATATGTATGAACCAAAATTAATTATTTATGCGCCACCGGGGTGCGGAAAAAAAGATTTTATAGAAAAATATAAAACAGAGTATAAAATTTTAAACAGCGAAGATATTAATTTTAGCATTCCAAGTGAATGTGATATTTTGCTAACCGATATAAAAGATCTGTGTTGGAAATCTAAAAGACGTATGGCAATTTTACCGACGCACAACACCTTGACTGAGAGGCTCTCGACACGTAATATTACGTATAATCAAATGTACGTTATTGATATTAACGATTTTAATATCGTCCATCATACAAATAATCAATTAATTGAAATTCCAGAAGTGGTATCAAAAATTAATGAAATTTTAAATGAATAAAAAAAATAAGCTAAAATATGAATAAAAAAAAAATAACCTAAAATATAAAAAAATAAAATAAATACTTGTATCTATCTTTTTAAAATGTAAAAATTATGTATGTACTTTATAATTAATTATTATGTATTTCAATAAAATAAATATTTTATTCTAAAATACACGTTATTTTTAGATCCATTTTATGTATGTAATTCTGAGTAAATCTTTAAAAAATGAATAATAACGTATAAAGAATAATTTAGTAGAGTTTTTTCACTTCGATAATTTTTACTGGAATATTTACATAAATTCTTTATACATATTCACAAATTAAAATTGTTCGGTATGTAAATGAAAGCTAAATTCACATAATTCACACATAATATATTTACATAGTACCAAGCTTTTAATCTTAAGGTGAAGCATACGGCCTGAAGTTCGTTAACCAACAATTTGTTATCGTGTAAGTAGGGGTTCTTGTGGTTTTAACAAAAATGTT
Organism: Pterostichus niger; assembly: GCA_947425015.1. Lineage (NCBI taxonomy): Eukaryota > Metazoa > Arthropoda > Insecta > Coleoptera > Carabidae > Pterostichus > Pterostichus niger. The sequence goes on from OX380340.1 coordinate 19,328,737, forward strand.
GTTCTGACCAATCATAAAAAAACAAATATGAGTCTATGCTAAATAGTGGTAGGGGTATTGACACGTAGTTTAAAATTAAACAAACGTGAAGATTTTCAAGAAAATTATTTCAAATAACACAAAATAAGTCTAAATGATATGTTAACACAATAAACACTAAAATGTAATAACATATAGTATTTTATTTGATATTATGACATAAAAACGACATTACAGCAACTTGAATATTCTGACTTTAGAATCGCAGTTCTCATTTCTCATGTATTTTCTAATCATGTTTACGTACTGTAATCCTAAAATATATTGAAAACATGTAAACGCTTCAATTAAACAAAATAGATGCACTATCAGAGTTGTAGATGCTTTTTTTATATATCCAAATATGAAAATAATTTTTTCCACAAACATTTGTTTATAAATTTATGTACGTATTTTTAATTTTGCATCGACGAGGTATATTTGTTCTGTTTTATGTTATCATTCATCTTATAATCTGTAAGCAATATAAATTAATTCCTACTTCCTTTTGTGAAATATTTAAGGTTAGAATAAGAATTGTTGTCTATAAACGTTAAATTAAATACTTTGTTAAAAATATCGGTTTTTAAATCAACAATCCATTTCAATATTACTAACCATACTATTCTACTAATCTGCTCTGCTAAAATTGGTCAAATGTTTGCAGTAAAACCTGATGTATCGTACTAATAACTTCGAATATTAGTGTAATATAATACGAAAAATAAAATAGATATATGTCAAACCACAAATTCTGAAATACTCATTCAAAACATGTATACATATATCTACATTGTGAAATATATCATGAATGACAGCTGTCAATCTAGATGTTCATTTTTGCGCTGAGTGTACGACAAAGCACACATCAAGTGTGTAAAATGAGTATTTCGCAAAGTTGCTGCAACAAATTCAAATTTCAAAAAAATATTTTATATACTTATTCTCATCTAAATGAAAGAACAAGTAGTGCAGAATAATCTCACAACACTCTACTTTTTGATATGTACAATATAAAGAATGTGAAATTTCTATAAAACAAACAAATTTGAATTGATATGCAGCGGTCAAGATATCAAAATTTCGACGCTGAATTACTCAAAAATGCCGAGTACGATTTTGTTTAAAAAATTCTGTATATTTAAGAACATAGTTTTCTATAACACATAACTTTTTTATCCAATTTGAATTTGTAACTTTTGAAAAAAACACAAAAATATCCAAAAAAGCCTGCTTTTGAGCGTTTTTTAACATGTTTATTTTTTTTTCTCAAAAGTTACAAATTAAAATTGGATAAAAATTGTATATGTTATAAAGGGCCGTAATCTTAAATATACAAAAAAATGTAAAGAAAATCGTACTCGGCATTTTTGAGAAATTCAAGTCCATTTTTGAACCGTTTTCTATCAATTAATTGTACATAAATTTAATAATATGTATATTATTACTATACCTTGAAGTATTGGCTTTAAAATTATGTACAATTCATCGTAAGTTTCATTCATAAAAACAAAGATATCTTATTTGAAAGAGATCAAGTCAGATCAAGTGTTCTGCAGCTAACTTAAGATTTAATTAAGCGGATGCTTCACCTTAAAAATTACATTTAATTTGATTGCAGTGGTGCGTAAAACATTGTACGTTCCTCAGGCCGAAAGAGATTTATACACTTGAATCAAATTTCGTCCACAGGCGTAAACCTTCTCTTTCGGCTCTCTATACTTAAATAACTATTACACACATTTAACTATAAATGTCCAAAATTCACATTCATATCCAAGGGCGCTGGCAGGATTTTATGCAGGAGGTGCACCCAGATGAAAGTGGAAAAATCGTTTATAATTGAAAATTATTTTTTACAAATTATTTCATTTTTTGAAATTTTAATTCTGAACTTTTACAGAATAAACTTAAAATTTTTAAAAGTGTGCGAATCTCATGCTTAATTTTTTTTTTTATAGTAAACTACATATTTTTTTCACATAAATTATTTTTTTTGAAGCCAGTGGGGGTGCACGTGCACCTCCTGTCGGCGCCCATGTTCATATCTCAATTTGTGAGGCTTTAGGAAATGGATTATAGTTTCTGCGTTCACAAAACTTACATTACTCTCCTCTTTTTTATTTTCTTCAGGACTAATTTCATGTTTATTTACGATAATTCTATTTTCAACATTTATATTACTATTCTTTAGAATTTTTTTTGGATTACTTTTAATTTTGGAATCATTTTTATTTTCTACAAAAATAAATTTAATTTTAACAGTAGGATGTAATTTAAAATTATTAACTTACTTACCTTTTCCAATAACCATTTCGACCAATAAACGACCTCTAGATGACATGATTTAAATTTGTTATCTATGCAAACTATTGAGACGGTACACCAATTACACTGGATTATAATTTTTTATGTTTAACAATAATCCACGCATATTTATTTTTTTTGGAAACAATTATTAGAACGCCGAAACTAACCGGGTGGTGTCAAATGTAAACAAAACACAAAGCTCCAGTATCATAAATTAATACAAACGACCAAGATTTGAAAGACGTTAACCAACGCCCGGGAATGTCGCAGGCCAAGTTTCAAGTGTCTAGCCGAGGGTAGTTAACAGGGCCGTGCCGATAAATTTGTGTTTCTCAAACTAAAATTATCATAGAATGTGGAAATTAGATTAATACTCTTACTATATCAAAAAGAACGCGATGAACTAGAAGAATCAATTTAGTTAAAGCATTGCATGTCCTCAGTATCATCTAGATGTACAATACATCGTCGGCCCATTAAAAATAAAGAGAAACCAACCCTGTTCGGAGTTATATTGCAAAGACGGATACATGACAATATGTAAAGTTCTATCACATTTTTGTACAAGTAGCTCTCGCGTTGATTTAATTCATTGTAATAAGTGCAGTTTTAAGAAATTACATGCGCGAGGAAACATTTGATAAAAATACAAAAGGGTTTAGAAATAAGAGGGGGCAAAATTTGAGACGTTTTCGTTCCGTCTCTTTCTCATCCACTTGAGGTAGACTATAGCTGTCTATATCACATTGAAAACGAACCAGAGCACCCGACGTACCACCACCATGGGTGAGAATTCCTACAAGAATCCAACGAACGAATAAACATGCAGGAATTTCACCCCGCCAAGTCACTCTGAGTATTTGGGAATTGCTCGCGACAAATAAGAGAGATTGGAAAGATTGTTAGCTCTCTCTGACACATACGAAACCTGATCTGTTGTCCTCGATCACGCCAGGACGATGCTAACAAATAAGAGTAACATAAACAACTGTTTTCCCCGAAATATTTTGTGATTTCTGTTTAGCTTAGGGAAATGGCATCTTCGATCGCAGTTCAATCAAGGATTGAGGGCGGCGCTTACCTGTATAAAACACGACGTTTTATCCAGGAACGGGATCTTGGTTCCGGCCAAGATCAGCTATTGTTCAGTTGCGATTCTGTCAGAATTGGCCGTCGCACGTTCAGTAGGTCATATTTCTCTCAGTTCAGCTGCGATTCTGTCAGAATTGGCCGTCGCACGTTCTGTTAGAACCTGTATTATTTATTCACCGACTTTCACCGTTCAGCTGCGATTCTGTCAGAATTGGCCGTCGCACGTTCCGTGAATACTCGGTTGAATTCAACACCGACCCCTTTCAGTCCAGTTGCGATTCTGTCAGAATTGGCCGTCGCACGTTCTGAAAGGCTGTCTGGCCATCATCATCGTAGTCCAGTTGCGATTCTGTCAGAATTGGCCGTCGCACGTTCTACTGCAGTAATGCAAACAATAATCACAAGGGTGAAGATTCACGACCTTCTAACTTGCGATAGATATACTTGGGGACTATTTACCCAGAATTAATTGAGATAACAGCTCTTTGAGCACATAATACGAATCACAAAGGCGAAGATTCACGACCTTCTAATTTGTGATAGATATATATTTCTGGGGACTATCTACCCAGATTTGAAATATTAGCTCTTTGAGCACAGAAATAATTGAGTGAAGGATTATTCCCTCACTGACATACCTTGCCTCCGACCGTCACTCTGGTGACACACGGAGGTGTACCTGCCGTCATCGAGGGGTTCCCGCACGCTACCACGGCCTACTGCAGGCCGCTGTCCGTCATCCGCGCTAGTCTTGCTAGCCTACCAGCCGTCACCGAGGGGTTCCCGCACGCTGCCACGGCCTACTGCAGGCCGCTGTCCGTCATCCGCGCTAGCCTTGCTAGCCTACCAGCCGTCATCAAGGGGTTCCCGCACACTGCCACGGCCTACTGCAGGCCGCTGTCCGTCATCCACGCTAGCCTTGCTAGCCTACCAGCTGTCACCGAGAGGTGCCCGCACGCCACCACGGCCTACTGCAGGCCACTGTCCGTCATCCGCGCTAGCCTTGCTAGCCTACCAGCCGTCACCGAGAGGAGCCTGCACGCTGCCACGGCCTACTGCAGGCAGCGGCCCGCCATCCGCGCTAGCCTTGCTAGCCTACCAGCCGTCGCCGATGGGTTCCCGTCTACCGACCGACCTACGACAGGCCGTCCAACCGCTACCTGCGTTAGCATTGCTAGCCCAGCTATTTACACGGCATAACTCAGGGAAGAATTGTTTCTTCCCTGGCATCACCCGCTGGGTGTCATCACGGTGACACTCGGTGGTCTTTGTTCTAAGTTTCAGATGCCGACGCCGCCTGGCTTTTCCACTTAAGATACAACAATTTTGGCGATAACAGACCAACTGGCCGAGTCCGTCTGCACGAGGATTCAGAGTCACCCTCCGTTTGTGGTCGTGGGTGCCGAGATTCATCTGTCAAACACCAAAGCCGCAGACGACACCATTATCGTAACTACAGCTTCAATCTCTTTGCTTACATCTTATGTTTTTATGTCATGTTATCATGTTATGTTCGATTTATCCATTACTGATTTTGAATTCCTCTGCCTGTGTGTTTTCTGTGGTTTCCCTCAGGTGTCAGGTGAATACCAGAGGATTTTGTATCTCCACAGCCGAAATAAATAACATTTAAATAGTTGCAATGTGTAATTTCTCTACTTCCTCATAACCTACCACATTCACGACTTCAAATTAAAGAATCTGGTCTTTAGTAAAATCAAATTAACACAACGTAAAACACAACGTAATCTAATTGGTCCTAAATAATCTAAAATAATAAATTTCGATACTAGACGATTGCCGCGTCACACTATTAATTATTTATAATTCACACTTAAATACACTTGTAACTCACTACGCGTATGACAAAATATCACTATTCGGTAATTATATTACAATTCGATACGTGTGTAGTTCGTTGCTGCGCCTACGAAACAATTACAAAGATCAACGGTTTGGCGGTATCGTCTATATTTTCTTCAACGAAACCCTATCTTATTTACATAAAATTATACGCCAACGCAATTGATCTCAGGACCTGAGGTTTATTATTTTTATCTCTATAACTAGATAAATTTAAGAAAACATACTCCATTTTAAGACTTATTAAGGATAATAATAAATAATATTAATTATTACACTGCTTTTAGTGGCGTCCAGATTTTTTTTACCTTCCCCGATGTTTTTTTACGTACAATCTCGAAAAACTAATTTTCTGTGTTGGCAACCCTAGTACTGTGCACATGTAAGGAGCAAAGGAAGCATTAGATTCGTGTAAAAAACCGTCCTCCGACCTCCTTTTTCAATATATTTTTACCTTTAAAGAGTATCGAAATACGAGTACAATAAACTAATATGGCTAGCACATTACCGACTGGAATTATACAATTATAATAAACTGATTATTAGATTTTTATATGATTTGTTTAAATGGTGAAACTTAAACAAGTTTTAAAATGATTAAAAATATATACCACTGAGCCATCAAACATGTTTAAACATATATATTAGATTTTAATATGTAACAAATTAATGAAACAATTTCAGAAATAGAAGATAATTTGAAATAGTTCTCAAGAAAGTAATTAAAACTAATAACAATATAATTACATAAAATAACAAAAATTGCAGCTTGTTGATTTCTGTTACATATAAAACAAAGACAGCATATAAGCTGCGAGAAAAAGAGAAAACATGGAAGTAACTACGTACAGCCCACCATACATATATGAAAGACACTAGCGTCAGTGATATATACCAAACTAAAAGATTCACTCACTTCCTGAAGATATTGTAAGACTATTGCTGTAAAAATCTTTTCAATTCGTAGTGACTTCCGTCCACGGAAGTTAGAACGTTATACATGAAGTCACAACGATTACTAAAAATCTGGCTTGAATGTTACAACGTACTCTATATATATATATATATATATATATATATATATATATATATATATATATATATATATACAGGGTGAGTCTGGGAAGACGCCCCCCCCTTTAACTTTTTTATTATGAGTAATAGAAAAAAATGGTTCATATGAAAGTTTTATTATTTTAAATATACTATTTGATGGCAGATGTAGATATTTTTTATAAAGTCAGGTTTACAAGATACGACTATCAACTTTTATTTTTTAAATAGCAACCTATAATTATTTTACTAAAATAAAAACCGCCATTTTTTTCTCTTTTCAACGGTGTATTAGTTTTTATTAATGTATCTGAAAAAATTCGAGAAAAATTAGAAAATTGAGAAATACTAGAAATAATTTTTATACAAATATTATAGGTGGCTATGTGAAAATAAACAAAATGTAACAGTGTTATACAACTTAACAAACTAAAGCAACAAATTCAGTAACAAAAACAACTTAAAACAAATTATTTATTTTTATTATTAAAGGGGGGGGGCGTCTTCCCAGACTCACCCTGTATATATATTATCATTGATTGTCTGTTCTATATACAATTATATTAGGTATATTATTTTAATTTGTTTTTCTTTTTACTTTGCTGATCGTTGTTGTGTCAACCGAAAATGATTATTTTTTTAAATCAACAACCCACATCTAGTATACATTGTTCCATATAGAAGTATGAGACGTTTATATCCAGAAATATATTTAAAGGAGCACGCAGATATACAGCGAAGTGACGTCACCAATATGCACGTCATGTGTGGCTTGTTTTGATTTATTTATTTATTTCACCCATATGAAACTCCCAGCTATGAAATTTCGTACACATATACAAAATTCGATTACTTCAATAAACATTAAAAAAAAATTCAGTTAAAATGAGGCATATTTATATCTAGCAATAAATTTCGATAAAACCATCTTGTATAAGTCACAGCTATGAAACTTAGTACACGCATGTAAACAATTTCGTGCACAATCAACAACAAAAATAAATGTTGGTTCAAAGGAGGCGTTAAAAATTATTTATACCAAGCAATAGATTTCAATAAAACTACCTCTATTTAATTCTTAGCTATAAAACTTCGTACATGCATAAACAATTACGTATATTCAATAAACAATCGACAACAAATTAAAATTTGAATTTAAATGAGGCATTATGGCCATACCTTGCAATAGATTCCAATAAAACCACCCCTATTAAATTCTCGACTATGAAACTTCGTACACATCTTTTTCAATAAAGAATCAACAAAAAAATGAAATTTTGATTTAAATGAGGCTTATGGACATATTTGTACCTAGGGGTGGATTTATAGGAATGTATTGCTAGTTATAAATATGCTCATAACGCCTCATTTAAACTAAAATTTAACTTTTTTGTTGAGTTTATGTCAAAAATGATATTTAAAAAAATATATATTGCATTATCATATTAAAATACATGTTTTAGAAATAATAATAATCTTTATAATTTTTGAGTTTCATATAAAACTCGCAGTCCTTTAATATGTCCGTCAATTTCTTTCTTAGAGTTGATGCATTCTACTTGTAATTCTTTTCTTGGCAAAATGTTATAAAATGGTCCTATACAGAAGATTTCCTTCTTCTTGTATATTGCGAGACTATACCGCTTTATCCATATTTTATAACGATTCGTTGTTAAAACGTGACTTAGATTTTTCATATATTTATTGTCAGTTTTATTTACTTAGAGTTTTGTTGACATTTTAAAACACCCGATTAGTTTCGGCGTTCTAATAATTGGTTAAAAAAAAACCGCTTGTCACTACATGCTTTTACTTTGTTATTCCAAAAAAAAGTTTAAATATGCTTGGATTATTGTTAAATCAAGTACAATTGGTGTACCGTCTCAATATCAGTTCTTCGGGTTTTTTTATTAGCAAAATCTGTTATAAGAGTTTTTAAATTTAAATTTTCAGCTGCATAATGTTCTATTGCCAAAAGAGCGAGATGACTTAATCTATCTTGATTCATGTTGTTTCTAAGATATGATTTCATTATTTTTAATTTGCTGAAGGATCTTTCTGCTGTAGCCATAGTGACAGGAATGCTTAAAAATAGTAATAAGGTAGTGCAAACTTCACATAAATCACTTTCTTTAAAGTAATAAATGATTAAAATAATATCTGTCATTTCCTGTATAGTTGTATTGGCATTAATGTAATTTTTAAGAAAATACACCGCATTAATTAATAGCATCGGATAATTTTCTGATAAATCATTGCAATAATGTTTTGTTATTCTGTTGCCGACTAAGAGAGATATTCATATCCAAATGGTATATTATAGTTTCGTTGCAAATTTTGTTGTGCCCCCTTAACTGCGCGCTACCCCGCGTTGCGAGGTTTTGCGGACCCTATTTACGCCACTGTCTATAGGTTTCTACAATCCCTTTATCGCACGACTTGAATATTTACGTAATTAGATATTGTTTATATTGTGTCGAAAATTACCATGTTGGAAAAATGGTTATAGATAAATGCCAAAGGTGAACAAATATATAATGTACATTTCTTAACTATTATTGATGATATGTATATCTATAATAATAATAATAATAAATTTAGCCTAAAACATGCCCGAGCGGACATAGGCCTCTTCCAACTCCTGCGAAGATCTTCTATCTCGGGCTATTCTTCCCCAAAGCTTTGTTGTTTACATGATGCCGTCTTCCCATCTGCGAGCTTGTCTGCCTCTCCTCCTTTTCTTGTTTCTGGGATCCAGTTCGTTGTGTTTACTGTCCATCTGTTGTCGGTGAACCGTTGAAGGTGTCCAGCCCAGCGCCATTTCAGTCTTTTTATAGAGATTCCAATATCTTGAACTTGCGACTTCTTTCTTAAGTTTACATTAGTGACTCTGTCCCTGCGATTTGTTCCCACCATTATTCTTTCCATTTTCCGTAGGGTAGTTTGTAGGGGTAGGATGTTTTTCTTTGTTAGGGACCATGTTTGACAGCCGTATATGAGGGTAGGTAAGACACACTGATTGAAGACTTTGGCTTTTAGTTGCGGTGAGTATCTTCCTTTGAGTATTTCTCCGAGACCCCAGAATTTTTTCCATCCGTAGTTTATTCTTCTCTGTACTTCTAAGTCTGTTTTTTGTTGGAAGCTCAGTAATTGACCCAAGTAAGTGAATTATTTCACAACTTCAATTGTAACGCCGTTTAGTCTGATCACCGGATTGGTACAATTTGTCATTATGTTCGTTTTTTTTAATATTTATTTCCAAACCCGCTTCTCTTCCGGTAGATTCGCTACTACTATGTATACTATACTGGACGACAAAGTACTCGTCAATGACTTTATGACAGTTAAAATTTCTTTCTCATCAGTAGGACATACACAAAATGACAGCGAGAGCGCGGTGATATATAGAGGCTCAATATTATCTTAATTTAATATCTAACTTATGTTCAAGAAATGTTTGTTCAGTTGGTTAGCTACATCTAGTGTATTGCCAGAAATGTCTAATCCACGATCAGTAACCTGTTACAAGTTTCTTGTTTTATCAACTACCACGTAATTTTTGCAATGATGCAGACTATTCTTCTTAGCTTGAGAGATGATACAGTTTAATAATGTACAATATAATTTGTAGTAATTTCTAAGTTCTTCTGACTGGTCATGCTTGATTGATTGTTTTAATAATATTTCATTATTACATGACTACCTTTTGTAATCCATGTTTCTGATTTAGTTTTTTTGAGTGGAAAATAAGTGTCAAAAATCTGTTAAACTCTGACAATACATTTTCTGTAGATAAATCCTGTTGAAGACTGGACCAAGTTTCAGAAATATTGTTAAATTTCTAATAACTGAGGAAACTGAGCTCCATATTAAGGTCCAAATATTTGTGAAGTCTTGTATGTTTAGAAAGTATAATATTATTTCGTGGTTTCGGTCACATGTGGTAGTTGAAATATTTTTCACTTTCTTCGCATTATTCTTATTTTGAGCTGCTTGGTTTACGAAAAATATAATACCTTTTCTTGTTATCAGTATTTACCAATTAATTACTCGCTGGTTTTGAAGATACGGGAGAGGAGGATAGTACACCATTAGGTACATTGACAGTTTTTATCGGCGGTGCAGCCACATATATTTTTCTTTACTTTAGCTAGATCAATACTTTTGATTCGAATTAGTTCAGCAAGAAAATCATCATCAGTTTTTTTTTGCGAACGTAAATGTTTCTTGTTTATTAGGTCAAAATAAGAGTAGATTTTATCTATTTTTACGCCATTCTTGAAATATTTAACAGTATGATCTTTTTTGACTGTCTTCTATTTAAAGTCATCTATTTGTTTCTTTACTAGTCGTTCATCTGCAGTCGAATCATCAGCAAGAAGTGTTATGTTAAAGTTACTTGACTTAATTTTATATGAATTACGCATAACTCGATTTTTCAATTGATTATTAACAAAATTAATAAGTACCAAGTATGTACCAAGTATGTGTATTTGATCGATATGATAATCAGAAACTTATTTAAGTTATATTATTAATAAGTCTTATTATTTTGATAGAAGCTTTTCATGAAACTCCTCTTTAATTCCGAAGAAAATCATATTGTTAGCTTTTAACGACTTCTTCAGAAATGTAACTTCTTTTTGTAAAGTATGCAAATCTTACAGCTCACCCAGTTCATCAGATGGTAATGATATGTTCTTTTTAATATCTAGTTTTTCGTTGAATTCATTCTTTAAATTATCAACAGTCTAGTAATTGTTTGTTTGAAATATCACTAATTCCTATTCTTGTATAATAATAATAATATCCCATCATTCCGTTTCGGAACATAAGGCCGGACACAACGAGTCGCAGTTTTTACACTGCCGTACTGCCGGTTTCTTTAGTCAAATTAATTGAGGCGTATAAGTGACTAACTTATATCACCCTAATGTGATACATACATATAACTGTATATTTATATTTAACAACAAATCACATATTGTCGGCAGGCGGATTTGAACTGATGAATCTTGGTGACGTCACAGTATGTTATGTGACGAGTTATGGCGGACTCGTCGACAAAATGTTGGCGTGAGGTTGCTCGGGCGCCAACGGTCGGATAGCGGTTTCGGAGACAATAGGGTTTTCAAAAAGAAACACAACGTTGGTAAAAAAATGACGAATTGAGTCTTTATTGAGCACTGGTGTCACTACAGAAATGTCGTTGATTAACAGCAGGTGTAGGATATACTGAGGCGGGATCGGGGAATACAGAAGTGACGTTTTTGGGAAAACGACGCCGGTATGTCCGGAGCGACGGTCGGGGCCCGCGGTGTAGGCCTGCAGGTTCGGAAACGGCGAAATCGCGGGTTGGTCACAAATCGACGCCGGGCGTCGCGGTGGTGGGGTTCCCGTAATAGCGGCTGGTCAACTCGTAATGATCGCGATGAGTGGTTTTTCACTTTTCCGGAAAATCGACGCCGAGCGTCGCGACGATGGGGTTCCCTGGACGACGGCTGGTGTGTCGGAAACGATTCCGCGACGCGTCTCGCGGAATTCGACGTGGTGAACTCCGGCCGTACACGCAAAACTCCTCACCGTAACGTCTCGGATTCGCTCACGACAGACGCCAAAGTGATTTGTCCGTCCTATGTTAACATATAGGGCGGATTGGTTATAAACGGAAACTGGACTACCCGGTCCGTGATCCAGTTTAATTAGCAATTTTCCGATGCGCGTCTTACTTGTGAACCCGGTGTTGATTTTTCGCGTCTCTCAGGTGTTGCGTTCGCGAGATACAGGCGTTTCCGCGATCGTGATCTATATAACAATCTTTGTGACGAGCACACTTCGTCACAGTTAAAAGATGGACATTAATACACTCGGCCACCGCATCTGCGCCTATTATAGTATACTATTTTCATTTTGAACTGGAGGGATCGGCGTAAATCGTTTAAACGTCCCTGTCCCATATAACTACAATGATATCTATTAGTGCGGTTACCCCAAATCACTTAACGATGGTCACAATAGCTAAATATTTAAGGATCGTATTCAGCTTTAAATTATTCTTGTTTTTTCCTATGATAGATCATTTAAAAATTACTAATTCTGAT